>CATIWC010000416.1:0-311600 GCA_948472305.1 Vicia faba
AAAAAAATGTATTGATGGATAAATTAATTAGTGGAAGGAGACACGTGTCACTTTTCACATCATGCCAATAATTAAAAAAAAAAACACACATATTCAAAAACCATGAGTGTCCCCGTCCCACACTCATGGTTTTGCAAAGTAGGACAAGGTTTTAGAACAATGTGTGTCCATTTATAAAAATAGTTATAACTTATTACTGTTTATAAAAATAATTGTATCAATAATCAATTTTTTTCTGTTTATAAAAATTGTTATAACTTATTCTCATTTATAAAAATAACAGTATCAATAGTAAACTTTTTCCGTTTATAAAAATATTGGTAACTTATTCCTATTTATAAAAATTATAGTATGAACAATTGCCTGTTGACTTTTTTCTCGATAATAAAAATATTTGTAACTTATTTAGGTTTATAAAAATAGTGTATCGATTATTAAGATATGCATATAAAACATATACAAATTCAATAGGCTCAATCAGTCAAAAATATATATTTTATTAATTACTCATTATCGAATAATTTTGAACATTAATTCACGTTCTTTTAATGATTTTTTGAATTAAAAAAGAATGACAATTTTAGTTTTTGATTAAAAAATTGTGAATTCATCAATCATAATTGATTGTCTCATGTTTTTTTATTAAAACATATATGTATACTATTTTTTAAAGTATAAATACTACCATTTTATCATACAAAAACATTTTAAAGTAAATAAATGTAATTTTAATTTGCATACAGTCATACAAAAATTCATTTTTAAAGTAAATAAATTCATTTTTTTAGTATAAATACTTCCTTTTTGTCATCCGATTTTTTATTGTCATTCAATTAATTTTTTTTTTATATTATCATTCAATTATTGCATTTTCTAAAAATAATATAGGCATTGGTGGTAGAAATTGAATGGTAAATTTTTTATTTCCATTCGATTAAAATTTTCCTTTGTTATAAATATCATTTTTTATAAGTAAACAAATATAAATTAAATATAGAAGTAGAAATTTAAAAATAATATATTGTTGAAGAATACATTAATTATTGAAGAAAAAATTATATTTTTTTAAGTAAATAAAATATACATTGAAGGATAAATTAATTATTAAAGGAGACACGTGACACTTTCCACATCATGCCAATAATTTAAAAAAAGACACATTCAAATTTTTGATTAAAAATCTGATAAGGGATCAAAACTGTTTAAAAATAAAATAGGAAGATTGATTTCGTTAATGACTTAAAATTGGAGGACTAAAACTGTAATTTAGTCTTTTAAATGATTATTCTGATTTTTGTTAATTGGTCTTAAACCCAAAGCTAGAATCTATATAAATAGATTTTAAAAGATATCGATTTATTATTGATAAACTTGATTTTTCTATTTTTAAAATTGATTTGCCACAAACAAATATAATATTTATTACTAATTAATTTGATTTTACATATTTTTAATGAATTTCAATGATATGATTCTATGACTAAGATCTTTGAAATGTTACAATCAAGATAAATTATTTTCATACTTGGTGAGTGATTGTACCTGATCAGAAGAGATCGTCAAGGCCCACGAGTTTCAAGTTGAGCAGCGGTTGAATGTGAAGTTGGATGGGAGCGGAGGGGGGGGGGGGGGGGGGGGGGGGGGGGTACCTGCAAGATACTTTAATGTCAAAGTAAGAGTCTAGACAATCAGAGTGCAAGTAATAGAAGTAAGGTAGAATGAGTGAATAAATGGATACTTTACCCTCTCAGATGAGAGGATATTTATAGTCCCCAACACTGGGCCAAGATCCATGTAATGGGCCAAGCAATTTGTGCCCAATAATACAGACTTCCAGGGCTTACGCGAGTAATGGGGTTCAACACGTGGCCCCTCCTTGGTGAAGCGTCCCGAGAATATAGGGACAATGAACCTGTTGTTCTCGGAGGGCAAATGGTGGTTGATGATGACTAGAGACACATTCTCTAATGGGAACGCAGGGGAAATCCCCAACAACTATCAGTCTTATGCCCAAAGCTATTAGGCCACAACAAAGGCACTGGACTGAGCCTTCCCCAACGGTAGGGAAAGTGCCAGCCTAGTCCAGAACAAGAGCTCTCCAAGTTATTGCCCTTAGGTGAAAGGGTGATGACTTGAGACTAACTCGAGTGCTAGGGAGGAGCTACCCAATATGGGAAACTGTCAATTACCACCGGGGAAGGTTCTGTGGCTCATGTCGAGGAGGACTCAGATTTGCACATGATGTTCCTGAGTCAGCTCCGGGAGAGTTTCATAGGTCAAGTTTGTCCCCTGCTCGTATTGACGAGGTGCTCGGTAGTAATTTTTGCTTGTGGGGAGGCAATGAGTTTCCCCAAACGCGCGCTTACGAGGTGCCCATTCATAAGGCATTACAAATAACATCAAGCGTATGTCCGCCAACGAGAGTGGGATGGCGTAGGCGTATGGTTTTGCGTGAGACTGATGTGGGGGACGTGTCCTCTCGCGAGCCCCACATGGCACCTGTTTGGGGTGTCATCATTACATAGGCCAGTCTAAAAGCCCAAGTAATGATGACTTTTCGCATGCTACCTCGTGAGATGGGGGCTATCTATAAAAGGGGAATCAAAGATTTACTTTGATACTTTCAAGCTCTCTCTATCCTCCCATTTCCCTTGCGTTCTTCTCCTCTAACACCGCCATAGACACCTTCACGTTCATCTCATCCAAGTAAGTGATTTCATCTTGATCATGTTTTTTCTTAGATTTTTAAGATTAAACACTTGATTTTTTCCATGAATGGATGAACCTCTGGATGAAGATTCATGGGTTCTGGAATGAACCTCCATTGATGTTCATTTGGGTTCATGGATGTGGATGAAGATTCATAGGTTCTGGGACGAACCTCCATGAATGTTCATCTGGGTTCATGAATACGGATGAAGATTCATGGCTCCAAAATTTTGTTCTGACTTGTGTCGGGGTCGTCTCCTCATATAGTGGGGAGTATTTGGACTACTTATCTGTTCGACGAAATATCCCCGCGTAGGGTGTCGACCTCTTTGGCGATCACTGTCGAGGGCTTGGGCCGAGGACCATTCCCCTACACATTCATCGCCCTTTAACTTGATTTGCAGTGGAATGGTGGATTTGATGATGTCGAATGCAATGTTTTCCCATGCTTTTCAGGTACGATGGTGTCATACACCAAATTTACCCTACTGGTTCCTAATATTTTTATTTGTATTTCTAAAAATTATTTTGCTTTATAATATATTGTTCACATATTCATGGTGGTTTAAAGTTTATAAAAGGGGTTTTTTATGAAGAAATTAATGGGCCTTTCTAAATCAGAAAAGACCCATGTAATTTTTTAAAGCCCATTGCGTTTCTGGTGCAAGGTTTTTGTTCTGTTTCTAGCCTAATCTAAAGGGGTTTATATTCTCAGAACTTTCTAAATCAGAAAGGTCCATGTAGAATTGAAGGCCCATTCGCTCTCCCTTGCAAGAGGGGGGTGTTAGTTAAATTATATTTGGGCCCATTTAGAAAGGAAGGTGTGCTGGGGTTTTTGGTTAAATGGATTGGCCCACTAGAATATTGAGGGCCTGTTTTAAGAAAAGGTGAAGGGTGTACGTTCTTTCAAAGAGGCCTATAGAAAATCGTTTGTGAAGGCCCAATAAGTGAACAATTTGGCCTATTTTAGTTTTTGAGAAACAGCGTTTGTTTTTTTATTGATTATTGATTTGGAATTATTATTATTAATGTGTTTGTTTTACTAATTTTTGAAAAAAAAGGTTGACTGAGATAAAACTGAACTGGCAAGCCCAAAACTCAAATAGGCCCAAGTCCAAGGAAAACGAATATTCAAAAAACAACCAAACAGGCACTGTACAAATCATGGAAAAGAAATGGTCGTTTTAATGTTGTAAACGAATACTGTGTGAATCTAAATCAAAACAGATCTTACATTCAATTGTCAAAAACATGCATAATCAAATACTAAATACAAAATTAATCAAATACAACCGAATCAAGTCTTTACATGAACAAAATCAAAAACATAACTAAATCGAATCTTGACAAATCCATACAACACTCATTACAACGAGAATCACAAAACTAATCTCTAATTTCCTAATCCTCTGAAAAATAATGAATCTCATAAATTTCTTTCCTAAAATTATCTAAGATCTAACACTATAAAAACCCAAGTTTAAAACAGAGAAAAAGGGGGAGAAAAATTTATAGAGAAATTTTTTTAACAGAAGAAGAAATTAGAAGAAGAAACAAGGAGGGGGAACAAAGGGAGTAGGAGATCCGAGCCTCGCCGTAAATCCGCCGCTCCAGCTTAGGGTTTCCACATCTGAAACCCTATCTCCTTGAACCGCCGCCGCTACTGCCTCCAGCGTCTTCATCATCATCACCGTCACCTCATACCTGCAAACAGAAAGAAAGGAAGGGATATTAGCGAAAGGATCAAGAATCAGAACAAACGTAAAATTGCATTAGAGGTAACAAAATGCTTAGCTTTTTATTTTCTTCATAATTTATATTATTGTTGTTGTATTAAAGGGGAGGTGGACATTACACCGCCACGGGTTGGGTAGGTTAGGGTTTCTGTGGGGAGAAGAGAGAAGAGGGTTAGGTCTGAGAGAGAGAGAGAGAAAGTTGAAACAAAAATGACAAAAATATGTTACAAAACAAAAAATATAATATCCTTGTAATCTTGTGCTTCGCGTGTTACTGTGCACCCCAATTTCCAACCTTATGATCTTGATAAAACAACCCCCATCCCACTGGTCCACGATAACATGCGTACTCTCCTGTACTGAGTCAAACGGACTCCCCAAAGCACCTTTGGGCCAGACCCATTACCAAACGCCCCCCTTGTTTTTTTGCTTTTACTAATCAGCACAAAACATACCTGTCGTACCCCAAAATTTGCCCTCTCATATTTCTCAAAACATTTCAAGAGAAAGCCTCAAGTTGCTCAAGGAAGTCCAAGGGTTGACCAGACAAACTCTCTCCTAAGGCAGTCTACCTCAAATTAGGGTTTCATGTTGCATCAAGATACTTGAGTTCAAGGGATCCCAAATGCTCCTTATTCTCCTAATATGTTCTCAAGATCATCCATGTTAAGTTTCAAGCCTTGCAGAGAAAGTTTGCTCAGTCAATTGCTCAAAGGCCTGAAAATCGACTGTGCTAGGGCAAAAGTCAACTGTGGCCTACATACAGTCAAACTTCAAGATTTTTGGTCAACATCCTAATTTTGAAGTATCATTAATAATTTTATCAAGTGTTGATCATGATTCATCAAGGATTTCTCATAATTCATCAAGAACCAAAAGTTGCTAAATTAGGGTTTTGTAGGAAAAGTCAACTCAACTTTGACGAAGCATAACTTTCTCATACTTTATGATAAATGACCCGTCAAAATCTCGATTTGAAGAGGATGCAATTATCTACAATCCATATTCATCTCCCAAGTTCAAAATATGCACTCACAAGAAGTTATGAATTTGGACATTATAGGTCATTTTGAAAAGTCAACAAAAACACCTTTTTTTGTCAAAGCTTCAAACATGAACATGGAATACCAAATTGAGATTATACCGAAAGTGTTGCTTAGAATACATCTCAAGCTTTCTAAAAAGTCCAAGAACACCTTCAAAGAGTCAAAGTTGAGGAAGTTATGCATTGGTGAAGTTGACATTTTTTGCAAAATTGTCAAAAGTCAACTATGCCTCAAATTGCAATTTTTGCTAAATGGGCCTAACTTTTTGCACTTGTCTTGAGTTGATAGCATGGTCCATGAGCCCTAGCTCTTGCCACTTGTCTTTATATTATTTTTATTATTTATTTTGATTTTTATTTAAATTAAATCAATTTTAATCAAAACAAATCATGAAAAAATCTAAAACATTGAAACCTCAAGATATGGTGCATGTTTCAGGTCTTATATCCAGTTGGCAAGTGATTGAATTCATACAAAGCCTTGGTGTGCACAAAAATATTGAGTTTGGACTATTTTTGGAAGTATCTTCAAGTGAATCAAATCCAAATCAAAAGCTATAATGGAGGAAGATTGAGATCATGTTTGCAACCCTAATTCAATCATTGATATATATTGAACAATTGCAGACCTAAAAGACAAGCTTTGGAGGCGTGAGAAGGCAGGAACAAACTTGAAAAAAAACAAAGAAAAGTGGTAATTTGTTTTTCTATTTACAGACATTTTCAAGACCCTCTAGCGATATCATTCGCTTCCTGGGATCACAAGCAAGCCATACCAATCAAGAATAAGCACTTTCAGGCGCTAAAACTCATTGTAAGTCAGCCACGACTTTGGTTTGTTCTTAAAATCGAATTGCATGATTCTGACACTTATAGCATGAAATAATTATACATTCTCGCTCCTTGAAACATTTCCAAACTATCTATAACATTTAATTGCGTTTTTGTGGACTGTATCAAGATTTTCCATTGTTAGGGTTCTTGGTTTCGTTTTAGGGTTTTTATGTACAGGTACAATTAGCCCTCAAGAAAGGTACCATAATGCTTAGCCGGTCCAGACGAGTTGATTCATGGTATTAGATGTCATTTATCATACCCATGGGAGATTTTGGAACGAGCCAGGGATGTAGCTACGGACATATGTCTGTAGGTAAAAGTTTTTAACTTTTACCAACAGAGCGAGGAATGGGATGACCTGCATGGCACCATCCTGTTGGCTCATTTGAATTCTGGCGCAATTTTCTTATTTTCCCCACTAACTCTCATTATTATATGTTATTAATTATTTTTGTTCTATGTACAAGAAACAAAGCCATCGCAATTGGTAGCCAGGAGAGTGTAAGAGGCATCAGGGCCTGGGTTCGAATCCCAGGTCCCCCCAATTATTTCATGTTATTTTTCTTTCATTGATCAGGCGTCCTACAAGGCATGAAGACCACCATACATCCTCATCTTCCAGCCAGCCAGATGTCAAAAGGCCAAATCTGATGGCCATCATTTGAGGGACCATGATGCGCCTCAGTCAACACATAGCACTGGAATGGGCAGGTCAACATGGATCAACTTGCTTCTTGGGCCAAATTGTTATCCACACTCCTCAATTTACTTTCTTAGGCCCATTTTCTTTTCTTTTCATATTTCTTAATTAATTTATTTATTTAAATTACTAACACAAATTAATTCTTCTTTTATCAAAAAAATCACAAAAATAATATTTTTCACCCAATTAGATTTAGGGTATTTATTTTTTATACAAAAATTAATTGAATTAGGTTGTTTAATTTTAGGTAACTTTAATTTCTTTTTTGTATAATAAATTAAAATTAAGTAGAACAATTAGGGTTTTAGCTTAATTTGAATTCTATTTTCTTTTTCTTAGAAAATAACCAAAATATAAAAATAGTCCATGTAAATTATTTTCTTTAATTTAATTTAATTACTAATTATTTTTTGTATTTAATTTAAAAACCTAATTCTTTTTTTCTTAAAAATAATTAAAAACAACAAAAATAATTTTTCTTTCGATTAGGTTAGATGGGGTCAAAACCCTCGCCCTCTCTCGTTCTTAACTCATCGCGCGCGCTTTATTGTATTATTTTTACCATATTGATGTAATTGCTCACAAGTTGTAATAGATTAATTAGGACCTTTTTAATTTCATTTATCATTTTTTTAAGGGTTTATTTTTGGCTATGTAAATACCCGAAGACTTGTAATAGCGTAGCTTATTTTCCGCATTTTAAATTCCGCAAATATTAACTGTTAGATGTATGAATAATTAGGGTTGCATGACAAGAATGTATGTAAACTTTAAAACAGTTAGCAAACCCTAAATGTGCAAAGATAATAACTTGAAATTGAATCACTCGTACATGCGCACTCCTAGGGTACACTCCCACTTCGGTTGCCTTTGGTAAACGGTCATTAAGTATAGGGTATTTTAGTGGTCGCTCTCTTGTCTAAACAAAGATCAAAGTCCCGTTCGGAAAAGTTGCCTCAGAATGGTTGCCTCGGAATCGTTGCCTCGAATAATTGATCTAAGACATTAGGGTTATTACTAAGACGTCCTAACATTGCTTTGGTGATCGTACATCCCTTTTCGAATTGACCCTCAAAACTCTGACGACGGTGCTACCTACTCACTAATAGTAGGATAGCACTGTTTCAAGGAAACAAACATAGAACAATTCTCTTTTTCAAGTAGGTAGAATCTTAAGTACTTGCTCAATCCAAACAAATTTTTTCACACTTACACTCCTTTCAAACAAAGTTTTCAAAACGACTTCGTAACACTCTTGAAGGCAGAAGCAAGGGTTAAATCGAAGTAAAACAAAAACTTTTCAAATCACAAACACAGAAGCAATTTTGAAAATGATGAGCAAGTACCTAAGAGCCCGTGGAAAACCACGGATATAAAGGGTGCTAATACCTTCCCTTTCTATAATCTACCCCCCGTACTCAAAATCTCGAAAAAGGGAATTTTCTGTGCTTTTTTCCTTTCCGATTGGATGAAATAAAAGTCGGTGGCGACACTTGCTTACCGCGACATTTTGCAAAAACAAACCCAAAACGCAAACTAGCATTTTCCTAAAACAGTCCGATTCTAGCCACCGTATCACAGAACTTGAGACTCTGCTGGGGACATAATAAGTGGGGTATACCTTAGGATTAGTTCATCATATTTGCTTCTATTGTTTGATTTGATTTCTTTATCTTTGTGGGATTTGTATCGAAGTTACTATAGATCCTAACCCGGATCTGGGGGACGCCTTTTAGGTAAGTAGCAATAAACTATGAGGGAACTGTACAGAGTAGACCGATACGGTTGAAGCAGTAGCTACGTTGATGTGGCACATTAGTTGGTACCGATATCCCTTGTGGAGCAACAAGGAGAATACAGGGTTGCTATATAGGTTGTTAAGCATCAACTGACCTTAGAACCTATAATTGACCAACTTGGCCATAGGAAGTAGTGAGATAGCCGGCCTCGGCATAGAGCTGGGAACTTGTTGATACTCGATACTACACTCATTGAGACCATACTCTCGAGATAGTTCCGGCCGCAAGAAAAGATTGCGTGAGCTGAAACCATGACTGATGGAGGATGGTCAGTGATATTGAGAACCTCTAGAACCCGGTTACTATTATTAGGATAGGTTGAAACCAACTGAACTTCAAGAGGGTAGTACCTAGACTCCATGCAAGCCTGAAACTTAAGGGCTATTGTGTGACTTGTGTGCCTTTACCATGTCTGTTACCTGCTATACCTGTTGTGTGCTTTATCATGACATCATGCATCATAACACAGCATGCATATTTCATTAGACTAAACATTTCAAAGACCGAGGGGATTTATCTTTGTTATGTTTTGCAGATCATGACTTCCATACGTAGAAATACCATTCGAGTCAACTTCGTGCAAATCACTCCTAAGCTCAGAGAGTTAGTCTCAAAAGTTCCTTATACTTCTTCATTTTTTAGAAGACATGGTCATCTCCTTAGTTTGGTCACTTCAAAGTTGGATGAGCAGATGATGAGCGTTCTTTTCCAGTTCTTTGATCCGTTGCATCATTGTTTCACCTTGCCGAATTATCAGCTAGTCCCCACTTTGGAGGAGTTTTCTGATTTATTAGGCATATCTATCCTCGAGCAGATGCCCTTCACAGGTTTAGAAGAGGCTCCTAGACCAGAGGACATTGCCTTGGCTTTACACTTGAAGAAGGCCGAGGTAGTGTCTAATTGGGAGACACGAAGCGGGGTTAAAGGTTTCTTGGCTAAATTTCTGATCGATCAAGCTCAACAGTTCTGGGATAACTTGGATTTTCAAGCTTTCGAAGACATCTTGGCTCTACTCATTCATGGTTTAGTTCTTTTCCTGAATCCAGATTCCTTCATAGATGTGAATGCGGTTAAGATCTTCTTGTCTCGCAATCCTGTGCCTACCCTCTTGGGTGATATTCTGCATGCTCTTTATACCCGTACGACGCCTAGAAGAGGGACCCTCATGTGTTGTATACCGCTGTTGGTGAGGTGGTTTATTTTGCACCTCCCCAAGTCTGTATTGAAGAATGAGGAAGGTGTAGGTTAGGCTTACATAATCATGTCCCTTGCTCATACAAACATTCTTTGGAGTTCTAAGGATATGGAAAGAGTAGTTATCATTGATCGATGTGGGGAATACCCTAATGTTCCGTTGCTTGGAATTAGAGGGGGAATAACCTATAGTCCTTGTTTGGCTTTGAGACAGTTTGGTCGCACTCAGAGAGATGGTCCCCATGAATTTCTTCTTACAGATATTGTCTTTGACTATAAGGAGGACATTAAAGAACATCGATGCCGGTTTATACGAGCTTGGGGAAGGGTGAACAGGTCTGACCCTCAAGAGCTAGGACTAAAGACTTCTCTCCCTATGCAACCTTATCTCCAGTGGGTTCGAGCCCATGCTCAAAAGATGGGGATGCCTTATAAAGCTGTTTTGCCGGTGATTGTAGAGCATACTAATGAAGAAGGTGTTCCTTATATGGTCCTCCATCCCTACATGCCTACCGATCTTAGGGCATTGAAGAGATCTTGGATCCAGCTAAAGGAAGAAAGGGATACCTATCGGGAGAAGTATCATGAGCAAGAGAGGAAGATCTTGAAGCTCACAAGGCAAATTGAGAATGAAAGGACAATCAACGACTATGTCAGCACGAATGGAAGATGACCATGGGATTTCTGATTTCTGCTTGTTTCTAGTTTAGATTTATTTTCAGTCTATTTCTTTTGTAATGCCTTAAAGGCATTGTTAAACATTTTACAAGTTTGAATCTAATAAAGTTTGTTTATTTCTTGGTTCGCAAATTTAAATCTCCCAAAGTCTTTGAAATCATTTCATACGCATTCCATTATCATGCACCTCATCACAGGTACCATTACAAGTTTCTTATCTTCTTTGCTGTTTATTTCAGCACATAATATCTTCTGAAATACCTACCGATCAAGCCATCAAGGCTCTTCAAGCACATGATGCTTAGTTCCAAGAGATGTTCCTGAACTTGGCCAAGGGACAACAGGATTTGGAGACTCTCATCCTGAAGGAGAAGAAGAAGAAGAAGAAGGTGGTCCTCCTGAATATGGGTCACAAATTTGGGAATAGGTTGCGACAGGAAGCTGATTTGTCTCATTCATCTAAAGGAGGAGAGAATCAAGAGGAAGAGAAAGGTCTTAGTCCTGTGGTTTCTGATAATGACGCTGATTTTGATGAAGAACAATATCCTCCTGCTGAGGATATGTATAAGCAACTTGAAGACCAGTTGAGTGCGATGGAGATTTTGAAGATCCCTGGGTTGGACTTCGGAGATCTGGGATTAGCATCCGGGGTGGTGATCCCTCACAAGTTTAAAGCTCCTGTCTTTTCTAAGTACGATGGAGTATCTTGTCCAAAGCTTCACCTCCGTTCGTACGTCAGGAAAATTCAACCCTACACTGCTGATAGAAACCCGTGGGTTCATTTCTTTCAAGATAGTCTGTCAGGGACTCAGCTTGAATGGTTTTATCAACTGGAAGGAGCTAATGTCCGCAACTGGGAGGACCTTGTTGCTGATTTTTACAAGCAATACCAGTATAAAGCCGACCTTGCTCCCACGCGTACTTAGCTTCAGGGTATGTCTATGGGTGCAGGCAAAGGCTTTAAGGACTACGCTCAAAAGTGGAGAGATCTGGCCGGAAGAGTCCAACCCCCTCTGTCTGATAGGGAGTTGGTGGATATGTTTCTTGGGACTTTGTCTGGTCCATTCTTCAATCATTTGATCGGAAGTTCATCATCCGGTTTCACTGAATTGATTTTGACTGGGGAGAGGGTAGAAGTTGGTATCAAAAGTGGCAAGATACAGAAAGGTGCTTCATCAAGTACAGAAAAGAAGCCTTTCAGGAAAGAAGCTAGTGTAGTTTACATCTCGAGGAGCCAAAACCGACTTGAACGCTGCCAAGCAGTTAATGCGGTAGTAATATCAAGACCCACCGTTGCCCCACAATGCAACAATCAGCAAAGAGTAGAGAGGCCGCAAAGACAGTATACTCGACTCAGTATGACTCTGTCGCAAATTCTGCCGCAATTGTTGAAGACTAACCTGATAACTCTGAGGGAAGCCCCGGAGAATCCCAGCACCACATCTCCACTATATAATCTGAACGCCCACTGTGCCTATCACTCCGATAGCCCAGGGCATAATAAAACAATTGTTGGGCCTTGAGGAATAAGGTGCAAGATTTGATTGAAGCTAAAGAGATCGAGTTTGACGCCCCAGAAAAGCCTAACGTCATGACTGCTCCTATGCCTAAGCATGGAGTAAATGCGGTGGATGATGATTCATTTGTGACCTTTGTGGAATACATTTCTACTCTGTTGATGACAGTGAAGAAGAATTTATTATCAGCCGGTTTATTTCTGGGTTGTGGCGAAGGTTGCCACCTATGTTCAATCCTGCCTGCTGGTTGCCATTTACTGAAATCAGGTGTTCAACGCCTGATGGATAACAAAGAGATCTTGTTCGAGAAAACTTTGATGCCGTTGATTCCCGTTGAAGACATTTCCATCATAACCATTTCCGCCAATCCTTCCAAGGCTTCCTCGAGAAAGCCTGTTAGGATTACATCTGTTCTAAGAGTTGCTCCATTGATAATTACTATTCCTGGTCCTATCCCATACACTCCGGATAAGGCTGTCCCGTGGCACTATGGGGCCGATGTGTATTATCATGGGATCAAACAAGACTTGAAGGTTGAAGAGGCTAATACTGATGTCAACAACATCGTCGGGGCTAGCAAGGTCACCCGAAGCGGAAGACTCTTCTCTCCTGAGATTTCCCCACCAACTGTTCAAAAGCCTGTTGCTATTCCATCTGCCAGTACATCAACTACTGCCCCAGTTCATATTCCAATTATCACCCCTGTCGCCGAGCCGTCTGACACTCGGGGCAAAGAAGTCATAGGTGAGCCTTCCCGGACGGAGGCACCTAAAAAGATTTTTGTAGAAACCTCTAGACAAGAGATAGAGGAAATTCTGAAGATTATCAAGAAAAGCGATTACAACATAGTCGAGCAGTTGGGGCAAACCCCGTCCAAGATCTCCATGCTATCCTTATTGTTGTGCTCAGAAGCCCATGCAAAGGCTTTAATTGCTATCCTTAAAACTGCGCATGTGCCGCAGGAAACATCTGCTGATCAATTCAAAGACTGTGTGGCTAGTTTAACCGTTGACAACGGGTTGGGTTTCTCCGATGCAGATCTAACTGCCAAAGGAAGGAATCACAATGACGCTCTGCATGTTTCGATCGAGTGCATGGGCACTACTCTGGCCCACGTACTGGTGGATACTGGGTCCTCATTGAATGTTCTAACCAAGAAAGCGTTAGACCGGCTGGATTATGAAGGGTTGGTTATGAAGCCAAGTAATATTGTGGTTAGGGCCTTTGACGGGTCCAAAAGGATGGTGCACAGGGAGGTGGATGTCCCTGTTAAAGTTGGCTCTCAGACTTTCGCATCTACGTTCTATGTGATGGATATCCGACCATCTTATTCTTATTTGTTGGGTCGCCCATGGATTCATAAGGCTGGGGCAGTGACTTCTACGCTCCACCAGATGTTGAAATATCCAGTAAAAGGGAAGATTGTTACAGTACAAGGAGAGGAGGAGTACATGGTGAGCCACCTTAACTCTTTTCGGTATATGGAGATGGATGGAGAGTTCATCAAAACCCCGTGCCAGAACTTTGAAGAGGTCCCCCAAACTCTGGTGTCGACTGAAGTTGTTGTTGAAGAACCTTCAATGAAGATGGCTTCCCTCAAGGATGCCAGGGCTGTTATTGAAAAAGGTGGGTGTGCAAATTGGGGTCAACTCCCTGACTTCGCACACAAGACTGATAAGTTTGGTTTGGGTTTTACTGCAGAAGCTCAAAGGGCTGTTCGGCGCGCGCGGATTGGAAGTCCTCCCCTGCGTATCAGTAACTCGGAAGTGAATGCGATTGAAGATGGTGAAGAAGAGTCAGAGTTCGATAGCTGAATTTACCCGAATACCGACGGTGGATTAAACAATTGGACGATGAAGGACTTCGTGCCCGTTTCTTTTATTACACAGTAATAGACTTTTGTTTTTGAGATTTGTAACAGATAGTCCAAAAATTTATGGCACGGTGCCTTGCCCGAGACACCATGGCTTTGTTTGTGAGGGCTTATTGTGTGTCATTTCCATATATCATCAATAAAGCATTGGACGTTTTCTTGCATTACAAATTTTGTGCTCCTTGTTTTTCTTTTCTATCTTGCACTTTATCAAAACGGCTATTGTCTTACAAACACTCACATATCATAATGTAGATCCACATCCACTATGGATCCCACTGATAGCGACTCTGCTACTGCCAGTTATGACTTCAAAAGTCCGATCAACCAAGCCGAGGACGAAGGTGAGGATGATTGTGAAGTGCCTGGGGAACTTGCTAGACTGTTACTACAGGAAGAGAGAGCCATACAACCTCATGAAGAGCCAGTGGAATCAGTGAATCTGGGTACGAAAGAGGACAAGAAAGAGGTCAAGATCGGTGCGAATCTGGAACCTAGTGTTAAGCAACGGTTGATACAAATGTTGTGTAACTATGTTGAGATTTTCGCTTGGTCTTATGAGGATATGCCTGGATTGGATACCGATATTGTGGTTCACCGCTTGCCAACCAAAGAAGATTGTCCTCCAATGAAGCAGAAAGTTTGCCGCATGTGCCCAGAGATGTCTGAGAAAATCAAAGCTGAGGTCATGAAACAGTTTGATGCCGGTTTTCTAGCAGTTACTTCTTACCCGCTGTGGGTTGCCAACGTGGTTCCAGTGCCGAAGAAGGATGGTAAGGTACGAATGTGTGTGAACTATAGGGATCTGAATAGGGAAAGCCCCAAGGATGATTTCCCGCTCCCTCACATCGATGTTCTGGTCGACAACACCGCGCAACATAAGATCTTCTCCTTTATGAATGGGTTTTCTGGTTACAATCATATTAAGATGGCTCCCGAAGACATGGAGAAGACAACGTTTGTTACACAGTGGGTTACCTTTTGCTACAAAGTTATGCCGTTCGGATTGAAGAATGTTGGGGCAATGTATCAACGTGCCATGGTCACTTTGTTCCACGACATGATCTATCATGAGATTGAGGTATACCTTGATGACATGATTGCAAGGTCCCAGACTGAAGAAGAACATCTTGACCATCTCCAGAAGCTATTTGACAGGTTGAAGATGTACAAGCTGAGGTTAAATCCGAACAAGTGTACCTTCGGGGTAAGGTCTGGTAAGTTGCTGGGTTTCGTCGCTAGTGATAAAGGTATTCAAGTGGACCCTGCAAAGGTGAAGGCTATACAAGAGATGCCAACTCCCCGAACAGAAAAAGAAGTCAGAGGCTTTCTGGGACGTCTGAATTACATTGCCCGATTCATTTCACACCTGACTGCTACTTGTGAGCCAATCTTCAAGCTGCTGAAGAAAGATCAAGTGGTAAGATGGAATGATGAATGTTAGGCCGCTTTCGAAAGGATCAAGGAATATCTTCAAGAGCCCCCTATTCTGATGCCTCCAGTTGAAGGGATACCTTTGATCTTATACTTGACAGTACTCGATAATTCGTTGGGGTGTGTGCTGGGGCAGCATGGCGAGTCTGGCCAAAAAGAGCATGCTATTTACTACCTTAGCAAAAAGTTTACCGACTGTGAGACCCGATACTCACTGCTTGAGAAAACTTGCTGCGCTTTGGCATGGGCTGCTCGCCGGCTGAGACAGTATATGCTGACTCACACCACCTTATTGATATCAAAGATGGACCCAATCAAGTATATCTTCGAAAAGCCTGCCTTGTCTGGAAGAATAGCAAGATGGCAGATGATCTTAACTGAGTATGACATCCAATACACAACCCAAAAAGTAATCAAGGGGAGTGTGTTGGCAGATCATGTGGCGCATCAGGAAGTGGATGATTACCAGTCTATGGACTTCGAGTTTCCGGATGAGAATATCATGTTGGTAACTGACTGTGAAATACCTGGACCAGATGAAGGACCTGAGGAGGGATCCCGATGGTCTATGTACTTTGACGGAGCTTCAAACGCGTTGGGTAATGGCATTGGCGCCGTGATCATATCTCCTGAAGGCTGTCATACTCCGTTCACCGCTAGATTATATTTTAACTGCACCAACAACATGGCAGAGTATGAAGCGTGCATCATGGGCCTTCGAGCAGCTATTGGCTTAAGGATTAAGTTCTTGAGTGTATTCGAAGATTCCTCTCTAGTGATCAGTCAGATCAAAGGCGACTGGGATACGAAACACCCAAATCTTATTCCTTACAAAGATTTTGTATTGACTTTGCTTCCGCACGTCGAGGAGATAACCTTTGAACATTTCCCCAGGGATGAGAATCAGTTAGCGGACGCGCTAGCTACCATGTCTTCTATGTTCAAATTCAGATGGGACAATGAAGCTCCCCAGATTACCATTGAGAGGTTGGACGAACCCGCACATTGCTGTGACATTGAGACTGAGGAGGTAGCAGATAAACCCTGGTTCCACGAGGTAAAGAAGTATCTTGAGGCTCAGGAGTACCCCAAGGGTGCATCTGTTAATGACAAGAAATTTCTGAGGAGGTTCGCTGCGAAGTTCTTCACCAGCAACGATGTCCTTTACAAGCGTAACCATGACTCAACCTTACTGCAATGTGTGGATAAAAACGAGGCAGAAAGGATTATGGCAGAGTTACATGAAGGTGCCTTCGGAACTCATTCCAGTGGACATACCATGGCAAAGAAAATCCTACGGGCAGGATATTACTGGTCCACTATGGAAGCCGACTGTTATCAGCATTCTCGGACCTGTCATAAGTGCCAAGTCTATGCTGATAAGGTGCATATACCTCAAGTTCCTCTGAATGTTTTAACAACACCTTGGCCTTTTGCAATGTGGGGCATCGATATGATTGGCGAAATCAGACCTACTGCGTCCAACGGGCATCATTTCATTCTGGTGGCGATTGATTACTTTACGAAGTGGGTTGAGGCAGCTCCCTTTGCTACAGTAACCAAGAACGTCGTGGCGCGGTTTATTCGGCACAATTTGATCTGTCGATATGGTGTACCAGAGAGGATCATTACGGACAATAGTACAAATATCAACAATACGATGATCACCGATCTCTGCAAGCAGTTCAAGATACAGCATCACAACTCTTCTCCTTACCGGCCGAAGATGAATGGGGTTGTTTAAGCGGCTAATAAGAATATCAAGAAGATTGTGCAGAAGATGATGGTGACATACAAAGATTGGCACGAGATGTTACCATTCGCTCTTCATGGGTACCGAACCTCAGCACGGACTTCAACAGGGGAAACACCCTACTCTTTGGTGTACGGCATGGAAGCGATATTACCTATTGAGGTCCAGATACATTCTCTTCGGATTATGAAGGATGCAGGTTTAAGCGAGGACGACTGGATCCAGACCCGGCTTGATCAGCTGAATTTAATTGACGAGAAGAGACTTACTGCTATTTGTCATGGTCAGATGTATCAAAAGCGGATGATCAAGGCATTTAACAAGAAAGTTAGACGACAAGAATATCAAGTGGGGGATCTGGTGATCAAACGCATCATACTGCCGCAAGGTGATCCCAGGGGCAAATGGACCCCTACGTATGAAGGGCCATTTGTGGTTAAGAATATTTTCTCAGGAGGAGCTATGATTCTAACCACCATGGATGGTGATGACCTTCCTCACCCCATCAATGTAGACATAGTGAAAAAATACTACGCATAATCAAAGACCCGCTAGGTTGATTGGCCTAGGCAAAAATAAGGGCTTCCTGGCGAACCAAAAGGGTTCGGGAAAAAATAAGGGATGAAAATGAAAATATGTACACCCGGCAAGTCAAAAACCTGAAAAGGCGGCTTGGGCAAAAAGGGGTATCCCGGTGGACTGAAAACCCGAAAGGGCGGTCTAGGCAAAAATTAGGGATTAAAGCGTAACACTATGTCTCATTGGATCATCTTGCAACCAGGCTTCGGTATCAACTATCAAGCTCGGACGACACTAATCAATCTGATCTACCTTCAACCAAGTAGCAAAGTGACGAGATGCTCAAAAGACATAAAGGCAATAGCAGAGTTAGAACCCAGTGGGATTGTTCACATAACTGTTTTTCTTTGTTTTACACAAATTATATAAATTCTATTTGTTTGGCGGCGTTCTCTGTAACACCCCTTCTAAAATACCCCGAATAATATTAATTATATCAATGATTAAGAACATATTCCATCAGAGTTAACACGGAACAAGGGATGTCACAATTATGAAATAAATAAAACTTCCAATAAAACAGTAGTCATGCTACACTGAGGGTCATTATTCAAATAATTCAATCAAATTAAGACCATGTCTTACACAGCGGAAAAAATACCATAACCAAAACGGAATAAACCAAAACATAATTATTCCCAATGAAATTCAAAGAAACAATTGAATAATAACTAATTCCTCAACTAAACGTTCCCCAGTGTTACAACCTATCAGAGCACGACACTGACACGTGGACTTAAAGTAACATAGCTCTAGAGCCATCCTCACCAACTCCTGAGCTGCTAACTTTAATCTGAAATTGTTAAAGTAAGGGTGAGATTTCTCATAATTAACATGCATTATAAGCTTCTCAATCAACATCATATCATAAGCATATTATTTCACCCATTTTAGCATAAATTCAGGTTCAACACACAGTTCCAATCATACAAGTCATTATGCACAAATCAATAATCAACCAAAGAATTGTAACACTAGAAGACATCCTAACATGTTACAATTCCATGCAAACACAAATGCAGACACAATGCATGTGGTACCAACACGTGACCAAGTCACCCAACACTGATCCATCATCAACCGGATACAACAACCATCGATTCGTCCATAAACACCCGGACACGAATCCAGCCTAACCACCCATCATCACTCGGGTATCGGTTAACGGCAATACAAGTCAAATTCCACACAATAGGAATTAACTTCACCAAAACAATGCATATGCACGCACATCACTAGCATGCAACATCAAATCAGTCTATGAAATACATCAATTTATCATAACTGAACCAAAACCAAAAACATGATATCTCAACGATCATGCACACCATCATTAGCAACATAAACATGCCTTTCATTCACAAAATACTAATACATTCATCCACCACAGGTTCACTGCTACATACACACCCATGTGCGTTAGCCAATAATCACTTATTCCGGGATTTGACTCATTTTCAAAATAATTTCAGGTTTTAGGAAATCTTTTCATTTTATAAAATAGAGCATTAAATTTAAGAAATAACGTCCAAAACGGCACTCAAAACGGACTTACCGTTTGAAAGTTATGAATTTTCAAAGTTTAATACTTTTCAAAAAGTTACAGCAGAACCCGGTTCCTACATATACAGGAACCGATTCCTGCGAAGTTCAAAAATCACGTTTCTGGAAAATGTATGGGAACCCGGTTCCTACCTATACAGGAACCGGTTCCTACATTGAAAAATGCCCAATTTTTGAAAATTTGAACTGGGAACCCGGTTCCTACCTATACAGGAACCGGTTCCCACGACCTGCAGAACCTAAAACTGCTATTTTTGACAGCATCATGTATCTCAATCCATTCCTTTTCATTCCCATACGAATTATAACATTAGAAATACCAAAATGCAACCAATACACATCAATACAACATCATAAATCATGTTTCCATCATTCCTATTAATTATTTATCACATTAATGGTTCCAATTCCTATAATCCGACACAATTAGGGATAATCCTACAAACCTAGAATTATCTAATTCAAGTTTCCTAACATACCCAATCATTCAATTGTATCTCAAAACCCATAAGGCATATTAACTAAATGAAATCACCCCTTACCTCGCGATGATCCTTCGAATTCACGGCGTTTGGCTTTTTCCTCTCTTCTCTTCTCTTCTCCAATTTCACGTATAATGACTTTTCCAAATAACCTTCTTTTTCTTTTCCTTTTTATCCTTCTTTTTATATTCCTTTTATTATTTTCCAAATAATAGTAATAAATTAGTTATTATTTGGTAGAGCTTTTTACTTCACACACCTCTAATTCAACCTTACACCCCCTGGTCTTCCTTTTTAATTTCATAATTAATTCATCCATTTAATCCAAAATATTATTAATTAAGCCTTTAATTAATTTAATAATTAAATTCCTAATTATTTAACACTTGAATTAATTTGGGGTGTCACAACTCTCCCTAACTAAAAGAGTTTTCGTCCTCGAAAACATACCTTAGACGAACAATTCGGGATACGAGTCCTTCATCTGACTCTCCAGCTCCCAAGTGACATTTCCATCTGCTGGTCCTCCCCAAGCCACTCTTACCAACGCGATCTCCTTGCCTCGCAACTGTTTCAACTTCCGATCCTCAATTCTCGCAGGTACCGCTTCCACAGTCAAATTCTCTCGTACCTGTATATCGTCTACCCGAATCTCATGAGACGGATCAACAATGTACTTCCTTAACTGAGATACATGAAAAACATCATGCAAATTTGCAAGTGACGGTGGCAAAGCAATCTGATAAGCAACTTTCCCAACTCTCTCGGTAATCTGAAACGGACCAATAAAACGTGGAGTCAACTTCTTTGACTTCAAAGCTCGACCAATACCAGTCATCGGAGTAACTCGCATAGAAACATGTTCTCCTTCGCTAAACTCAAGATCTTTCCTCCTCTTATCGTGATAACTTTTCTGACGACTCTGAGAAGTCCTCATCTTCTCCTGAATCATCTTAATCTTTTCCGAAGTCTGTTGGACAATTTCCGGTCCAATCACAACACTCTCTCCAGATTCATACCAATACAACGGTGTCCGACACCTCCTACCATACAATGCCTCAAACGGAGCCATACCAATGCTCGAATGAAAACTATTATTGTAGGTAAACTCAATCAATGGTAGATAACTATCCCAAGCTCCACCTTTCTCCAACACACAAGCTCTTAACAAATCTTCCAATGACTGAATCATTCTCTCCGTCTAACCATCTGTCTGTGGATGATAAGCAGAACTCAAACGCAACTTAGTACCCAAATCTTTTTGCAATCCCATCCAGAATTTAGATGTAAACCTCAGATCTCGATCCGACACAATACTAGAAGGAATACCGTGCAAACTCACAATCTTCTCAACATACAATTCTGCCAACCTTTCCATCGGATAATCCATTCTTATCGGAATAAAGTGAGCAGATTTCGTCAACCGATCAACAATAACCCAGATAGAATCACAATTCTTCGATGTCCTTGGCAAACCAGACACAAAATCCATAGAGATTCCATCCCATTTCCATTCTGGAACAAACAACGGTTCCATCAATCCTGACGGTTTCTGATGCTCAATCTTTAACTTCTGACAAACCAAACAAGCATACACAAACTCAGCAATTTCCTTTTTCATTTCCGGCCACCAAAACAACTTCTTCAAATCATGGTACATTTTAGTAGCACCAGGATGAATACTCAATCCACTACGATGTCCTTCTTCCAAAATACTCTTCCTAATCTCTGCAACATCCGGAACACACACCCTATTACCAAATCTCATAACACCATTCTTATCAATCCGGAACTCGCCTCCTTGACCTTGGTTGATGAATGTCAATTTATCAACTAACCCATCATCGGACTTCTGTCCATTCCGAATTTCTTCCAGAATACCACTAGTCAGTTTCAACATACCCAATTTCACACTATTCGGAGTAGTTTCACATACCAAACTTAAATCTCTGAACTGCTCAACCAAATCTAACTCACGAACAACTAACATCAACATATGCAAGGACTTCCAACTCGAGGCATCCGCAACAACGTTTGCCTTACCAGGATGGTAATTCAAACCGAAATCATAATCCTTTAGAAATTCTAACCATCTCCTCTGCCTCATATTCAACTCTTTCTGATCAAAGAGATACCTCAGACTTTTGTGATCACTGAACACCTCAAACCGAGAACCATATAAATAATGCCTCCACAACTTCAAAACAAACACAACAACTGCCAACTCCAAATCATGAGTCGGATAATTCCTTTCATGTACTTTCAATTCTTTCGAAGCATAAGCCACCACCTGCTTATCTTGCATCAACACACCACCTAATCCCATTAATGATGCGTCACAATACACAATAAAAGACTTAGTCGAATTTGGCAAAATCAAGATCGGAGCACTTGTCAACCTCCTCTTCAGCTCTTGAAATCCTTTCTCACATTCAACATCCCAAACAAACATCTGACCCTTCCTGGTCATCTTAGTCAACGGTAACGCTAATTTGGAAAATCCTTCTATAAACTTCCTGTAATAACCTGCAAGACCCAGAAAACTACGGATCTCAGAAGCATTCTTCGGTGCTTCCCACTGAGATACTGCTTCTACCTTCGTAGGATCCACAACAATTCCATTCTTGGAAATTACATGGCCAAGAAAACTTACTTCACTTAACCAGAATTCACACTTGGACAACTTCGCATAAAGCTTCTTCTCTTTCAACAATTCCAACACAACTCTGAGATGTTCTGCATACTCTTCATCGCTCTTCGAATAAATTAGAATATCATCAATGAACACCACCACAAACTTATCAAGATACGGATGAAATATCCTGTTCATATACTCCATGAAAACACCAGGTGCATTAGTAACTCTAAACGCCATAGCAGAATACTCGTAATGTCCATACCTCGTTCTAAATGCAGTTTTCTGAATATCTTCCGACTTCACACGAATTTGATGATATCCAGATCTCAGATCAATCTTACTAAATACACAAGCTCCAACTAGTTGATCCATCAAATCATCGATCCTCGACAAAGGATACTGATTCTTGATTGTAACTTTATTCAGCTGTCTGTAATCAACACATAATCTCATTGAACCTTCTTTCTTCTTAACCAACAACACCGGAGCACCCCACGGCGAAACACTCAGACGAATAAACTTCTTTTCAAGTAACTCCTCCAACTGTTTCTTTAACTCCTCTAATTCAGATGCCGACATACGGTAAGGCGCCATCGACACCGGACTAGTTCCAGGAATCAAATCTATAGTAAATTCTACCTCCCTCTCAGGTGGCAATTCACTAACGTCTTCCGGAAACACCTCTGGAAATTCATTCACCACTGGAAATCCATCACTCTTTGCTTTTCCCTCTGCTTCTATTGCAGAATACAACATAAATACCACAACACCATCTTTCACAGCTAGGTTCATCTGTTTAACCGACATAGTCACATCTTCAACACCAACCTCTTCAGGAAAAATAACCGTCTTTGCAAAACAGTTGATATGAACCTGGTTGAATTCCAACCAGTTCATTCCAAGGATGATATCAAGTTGTTCTAACGGTAGGCACACTAAATCCATACCGAAACCCCTACCAAAAATCACAATAGGACAATTCCTATAAACATACGAAGTAGTCACTGAACCCGATGCAGGAGTATCAATAACCATACTTCCATCCATATTAGAAATTTCCAAATTCAATCTTTTAGCATAATCCAAAGCAATAAAAGAATGCGTAGCTCCAGTATCAATAATCGCAATCAAAGGTATGTCATTAATAAAACATATACCTTTAATCAGCCGATCATCTGGCTTAGTCTCTGACCCAGACAATGCAAACACTTTACCACCAGCTTGCTCCTTCTTGGGTTTTGTACACTGAGGACGAGTATGACCTTCTTCACCACAGTTGTAACAAGTCACCACTCTTACTCTGCAATCATTGGCCACATGGCCGAGTTTCCCACACTTGAAACACTTCTTATCATTACTTTTGCAATCCACCATATGATGTCCTGTCTCACCACACTTGTAGCACTTAATGGAAGAACTAGAATCTCCTCCACCAAACTTCTTCCAACCACCGGGTCTCTGATTACTTCTATCATAAGGCTTACCATGATCCATCTGTTGCTTACCCTTCCTATCAACATACCCTCGAGCATTCGACTTAGTGCTAGCAAGATCCTTCTCTAAAATCCTACTACAGTCAACCAGATCAGGAAATATTCGGATACGCTGATACCGAATACCCTGCTTAATCTCATCACGAAGACCATTCTCAAACTTGATACATTTGGAAAATTCTCCATCTGCATCGTTAGTATAATGAGCATAATACTTCGCTAACTCAGTAAACTTCGAAGCATACTCACTGACAGTCTTGTTACCCTGCTTGAGTTCCAGAAACTCAATCTCCTTCTTGCCTCTGATGTCCTCAGGAAAGTACCTCCTCAGAAAAGCCCTCCTGAACACAGCCCAAGTCAACGCAATACCATCTTCCATTTCAGTTCTGGTAGCGACCCACCAGTCATCAGCTTCCTCTGCTAACATGTGAGTTCTGTATCTCACCTTCAGCCCTTCAGTACAGTCAATTACTCTGAATATCCTCTCGATCTCCTTCAACCACTTCTGAGCACCTTCGGGATCATGTGCACCCTTGAACAACGGAGGATTATTCCTCTGAAAATTCCCCAATTGTCGGTCAACACCAATCACAGCTCCCTGCTGGTTCCCTCCGAGTACTCCAGCCAACATTCCCAATGCTTCAGCAATAGCATCGTCGTTTCTTCCGTTACCTCTTCCGGCCATTGTTCTTGTAACATTACAAAACAACCTCATCAGCACACAAGTATCGACAGTGTCATCTTACACTAGTCGCATACAAAAGGGATAACGACACAAGACAAGACCGACTATGCTCTGATACCACTATTGTAACACCCCTTATAAAATACCCCGAATAATATTAATTATATCAATGATTAAGAACATATTCCATCAGAGTTAACACAGAACAAGGGATGTCACAATTATGAAATAAATAAAACTTCCAATAAAACAGTAGTCATGCTACACTGAGGGTCATTATTCAAATAATTCAATCAAATTAAGACCATGTCATACACAGCGGAAAAAATACCATAACCAAAACGGAATAAACCAAAACATAATTATTCCCAATGAAATTCAAAGAAACAATTGAATAATAACTAATTCCTCAACTAAACGTTCCCCAGTGTTACAACCTATCAGAGCACGACACTGACACGCGGACTTAAAGTAACATAGTTCTAGAGCCATCCTCACCAACTCCTGAGCTGCTAACTTTAATCTGAAATTGTTAAAGTAAGGGTGAGATTTCTCATAATTAACATGCATTATAAGCTTCTAAATCAACATCATATCATAAGCATATTATTTCACCCATTTTAGCATAAATTCAAGTTCAACACACAGTTCCAATCATACAAGTCATTATGCACAAATCAATAATCAACCAAAGAATTATAACACTGGAAGACATCCTAACATGTTACAATTCCATGCAAACACAAATGCAGACACAATGCATGTGGTACCAACACGTGACCAAGTCACCCAACACTGATCCATCATCAACCGGATACAGCAACCATTGATTCGTCCATAAACACCCAGACACGAATCCATCCTAACCACCCATCATCACCCGGGTATCGGTTAACGACAATACAAGTCAAATTCCACACAATGGGAATTAACTTCACCAAAACAATGCATATGCACGCACATCACTAGCATGCAACATCAAATCAGTCTATGAAATACATCAATTTATCATAACTGAACCAAAACCAAAAACATGATATCTCAACGATCATGCACACCATCATTAGCAACATAAACATGCCTTTCATTCACACAATACTAATACATTCAACCACCACAGGTTCACTGCTACATACACACCCATGTGCGTTAGCCAATAATCACTTATTCCGGGATTTGACTCATTTTCAAAATAATTTCAGGTTTTAGGAAATCTTTTCATTTTATAAAATAGAGCATTAAATTTAAGAAATAACTTCCAAAACGGCACTCAAAACGGACTTACCGTTTGAAAGTTATGAATTTTCAAAGTTTAATACTTTTCAAAAAGTTACAGCAGAACCCGGTTCCTACATATACAGGAACCGGTTCCCGTGAAGTTCACAAATCACGTTTCTGGAAAATGTATGGGAACCCGGTTCCTACCTATACAGGAACCGGTTCCTACGTTGAAAAATGCCCAATTTTTGAAAATTTGAACTGGGAACCCGGTTCCTACCTATACAGGAACCGGTTCCCACGACCTGCAGAACCCAAAACTGCTATTTTTGACAGCATCATGTATCAATCCATTCCTTTTCATTCCCATACGAATTATAACATTAGGAATACCAAAATGCAACCAATACACATCAATACAACATCATAAATCATGTTTCCATCATTCCTATTAATTATTTATCACATTAATGGTTCCAATTCCTATAATCCGACACAATTAGGGATAATCCTACAAACCTAGAATTATCTAATTCAAGTTTACTAACATACCCAATCATTCAATTGTATCTCAAAACCTGTTGTACCCCAAAATTTGCCCTCCCGTATTCTTCAAGAAATTGCCAAGCCAAGTCACAAAATTCCCCAAGGGTTGCACAGTGCAAAGGTCTCCTATACAGTCAAAACTAGGGTTTGTGTTCTGATCAAGAAAATGAAGTTTTCAAAGGCCCAATCAAGTCTCGCATGTCTACAAATATGTTCAAGCATCCTCCTATCAAGTTTCAAAACATTCAGCTCAAAATTGCACAGTCAAAACCCTAAATTGCACTACAGTCAACTGTAGGGGCAAAATGGTCATTTGACAGTCAAAAGTTCAGATTTTTGGTCAACATATCATCTTGAAGCCACAAACATCATTGGATCAATGCTTGATCATGATTCTCAAAATTTGGCTCAGAAATCATCAAAGATGCAAAAGTTTCCTTATTTGGACAGCTGAAAAAGTCAACTGAAATTGACCAGGGCATAACTTTCACATGGATTATCAGAAAAATTCCATCCAAAGCTCATTTTGAAGAGAAAGACATTTCCTACAACTCATCTTCATACTTCAAGTCCAAGAAATGCTCTCACAAAAAGTTATCAATTTCAACATTATAGGTCATTTTCAAAAGTCAACAAAAAGGGACTTTAAGTCAAAGGCCATAACTTGAGATTGGTAAATCAAAATGACATGGGACCAAAGGAATTGGTTAGAGGACTCAAAGACCTTTCCAAAATGTCCAAGAACATGAGAAAAGCTTAAAAATTGAGCAAGTTATGCCTTGTGGAAGTTGGGAAATTTTTGGATATTTTGAAAAGTCAACATTGGTTCAAATGACCTAAAATTGCTAATGGGCCCATTTTTCTTCCATGATTCATCATTCCAAGCATGTGCACGACCACTTGGCCCAAAGGGAAGTATTTTCTCATTATTTATTTATTTATTTGAATTATTATTTATATTAATTCATTTAAATCATTTAAATATATGAAAAATATCTAACTTGACCTAACCAATCTTTTTATACATGTTTTGGACTCAATATTTCGTGCTTAGCTAAATGTGGAAAGATTTGGAGCAAATTGATCATAATTGACACAAGAACACATGGAAAAAGATATGAAAAAGATCCTTAAAATCAAATTTCCAAAAACCATCATTGCATTGGATTTGATTGAGTTTTGTTAACCTAATAGACTCCATACAAATACCTGATCATAACCCTAATCACAATAGACACAAAGCTGCGCTCATAGGCCATTGACAAACTTGAAATTTCTCCAAAGAAAGTCAAAACTGAAATCATCTTTACAAGGCGATTCAAGGCACGAAAACTATTCCAATAGCTTCCTTGGAGGTTACTGGACATATTCCAATCAAAAGCATCAAAGATAACCTCTTGAAACGCTGTACAGAAGTCCCACTTTTCTTACTTTTTTGCATAATCGTATTTTGATTTTCAAGCACAATCATTGCATTTTTCTTAGGGATTATTACTCATTGATGGATTCTGATGCTAACTGTACAATTTAATTGTGTTTTTGTGCACTCAATGCGATTTCACCATGTTCGAGTTTTAGGGTTTGCAGAGCTTCCAATTGGGGATTTTGAAACCAGGCAAAATTGGGACATATGACTTTGATCATTAAAACAAGCGCATTTGGACGGACAGAAACCAACCCTCGCGCTCAATTTATGAGCGACTGAGGGCTAATCGCTATTTTCTAATAGCCTGCCTAAGAGAACGTCCCAAAAACCGTTGCCTGTTCTTTTTTGTTTTCAGGAACATGAAGAAGACGAAGACGTGGCGAAACGTGATAAGCTGATTTGAATTTTCGCGCGTTGGTGACCACTAACCAAGTTTTGCTTTTATATTATTTATTTGTTATTAGAATATCAAACGCGTTAGTTGGCGCAGTTGGTGAGCGAGGACGTTAGCAACATCCATGACCTGGGTTCGAATCCCAGGTCTACGTTATTTCCATACTATTTTGCAACACATGTTCCTATGCAATTTCAAAAGTGAAGCGCATGATACACCACCATAATCAAGACGTCCACGTGCCCCTGAAGATCAAACCAAAGGCACAGATCTAAAGAGCACGTTGTACCCTGGTCCACGCTGTTCAAAAAATTCAAACGGATCACTGCTTATTGGGCCAGATTTCTCATAATTCCACCTCCACTTTGGGGACTACCACCCCCCCTGGTTTGCAATTCTCCATTTTTTTCATGTTTTATTTTAATTGTTATTTTATTTTCTTTATTTGTTTAAATTAATTAAGTCTATAAAATATAAAAAATGCCTAAAAATCAGAAAAGACAAAATATATAATAAATATTTTTTATTTTAATATTTTCTTGTAAACAAATGCATATAAATAAATTTAGTATAAATTAGGGTTTTAATATTAATTCTTTTCATAAAAAATCTAAAAAAGAAGTAGAATTAGGTTTAATTAATGTTTTTATCCCTTTTTAATTTTCCTTTCTCATAATAATATTTATTTATTTTATTTATTTTTATAGTCAAATTTGCATGTAAATTAACTTAGGTTTAAATTAGGTTAAAATTCAATATTTTTCTTAATAACTTAAAAATAATTAGAACTAGGTTTAACATTTCATTTTAATTTTAATTAATTCTCTCGTTTTTCTATTAAATCTTAAAATACATAAAAATACCAAAAAACAAAAACAAATCCTTGCTTTCTTTTAAATTTAATTTTAATTCCTCATTAACTTTAATTTTTGCAAAAGAGTCCAACGCCCTCCTTTCGACTTAATTGTTTAATTTCGCATATTTATTTTATTTTGCTTAAATAATTATGTATCTCTCCCAAGGCCTTGTAAATAATTGCTCGCACTTTTCAATTCTTTATTTCCTTTGCTTTATTTATTTTCCGTCAAATCGGGTCCGGTTTAATTTTGGCGATGTGGACCCGCGCCATTTGTAATAGCTTTAGATTTACTTTTCCTCGCAACTTTTAACTGTTAAACAAAGCATGCAAGAATAAATGACAAAAAAATAAAAACAAACGCATAGATCACCCATAACCTGACAAGACAAAAATAAATGAATCTGACACACAAATCACACACCACCCCTAGGGTACGCCTCACTGTTGCCTTGCCTCGAAAGGTGATCGTCGAGTAGAGGATGTCTTAGTAAGTCCTCATGATCCGGGAACCTGGCATGAGGGTAGCTTCTAAGGTGTCTTCCCATTGCTCTGGTGATCACCATGTCCCGAACCTCGAATTGACCCGAACACCTCCAACGGTGGTGCTACCTACCTCTCAATGGTGGGATGGCACTACTTTAAAGGACATTTACACAGACGAATTCCTTAGGGTAGGTAGGTTCTCGTAGATACTTGCTCTAATTTCAAACAAAAATTCAAAAATACTTTTCACACCAACACATTTTCAAAAAGCTTTCGAAGGCAATTTTTCAAACACTCTTGAGGACCGATACAAGAGTCGAATTGGAATTTTCAAAGAAACTTTTTTAAAACCCACACTTGAAAAGCAAACAAACAATTTTGAAAACACAAATGAGCAAGTATCTAAGAGCCCATGGATAACCATGGATAGAAAGGGTGCTAACACCTTCCCTTTCTATAATCTACCTCCCGAACCGAGAGCAATCTCTTTAAGGAATTTTTCTGTGCTTTTGTCCTTTCCATTTGGAGAAAATAAAAGACGGTGGCGACTCTTGCTTCCGCGACATTTCGCGAACCAGCGTTAAACAGTCAGTTCCAGATCCACCGATCACAGAACTGGCGACTCTGCTGGGGAAAACTTAAAGTGGGGTGTACCTTAGGGCTAAGATCACTGTGTTTTCAATTGTTTTCCTTATGTGCTTTATTATTGTGGGACTGTCTTGGGAGCTTTATAGATCCTAAACCCGGATCTGGGGGATACCTTTCTTAGAAAGTAGCAACAAGGCTGTGAGGGAACTGTGCGGGGTATACCGACATGGTTGAAACAGTCTGCTACGTTGATGTGGCACTTTGGTGTGTACCGGTAACCCTTGAGTTTAGTCAAGGAGAGTACGGGGCCTCCGCGTGGTGTCGTGAAGCATCAACAGACCTTAGGAACCTTAATTGAACTATCTTGGCCTCTTTAGGGTAGTGAGATAACTGACTTTGGTGCAGTCCGAGGTTGGTTGATACTCGATACTACACTCAATTGAGGGTTGCTTTCCTGGAATATTTCGGTCGCCAGTTCAGTGGCTAAATCGAAACGATGAACAATGAAAGTAATCCAGTGATGTTGAGACCCTTAGAACCCGGTTACTTCTAATAGGACAGGTTGAGCCCACCAACTTCAAGAGGGTACTACCCAGACTTCATGCTGGCCTAAACTTAAAGGGCTTCTCTTGTGTGACTTGTGTGCCTTCGTACTTGACTACTTGCATGCTTGTTAGCTGACACATGAACTACTTGCAGGTTTTGTTTATAGTCCTTAATTAGGACTCATAACAGGGTATCCTAAGTTTCTTGCAGGTTTTGGTTTGCAGTCCTTAATTGGGACTCATAACAGGGTTTACCTACATCACTCCATGCACATCATGACATCATACCATTGCATACATCCTAACCCATTTCAAGGATCTCAAGGGCTTGTGATGCAGGTTATGATGAATCAAACATCTAGCAAGGGGAAAAGAGGATTTATTTTCCTCTAGCCAAAGTTGTCAGGGGCTATGACCCACTGGATATGGTGAGCCTTTGACCCTTGGAAGAAGGACTCTCAACAACATGAAGCTCCTTCAATCAAGAAACCAGATTCCAATTCTAACAAATTTTCTGTTTACCCCGCGAGGTCCTTGAAATCATTGCATGCACATCATACATATCATTACATAACAGGTACCCTTTCTCTGCAGGTTACTTACCTTCTTCGCTGTTTATTTCAGCAGTCTCGTCATGAATCCTGAATCCTCAATCGAGCACACTATCAAGGCCCTCCAGGCTCAGAACGCCCAGTTCCAAGGGCTGATCATGAATTTGACCCAGGGGCAACAAGATCTGAAGGCCCTGCTCTTGAAGAAGGACAAGAAGAAGAAGAGGACTGTTTTGTTCAGCCCTAGACGCAGATCTGGGAACACACTGCAGACGGAAACTGAGAGGACTACCCCATCTGTGAGGGAAAGCAGTCACCATGAGAGAGAGGTGCCTAGTCCAGTGGTCTCCGACAACGAGACAGATTTCAACGACGAACAGTACCCCCATGCTGACGACAAGTACAAGCAGTTGGAAGACCGATTGAATGCTATGGAAATACAACAGGTACCTGGGCTGGATTTTGGAGATCTGGGTTTGTCTACTGGTGTGATCATCCCTCGGAAGTTCAAAGCACCATCCTTCACTAAATATGACGGGGCGTCTTGTCCCAAGCTACATCTCAGGTCCTATGTTCGGAAAATCCAACCATACTCAGCGGATAAGAACTTGTGGATCCACTTCTTCCAGGAAAGTCTTTCAGGGACCCACCTCGAATGGTTCTATCAGCTGGATGGGAACAAAGTTCATAACTGGGAGGAGTTGGCAACTGCTTTCTATAAGCAATACCAGTACAATGCCGACCTTGCTCCTACACGTACCCAACTCCAGGGTATGTCACTGGGGTCAAGTGAAGGTTTCAAGGAATACGCGCAGAGATGGAGAGACCTTGCTGGAAGGGTACAACCTCCATTAACTGACCGGGAACTCGTTGATATGTTCTTGGGGACCCTATCCGGGCCATTCTTCAATCATCTCATTGGTAACTCATCTGCTGGATCTACCGACCTCATCCTGACTGGCGAAAGAATTGAAGCTGGTATCAAGAGTGGGAAAATTCAAGAGGCCACACCTTCTGATATTCATAAAAAGCCTTACACGGGAAAGAAGGAATCTAATGCCGCATACAGCCAAAAGAATCGTCGTGACCAACATGCAGGGGCAGTCATGATCTCTGGTTCTGCACCACGCCGCCAACCACAAAAGGGAAATCAGCGAAGGCCGGACGAGCCTAAGAGACAGTTCACCAACATTAACATGCCATGGTCACAAGCATTGCAGCACATGTTGAAGATGAACCTGATTGCAGTGATCAACCCTCCTGCAAATCCTAAGACTTCCTCTCCTAGCTACAATCCAGAAGCAAGGTGTGCTTATCATTCTGATAGCCCGGGGCACGATACTGAGGACTGTTGGGCGCTGAAATACAAGATCCAGAACATGATCGATGCCAAAGAGATCGAGTTCGAGCCTGCCGAGACTCCCAACGTGATCACTGCTCCATTGCCAAAACATGGCTAGGGTCGAGAGATTTTTGTTCATTTGAATTCAAGTTGTATTTTTCTTTTCTTGTTCAGATAAACAATTATCATGTTAAACTCTTTTATTTCATGAATGCATTACACCTGTCTGTCTTGATTTAATTATGTTTACTATGCTTAAAACTGCTTTCATATTTTTGTGATGGTCAACTCTTAATTGAAAATTCTAAGCCTCTTGAGGGAGGATGACGAAAACGATACCGCGATCATTACAATATGCTTTTGAACAGACCCCGCTGATGAGGTACAGGCATTGTTTCAAATCCTAAACACTGGAGTTATAAGGAAGATAATCCCTCGTCAACCCCTCTGAGCCAAAGAAGTAGGAGTTTTTCTTTTCGAAAATTAAAACCCTTTATCATAACCTGGGGCAGGGTAGTCTCTCAGTTGATCCAAGTGCATAACGAATGGCACCAAAGAGGTCCTTACAAAACAAAGAAAGACAGTGATGGTCCTAAATAATCAATAAAGAAAGGCAGTCATTACTTCTCAAAATAAAAACCCATTAAGTCAAAACCTATGAAGGAGACTTACAAAACTGGGACATCCCGCTGACTGTAATCACAAAAAGAAACAGTTCAGGCAAAAAAAATAGGGATAATAATAAAAGAAAGAAGAAAGAGGTCCTACAAACCCTCAACAAAAAATGACTGCCTATTCAAAATAAGTTATCAACATCCGAATCATCACCGGAAAATCAGAGCAAAGACTCAAACAAGGTCTAACGTATGATCAGCTGAGTTTAGGTTTGGAGAACATCACGAAGAGCGGGTGGGTACAAATAAAATTTGAGCCTTTATCCTTTGTTTCTTAAACCGTGAACCAGACCACGTTACAACCCTTAAAAGTCCTAGCTGAAGCATGGGTTAGTTCGAAAGCATACTGTTACGAAGGTATCCTGACTCTTGAAGGTTTGCTGTAAAATCTTGAGTTGACACCGCACTGTATTACAAAAAAATGCATTTTCAAAAATTCAAGACAGACATAGACTTTTGCATTCTTAAAATAACCTTGTTTGCATATGACTATTTGTTTGAACAGCAGGGAAATTCGCACGATGAACACCTTGTGAACAGAAGTACCTCCAATCAAGGGGCACAGTAGGAGCATTGCCCATTATCTGGGGCATGGCAAAACACTTCCAACAGGGGCAACTCCCTACACTCCGAGAGCATGGACATAGTCGAAAAAATACTGCGCATCATCAAAGACCCGCTAGGCTGATATACCTAGGCAAAAATAAAGGCTTCCCGGCGAACCAAAAGGGTTCGGGCAAAAATAAGGGATGAAAATGGAAAAATATGTACACCCGACAAGTCGAAAACCTGAAAAGGCGGCTTGGGCAAAAATGGGTATCCCGGTGGACTGAAAACCCGAAAGGGCGGTCCAGGCAAAAGTTAGGGATCGAAGCGTACGACTATGTTCCGGTATCTCATCACTTGTCTACCCGAAGATTTGTCAACCACCCACACAGGTATCCTCTTCCCTCATCTCCGAAGCAAGGGGCAATAATGAGTTATCCAGGCGATCCAATTGCTCTGTCAACCAAAGTATAAAGGAAAGATCAACATAAGGATGATTACCATCTACCTTTACAAATTCCAGATCGTGGGTTAACATCCGAAACCAAACAGGACAATCATCCACTTAATCAAAATCAGGCAACCTTACCCCGGTTCCTCCAGAAATCTTACATGGATTTATCCCAAGGTAACCTAACCCCGGTTCATCAAGAAGTTTTACACAAACTTATCCAAGTAACCTAACCCCGGTTCCTCCAGAAGTCTTACATGGACCTATCTCAAGATGACCTAACCCCGGTTCATCAAGAAGTTTTACACAAACTTATCCAAGTAACCTAACCCCGGTTCCTCCAGAAGTCTTACATGGACCTATCTCAAGATGACCTAACCCCGGTTCATCAAGAAGTTTTACACAAACTCATCCTGCCGTAACCTAACCCCGGTTCCTCCAAGAGTCTCACATGGACCTATCTCAAGATGACCTAACCCCGGTTCATCAAGAAGTTTTACACAAACTCATCCTGCCGTAACCTAACCCCGGTTCCTCCAAGAGTCTCACATGGACCTATCTCAAGATGACCTTACCTCGGTTCGTCAAGAAGTTTTACCCGAACTTATTCTGCGGCAACCTAACCCCGGTTCCTCCAGAAGTCTTACATGGATTTAGCAAGATAATCTCACCCCGGTTCATCAAGAAGTTTTACACGAACTTACCCCGAAGAAACCTTACACATGTTCTCCTCCTCCAGACGTAGTTTTACATGGACTCGTCATCAAGCAACCCTACACCGGTTCTCTCTCTTCAAGATGCAGTTGTACATGGACTCGTCACCCAGAAACCCTGCACAGGTTCTCCCTTTCCAAAAACGAAATTTTTACACGAACTCATCATCAAAGCAACCCTACACAGGTTCCTTCTCCATTTCAGATGCGGTTCTTCAGCAGGTAACCCTACACAGGTTCCTTCTCCATTTCAGATGCGGTTTTACACGAGCTCATCAGCAAGCAACCCTACATATGTTCCCTCTTTCAACTTACAAAATGCAGTTCAAACTTCCCCAGAAGAGTCCAATCTGATTCCCCAGGAAAGTTAGAATTTATCTCCCCAAGCAATAAGCTTATCCCCAGTAGATTCTGGAAGCTTATCCCCTCACAGAGCACGAACGCGTCGCCCGGCTTTATTTAAAGAGTTATTTCCTTAACAGGATATAACTGGGTTATCCTCAGCCAAAAGCCACGGAAAGAGCGTCGTCGACAAAGTCTCCTTATCTCCAGCGAAGCCTATCAACACTTCTAACAACAAGGGTATCCCCAGAAACTATTATCAACACTCATCAAGGCATCCCTCTTCCCACAGAGTTTTGCTTCCCAGCATGGTCGTTAGAGTATCTTTTCTCCCCGCAGAATCTTACATTTGCCAAGCTTATTCCGCAACGGAGTCATCTTCTCCTACCGGTATTCTTGCAGTTATCATCCCCAGCAGAGGCAAAATCTATTCCTCAATATCAGCTCAGGATACGGCTCCCCGGCACCCGTCAAGGATTTACTTTCCTAGACGAAAACATACATTCATAAAACATTACATATATCATTATAGCATGCATAGACGTATTATGTCATACAAATCTCATTTATGTTGAGAACATCATTGCTTGATCCATATCATGCATTGCATATGACTGACCTCTACCTTTCAGGAAAGATGCAGTTAAAATTCTCAAACATATTTCAAAGCCTTCTCTAGTCCAGCTAAATCGACTCCCAACAGATTTTTCTGATAAAGACTCAGTAGAAGTTATCCCAGATGGTTCCCTCTCCAACGGCGAGTGAGGTGGTAAGTCCTTTTCAGATGTTTCCCTCTCCGACGGTGAGTGTGAGGTGATAGTCTCCTATGGTTCCCTCTCCGACAGCGAGTGAGGTGGTAAGTCCTTTTCAGATGTTTCCCTCTCCGACGGTGAGTGTGAGGTGATAGTCTCCTATGGTTCCCTCTCCGACGGCGAGTGAGGTGGTAAGTCCTTTTCAGATGTTTCCCTCTCCGACGGTGAGTGTGAGGTGATAGTCTCCTATGGTTCCCTCTCCGACGGCGAGTGAGGTGGTAAGTCCTTTTCAGATGTTTCCCTCTCCGACGGTGAGTGTGAGGTGATAGTCTCCTATGGTTCCCTCTCTGACGGCGAGTGAGGTGGTAAGTCCTTTTCAGATGTTCCCCTCTCCGACGGTGAGTGTGAGGTGATAGTCTACTAGGGTTCCCTCTCCGACGGTGAGTGAGGTGACAATTCCTTTTCTTATGATTCCCTCTCCGACGGTGAGTGAGGTGACAATTCCCTTTCAGATTATAATGGCCTATGGTTCTCGTCCCGATCCTGCGAAGATGGTATTTCCCACCAAGATTTTCTCAACGAGCGTTGTTGAAGTTAAAGTCACCCAAGGTTCTCTTACCATTTAGGCTGAGGTAGTAACCATCCCTGGTTCATTCATCATCTCTTGGAAGCTCCAGACCCAGCTCCTGTAACCATTCAGGACATATCTATACCAAGCATCTAAAAATCAGCTCCTGCAACGTGTCAGGTACTCATTTTTCTTTTGCAGGTATGCAGGTTCTCGCTAAGGAATCTCTTATGCGATCAACATCCAGATGGCATCTATAAGCCCATCATCCTATCCAGCAACCTCTAAATGGCATCTATAAGCCCATTCCCGTCATCACTGCTACTATGTGAGCACAAATTTCTGGGCACTCTAGTGTCCAATCATCTTCTACCCTCGGATTACGAAAGGCACGTTCGCCAATCTGCATCCTCAGGTCTAAGAAGATTGAACAAGGGCAACTGTTGTACCCAGAAATTTGCCCTCCCATATTCTTCAAGAAATTGCCAAGCCAAGTCACAAAATTCCCCAAGGGTTGCACAGTGCAAAGGTCTCCTATACAGTCAAAACTAGGGTTTGTGTTCTGATCAAGAAAATGAAGTTTTCAAAGGCCCAATCAAGTCTCACATGTCTACAAATATGGTCAAGCATCCTCCTATCAAGTTTCAAAACATTCAGCTCAAAATTGCACAGTCAAAACCCTAAATTGCACTACAGTCAACTGTAGGGGCAAAATGGTCATTTGACAGTCAAAAGTTCAGATTTTTGGTCAACATATCATCTTGAAGCCACAAACATCATTGGATCAATGCTTGATCATGATTCTCAAAATTTGGCTCAGAAATCATCAAAGATGCAAAAGTTTCCTTATTTGGACAGCTGAAAAAGTCAACTGAAATTGACCAGGGCATAACTTTCACATGGATTATCAGAAAAATTCCATCCAAAGCTCATTTTGAAGAGAAAGACATTTCCTACAACTCATCTTCATACTTCAAGTCCAAGAAATGCTCTCACAAAAAGTTATCAATTTCAACATTATAGGTCATTTTCAAAAGTCAACAAAAAGGGACTTTAAGTCAAAGGCCATAACCTGAGATTGGTAAATCAAAATGACATGGGACCAAAGGAATTGGTTAGAGGACTCAAAGACCTTTCCAAAATGTCCAAGAACATGAGAAAAGCTTAAATATTGAGCAAGTTATGCCTTGTGGAAGTTGGGAAATTTTTGGATATTTTGAAAAGTCAACATTGGTTCAAATGACCTAAAATTGCTAATGGGCCCATTTTTCTTCCATGATTCATCATTCCAAGCATGTGCACGACCACTTGGCCCAAAGGGAAGTATTTTCTCATTTTTTATTTATTTATTTGAATTATTATTTATATTAATTCATTTAAATCATTTAAATATATGAAAAATATCTAACTTGACCTAACCAATCTTTTTATACATGTTTTGGACTCAATATTTCGTGCTTAGCTAAATGTGGAAAGATTTGGAGCAAATTGATCATAATTGACACAAGAACACATGGAAAAAGATATGAAAAAGATCCTTAAAATCAAATTTCCAAAAACCATCATTGCATTGGATTTGATTGAGTTTTGTTAACCTAATAGACTCCATACAAATACCTGATCATAACCCTAATCACAATAGACACAAAGCTGCGCTCATAGGCCATTGACAAACTTGAAATTTCTCCAAAGAAAGTCAAAACTGAAATCATCTTTACAAGGCGATTCAAGGCACGAAAACTATTCCAATAGCTTCCTTGGAGGTTACTGGACATATTCCAATCAAAAGCATCAAAGATAACCTCTTGAAACGCTGTACAGAAGTCCCACTTTTCTTACTTTTTTGCATAATCGTATTTTGATTTTCAAGCACAATCATTGCATTTTTCTTAGGGATTATTACTCATTGATGGATTCTGATGCTAACTGTACAATTTAATTGTGTTTTTGTGCACTCAATGCGATTTCACCATGTTCGAGTTTTAGGGTTTGCAGAGCTTCCAATTGGGGATTTTGAAACCAGGCAAAATTGGGACATATGACTTTGATCATTAAAACAAGCGCATTTGGACGGACAGAAACCAACCCTCGCGCTCAATTTATGAGCGACTGAGGGCTAATCGCTATTTTCTAATAGCCTGCCTAAGAGAACGTCCCAAAAACCGTTGCCTGTTCTTTTTTGTTTTCAGGAACATGAAGAAGACGAAGACGTGGCGAAACGTGATAAGCTGATTTGAATTTTCTCGCGTTGGTGACCACTAACCAAGTTTTGCTTTTATATTATTTATTTGTTATTAGAATATCAAACGCGTTAGTTGGCGCAGTTGGTGAGCGAGGACGTTAGCAACATCCATGACCTGGGTTCGAATCCCAGGTCTACGTTATTTCCATACTATTTTGCAACACATGTTCCTATGCAATTTCAAAAGTGAAGCGCATGATACACCACCATAATCAAGACGTCCACGTGCCCCTGAAGATCAAACCAAAGGCACAGATCTAAAGAGCACGTTGTACCCTGGTCCACGCTTCAACACGCTGTTCAAAAAAGTCAAACGGATCACTGCTTATTGGGCCAGATTTCTCATAATTCCACCTCCACTTTGGGGACTACCACCCCCCCTGGTTTGCAATTCTCCATTTTTTTCATGTTTTATTTTAATTGTTATTTTATTTTCTTTATTTGTTTAAATTAATTAAGTCTATAAAATATAAAAAATGCCTAAAAATCAGAAAAGACAAAATATATAATAAATATTTTTTATTTTAATATTTTCTTGTAAACAAATGCATATAAATAAATTTAGTATAAATTAGGGTTTTAATATTAATTCTTTTCATAAAAAATCTAAAAAAGAAGTAGAATTAGGTTTAATTAATGTTTTTATCCCTTTTTAATTTTCCTTTCTCATAATAATATTTATTTATTTTATTTATTTTTATAGTCAAATTTGCATGTAAATTAACTTAGGTTTAAATTAGGTTAAAATTCAATATTTTTCTTAATAACTTAAAAATAATTAGAACTAGGTTTAACATTTCATTTTAATTTTAATTAATTCTCTCGTTTTTCTATTAAATCTTAAAATACATAAAAATACCAAAAAACAAAAACAAATCCTTGCTTTCTTTTAAATTTAATTTTAATTCCTCATTAACTTTAATTTTTGCAAAAGAGTCCAACGCCCTCCTTTCGACTTAATTGTTTAATTTCGCATATTTATTTTATTTTGCTTAAATAATTATGTATCTCTCCCAAGGCCTTGTAAATAATTGCTCGCACTTTTCAATTCTTTATTTCCTTTGCTTTATTTATTTTCCGTCAAATCGGGTCCGGTTTAATTTTGGCGATGTGGACCCGCGCCATTTGTAATAGCTTTAGATTTACTTTTCCTCGCAACTTTTAACTGTTAAACAAAGCATGCAAGAATAAATGACAAAAAAATAAAAACAAACGCATAGATCACCCATAACCTGACAAGACAAAAATAAATGAATCTGACACACAAATCACACACCACCCCTAGGGTACGCCTCACTGTTGCCTTGCCTCGAAAGGTGATCGTCGAGTAGAGGATGTCTTAGTAAGTCCTCATGATCCGGGAACCTGGCATGAGGGTAGCTTCTAAGGTGTCTTCCCATTGCTCTGGTGATCACCATGTCCCGAACCTCGAATTGACCCGAACACCTCCAACGGTGGTGCTACCTACCTCTCAATGGTGGGATGGCACTACTTTAAAGGACATTTACACAGACGAATTCCTTAGGGTAGGTAGGTTCTCGTAGATACTTGCTCTAATTTCAAACAAAAATTCAAAAATACTTTTCACACCAACACATTTTCAAAAAGCTTTCGAAGGCAATTTTTCAAACACTCTTGAGGACCGATACAAGAGTCGAATTGGAATTTTCAAAGAAACTTTTTTAAAACCCACACTTGAAAAGCAAACAAACAATTTTGAAAACACAAATGAGCAAGTATCTAAGAGCCCATGGATAACCATGGATAGAAAGGGTGCTAACACCTTCCCTTTCTATAATCTACCTCCCGAACCGAGAGCAATCTCTTTAAGGAATTTTTCTGTGCTTTTGTCCTTTCCATTTGGAGAAAATAAAAGACGGTGGCGACTCTTGCTTCCGCGACATTTCGCGAACCAGCGTTAAACAGTCAGTTCCAGATCCACCGATCACAGAACTGGCGACTCTGCTGGGGAAAACTTAAAGTGGGGTGTACCTTAGGGCTAAGATCACTGTGTTTTCAATTGTTTTCCTTATGTGCTTTATTATTGTGGGACTGTCTTGGGAGCTTTATAGATCCTAAACCCGGATCTGGGGGATACCTTTCTTAGAAAGTAGCAACAAGGCTGTGAGGGAACTGTGCGGGGTATACCGACATGGTTGAAACAGTCTGCTACGTTGATGTGGCACTTTGGTGTGTACCGGTAACCCTTGAGTTTAGTCAAGGAGAGTACGGGGCCTCCGCGTGGTGTCGTGAAGCATCAACAGACCTTAGGAACCTTAATTGAACTATCTTGGCCTCTTTAGGGTAGTGAGATAACTGACTTTGGTGCAGTCCGAGGTTGGTTGATACTCGATACTACACTCAATTGAGGGTTGCTTTCCTGGAATATTTCGGTCGCCAGTTCAGTGGCTAAATCGAAACGATGAACAATGAAAGTAATCCAGTGATGTTGAGACCCTTAGAACCCGGTTACTTCTAATAGGACAGGTTGAGCCCACCAACTTCAAGAGGGTACTACCCAGACTTCATGCTGGCCTAAACTTAAAGGGCTTCTCTTGTGTGACTTGTGTGCCTTCGTACTTGACTACTTGCATGCTTGTTAGCTGACACATGAACTACTTGCAGGTTTTGTTTATAGTCCTTAATTAGGACTCATAACAGGGTATCCTAAGTTTCTTGCAGGTTTTGGTTTGCAGTCCTTAATTGGGACTCATAACAGGGTTTACCTACATCACTCCATGCACATCATGACATCATACCATTGCATACATCCTAACCCATTTCAAGGATCTCAAGGGCTTGTGATGCAGGTTATGATGAATCAAACATCTAGCAAGGGGAAAAGAGGATTTATTTTCCTCTAGCCAAAGTTGTCAGGGGCTATGACCCACTGGATATGGTGAGCCTTTGACCCTTGGAAGAAGGACTCTCAACAACATGAAGCTCCTTCAATCAAGAAACCAGATTCCAATTCTAACAAATTTTCTGTTTACCCCGCGAGGTCCTTGAAATCATTGCATGCACATCATACATATCATTACATAACAGGTACCCTTTCTCTGCAGGTTACTTACCTTCTTCGCTGTTTATTTCAGCAGTCTCGTCATGAATCCTGAATCCTCAATCGAGCACACTATCAAGGCCCTCCAGGCTCAGAACGCCCAGTTCCAAGGGCTGATCATGAATTTGACCCAGGGGCAACAAGATCTGAAGGCCCTGCTCTTGAAGAAGGACAAGAAGAAGAAGAGGACTGTTTTGTTCAGCCCTAGACGCAGATCTGGGAACACACTGCAGACGGAAACTGAGAGGACTACCCCATCTGTGAGGGAAAGCAGTCACCATGAGAGAGAGGTGCCTAGTCCAGTGGTCTCCGACAACGAGACAGATTTCAACGACGAACAGTACCCCCATGCTGACGACAAGTACAAGCAGTTGGAAGACCGATTGAATGCTATGGAAATACAACAGGTACCTGGGCTGGATTTTGGAGATCTGGGTTTGTCTACTGGTGTGATCATCCCTCGGAAGTTCAAAGCACCATCCTTCACTAAATATGACGGGGCGTCTTGTCCCAAGCTACATCTCAGGTCCTATGTTCGGAAAATCCAACCATACTCAGCGGATAAGAACTTGTGGATCCACTTCTTCCAGGAAAGTCTTTCAGGGACCCACCTCGAATGGTTCTATCAGCTGGATGGGAACAAAGTTCGTAACTGGGAGGAGTTGGCAACTGCTTTCTATAAGCAATACCAGTACAATGCCGACCTTGCTCCTACACGTACCCAACTCCAGGGTATGTCACTGGGGTCAAGTGAAGGTTTCAAGGAATACGCGCAGAGATGGAGAGACCTTGCTGGAAGGGTACAACCTCCATTAACTGACCGGGAACTCGTTGATATGTTCTTGGGGACCCTATCCGGGCCATTCTTCAATCATCTCATTGGTAACTCATCTGCTGGATCTACCGACCTCATCCTGACTGGCGAAAGAATTGAAGCTGGTATCAAGAGTGGGAAAATTCAAGAGGCCACACCTTCTGATATTCATAAAAAGCCTTACACGGGAAAGAAGGAATCTAATGCCGCATACAGCCAAAAGAATCGTCGTGACCAACATGCAGGGGCAGTCATGATCTCTGGTTCTGCACCACGCCGCCAACCACAAAAGGGAAATCAGCGAAGGCCGGACGAGCCTAAGAGACAGTTCACCAACATTAACATGCCATGGTCACAAGCATTGCAGCACATGTTGAAGATGAACCTGATTGCAGTGATCAACCCTCCTGCAAATCCTAAGACTTCCTCTCCTAGCTACAATCCAGAAGCAAGGTGTGCTTATCATTCTGATAGCCCGGGGCACGATACTGAGGACTGTTGGGCGCTGAAATACAAGATCCAGAACATGATCGATGCCAAAGAGATCGAGTTCGAGCCTGCCGAGACTCCCAACGTGATCACTGCTCCATTGCCAAAACATGGCTAGGGTCGAGAGATTTTTGTTCATTTGAATTCAAGTTGTATTTTTCTTTTCTTGTTCAGATAAACAATTATCATGTTAAACTCTTTTATTTCATGAATGCATTACACCTGTCTGTCTTGATTTAATTATGTTTACTATGCTTAAAACTGCTTTCATATTTTTGTGATGGTCAACTCTTAATTGAAAATTCTAAGCCTCTTGAGGGAGGATGACGAAAACGATACCGCGATCATTACAATATGCTTTTGAACAGACCCCGCTGATGAGGTACAGGCATTGTTTCAAATCCTAAACACTGGAGTTATAAGGAAGATAATCCCTCGTCAACCCCTCTGAGCCAAAGAAGTAGGAGTTTTTCTTTTCGAAAATTAAAACCCTTTATCATAACCTGGGGCAGGGTAGTCTCTCAGTTGATCCAAGTGCATAACGAATGGCACCAAAGAGGTCCTTACAAAACAAAGAAAGACAGTGATGGTCCTAAATAATCAATAAAGAAAGGCAGTCATTACTTCTCAAAATAAAAACCCATTAAGTCAAAACCTATGAAGGAGACTTACAAAACTGGGACATCCCGCTGACTGTAATCACAAAAAGAAACAGTTCAGGCAAAAAAAATAGGGATAATAATAAAAGAAAGAAGAAAGAGGTCCTACAAACCCTCAACAAAAAAGACTGCCTATTCAAAATAAGTTATCAACATCCGAATCATCACCGGAAAATCAGAGCAAAGACTCAAACAAGGTCTAACGTATGATCAGCTGAGTTTAGGTTTGGAGAACATCACGAAGAGCGGGTGGGTACAAATAAAATTTGAGCCTTTATCCTTTGTTTCTTAAACCGTGAACCAGACCACGTTACAACCCTTAAAAGTCCTAGCTGAAGCATGGGTTAGTTCGAAAGCATACTGTTACGAAGGTATCCTGACTCTTGAAGGTTTGCTGTAAAATCTTGAGTTGACACCGCACTGTATTACAAAAAAATGCATTTTCAAAAATTCAAGACAGACATAGACTTTTGCATTCTTAAAATAACCTTGTTTGCATATGACTATTTGTTTGAACAGCAGGGAAATTCGCACGATGAACACCTTGTGAACAGAAGTACCTCCAATCAAGGGGCACAGTAGGAGCATTGCCCATTATCTGGGGCATGGCAAAACACTTCCAACAGGGGCAACTCCCTACACTCCGAGAGCATGGACATAGTCGAAAAAATACTGCGCATCATCAAAGACCCGCTAGGCTGATATACCTAGGCAAAAATAAAGGCTTCCCGGCGAACCAAAAGGGTTCGGGCAAAAATAAGGGATGAAAATGGAAAAATATGTACACCCGACAAGTCGAAAACCTGAAAAGGCGGCTTGGGCAAAAATGGGTATCCCGGTGGACTGAAAACCCGAAAGGGCGGTCCAGGCAAAAGTTAGGGATCGAAGCGTACGACTATGTTCCGGTATCTCATCACTTGTCTACCCGAAGATTTGTCAACCACCCACACAGGTATCCTCTTCCCTCATCTCCGAAGCAAGGGGCAATAATGAGTTATCCAGGCGATCCAATTGCTCTGTCAACCAAAGTATAAAGGAAAGATCAACATAAGGATGATTACCATCTACCTTTACAAATTCCAGATCGTGGGTTAACATCCGAAACCAAACAGGACAATCATCCACTTAATCAAAATCAGGCAACCTTACCCCGGTTCCTCCAGAAATCTTACATGGATTTATCCCAAGGTAACCTAACCCCGGTTCATCAAGAAGTTTTACACAAACTTATCCAAGTAACCTAACCCCGGTTCCTCCAGAAGTCTTACATGGACCTATCTCAAGATGACCTAACCCCGGTTCATCAAGAAGTTTTACACAAACTTATCCAAGTAACCTAACCCCGGTTCCTCCAGAAGTCTTACATGGACCTATCTCAAGATGACCTAACCCCGGTTCATCAAGAAGTTTTACACAAACTCATCCTGCCGTAACCTAACCCCGGTTCCTCCAAGAGTCTCACATGGACCTATCTCAAGATGACCTAACCCCGGTTCATCAAGAAGTTTTACACAAACTCATCCTGCCGTAACCTAACCCCGGTTCCTCCAAGAGTCTCACATGGACCTATCTCAAGATGACCTTACCTCGGTTCGTCAAGAAGTTTTACCCGAACTTATTCTGCGGCAACCTAACCCCGGTTCCTCCAGAAGTCTTACATGGATTTAGCAAGATAATCTCACCCCGGTTCATCAAGAAGTTTTACACGAACTTACCCCGAAGAAACCTTACACATGTTCTCCTCCTCCAGACGTAGTTTTACATGGACTCGTCATCAAGCAACCCTACACCGGTTCTCTCTCTTCAAGATGCAGTTGTACATGGACTCGTCACCCAGAAACCCTGCACAGGTTCTCCCTTTCCAAAAACGAAATTTTTACACGAACTCATCATCAAAGCAACCCTACACAGGTTCCTTCTCCATTTCAGATGCGGTTCTTCAGCAGGTAACCCTACACAGGTTCCTTCTCCATTTCAGATGCGGTTTTACACGAGCTCATCAGCAAGCAACCCTACATATGTTCCCTCTTTCAACTTACAAAATGCAGTTCAAACTTCCCCAGAAGAGTCCAATCTGATTCCCCAGGAAAGTTAGAATTTATCTCCCCAAGCAATAAGCTTATCCCCAGTAGATTCTGGAAGCTTATCCCCTCACAGAGCACGAACGCGTCGCCCGGCTTTATTTAAAGAGTTATTTCCTTAACAGGATATAACTGGGTTATCCTCAGCCAAAAGCCACGGAAAGAGCGTCGTCGACAAAGTCTCCTTATCTCCAGCGAAGCCTATCAACACTTCTAACAACAAGGGTATCCCCAGAAACTATTATCAACACTCATCAAGGCATCCCTCTTCCCACAGAGTTTTGCTTCCCAGCATGGTCGTTAGAGTATCTTTTCTCCCCGCAGAATCTTACATTTGCCAAGCTTATTCCGCAACGGAGTCATCTTCTCCTACCGGTATTCTTGCAGTTATCATCCCCAGCAGAGGCAAAATCTATTCCTCAATATCAGCTCAGGATACGGCTCCCCGGCACCCGTCAAGGATTTACTTTCCTAGACGAAAACATACATTCATAAAACATTACATATATCATTATAGCATGCATAGACGTATTATGTCATACAAATCTCATTTATGTTGAGAACATCATTGCTTGATCCATATCATGCATTGCATATGACTGACCTCTACCTTTCAGGAAAGATGCAGTTAAAATTCTCAAACATATTTCAAAGCCTTCTCTAGTCCAGCTAAATCGACTCCCAACAGATTTTTCTGATAAAGACTCAGTAGAAGTTATCCCAGATGGTTCCCTCTCCAACGGCGAGTGAGGTGGTAAGTCCTTTTCAGATGTTTCCCTCTCCGACGGTGAGTGTGAGGTGATAGTCTCCTATGGTTCCCTCTCCGACAGCGAGTGAGGTGGTAAGTCCTTTTCAGATGTTTCCCTCTCCGACGGTGAGTGTGAGGTGATAGTCTCCTATGGTTCCCTCTCCGACGGCGAGTGAGGTGGTAAGTCCTTTTCAGATGTTTCCCTCTCCGACGGTGAGTGTGAGGTGATAGTCTCCTATGGTTCCCTCTCCGACGGCGAGTGAGGTGGTAAGTCCTTTTCAGATGTTTCCCTCTCCGACGGTGAGTGTGAGGTGATAGTCTCATATGGTTCCCTCTCCGACGGCGAGTGAGGTGGTAAGTCCTTTTCAGATGTTCCCCTCTCCGACGGTGAGTGTGAGGTGATAGTCTACTAGGGTTCCCTCTCCGACGGTGAGTGAGGTGACAATTCCTTTTCTTATGATTCCCTCTCCGACGGTGAGTGAGGTGACAATTCCCTTTCAGATTATAATGGCCTATGGTTCTCGTCCCGATCCTGCGAAGATGGTATTTCCCACCAAGATTTTCTCAACGAGCGTTGTTGAAGTTAAAGTCACCCAAGGTTCTCTTACCATTCAGGCTGAGGTAGTAACCATCCCTGGTTCATTCATCATCTCTTGGAAGCTCCAGACCCAGCTCCTGTAACCATTCAGGACATATCTATACCAAGCATCTAAAAATCAGCTCCTGCAACGTGTCAGGTACTCATTTTTCTTTTGCAGGTATGCAGGTTCTCGCTAAGGAATCTCTTATGCGATCAACATCCAGATGGCATCTATAAGCCCATCATCCTATCCAGCAACCTCTAAATGGCATCTATAAGCCCATTCCCGTCATCACTGCTACTATGTGAGCGCAAATTTCTGGGCACTCTAGTGTCCAATCATCTTCTACCCTCGGATTACGAAAGGCACGTTCGCCAATCTGCATCCTCAGGTCTAAGAAGATTGAACAAGGGCAACTGTTGTACCCAGAAATTTGCCCTCCCATATTCTTCAAGAAATTGCCAAGCCAAGTCACAAAATTCCCCAAGGGTTGCACAGTGCAAAGGTCTCCTATACAGTCAAAACTAGGGTTTGTGTTCTGATCAAGAAAATGAAGTTTTCAAAGGCCCAATCAAGTCTCACATGTCTACAAATATGTTCAAGCATCCTCCTATCAAGTTTCAAAACATTCAGCTCAAAATTGCACAGTCAAAACCCTAAATTGCACTACAGTCAACTGTAGGGGCAAAATGGTCATTTGACAGTCAAAAGTTCAGATTTTTGGTCAACATATCATCTTGAAGCCACAAACATCATTGGATCAATGCTTGATCATGATTCTCAAAATTTGGCTCAGAAATCATCAAAGATGCAAAAGTTTCCTTATTTGGACAGCTGAAAAAGTCAACTGAAATTGACCAGGGCATAACTTTCACATGGATTATCAGAAAAATTCCATCCAAAGCTCATTTTGAAGAGAAAGACATTTCCTACAACTCATCTTCATACTTCAAGTCCAAGAAATGCTCTCACAAAAAGTTATCAATTTCAACATTATAGGTCATTTTCAAAAGTCAACAAAAAGGGACTTTAAGTCAAAGGCCATAACTTGAGATTGGTAAATCAAAATGACATGGGACCAAAGGAATTGGTTAGAGGACTCAAAGACCTTTCCAAAATGTCCAAGAACATGAGAAAAGCTTAAAAATTGAGCAAGTTATGCCTTGTGGAAGTTGGGAAATTTTTGGATATTTTGAAAAGTCAACATTGGTTCAAATGACCTAAAATTGCTAATGGGCCCATTTTTCTTCCATGATTCATCATTCCAAGCATGTGCACGACCACTTGGCCCAAAGGGAAGTATTTTCTCATTTTTTATTTATTTATTTGAATTATTATTTATATTAATTCATTTAAATCATTTAAATATATGAAAAATATCTAACTTGACCTAACCAATCTTTTTATACATGTTTTGGACTCAATATTTCGTGCTTAGCTAAATGTGGAAAGATTTGGAGCAAATTGATCATAATTGACACAAGAAATCCATCACTCTTTGCTTTTCCCTCTGCTTCTATTGCAGAATACAACATAAATACCACAACACCATCTTTCACAGCTAGGTTCATCTGTTTAACCGACATAGTCACATCTTCAACACCAACCTCTTCAGGAAAAATAACCGTCTTTGCAAAACAGTTGATATGAACCTGGTTGAATTCCAACCAGTTCATTCCAAGGATGATATCAAGTTGTTCTAACGGTAGGCACACTAAATCCATACCGAAACCCCTACCAAAAATCACAATAGGACAATTCCTATAAACATACGAAGTAGTCACTGAACCCGATGCAGGAGTATCAATAACCATACTTCCATCCATATTAGAAATTTCCAAATTCAATCTTTTAGCATAATGCAAAGCAATAAAAGAATGCGTAGCTCCAGTATCAATAATCGCAATCAAAGGTATGTCATTAATAAAACATATACCTTTAATCAGCCGATCATCTGGCTTAGTCTCTGACCCAGACAATGCAAACACTTTACCACCAGCTTGCTCCTTCTTGGGTTTTGTACACTGAGGACGAGTATGACCTTCTTCACCACAGTTGTAACAAGTCACCACTCTTACTCTGCAATCATTGGCCACATGGCCGAGTTTCCCACACTTGAAACACTTCTTATCATTACTTTTGCAATCCACCATACGATGTCCTGTCTCACCACACTTGTAGCACTTAATGGAAGAACTAGAATCTCCTCCACCAAACTTCTTCCAACCACCGGTTCTCTGATTACTTCTATCATAAGGCTTACCATGATCCATCTGTTGCTTACCCTTCCTATCAACATACCCTCGAGCATTCGACTTAGTGCTAGCAAGATCCTTCTCTAAAATCCTACTACAGTCAACCAGATCAGGAAATATTCGGATACGCTGATACCGAATACCCTGCTTAATCTCATCACGAAGACCATTCTCAAACTTGATACATTTGGAAAATTCTCCATCTGCATCGTTAGTATAATGAGCATAATACTTCGCTAACTCAGTAAACTTCGAAGCATACTCACTGACAGTCTTGTTACCCTGCTTGAGTTCCAGAAACTCAATCTCCTTCTTGCCTCTGATGTCCTCAGGAAAGTACCTCCTCAGAAAAGCCCTCCTGAACACAGCCCAAGTCAACGCAATACCATCTTCCATTTCAGTTCTGGTAGCGACCCACCAGTCATCAGCTTCCTCTGCTAACATGTGAGTTCTGTATCTCACCTTCACCCCTTCAGTACAGTCAATTACTCTGAATATCCTCTCGATCTCCTTCAACCACTTCTGAGCACCTTCGGGATCATGTGCACCCTTGAACAACGGAGGATTATTCCTCTGAAAATTCCCCAATTGTCGGTCAACACCAATCACAGCTCCCTGCTGGTTCCCTCCGAGTACTCCAGCCAACATTCCCAATGCTTCAGCAATAGCATCGTCGTTTCTTCCGTTACCTCTTCCGGCCATTGTTCTTGTAACATTACAAAACAACCTCATCAGCACACAAGTATCGACAGTGTCATCTTACACTAGTCGCATACAAAAGGGATAACGACACAAGACAAGACCGACTATGCTCTGATACCACTATTGTAACACCCCTTATAAAATACCCCGAATAATATTAATTATATCAATGATTAAGAACATATTCCATCAGAGTTAACACGGAACAAGGGATGTCACAATTATGAAATAAATAAAACTTCCAATAAAACAGTAGTCATGCTACACTGAGGGTCATTATTCAAATAATTCAATCAAATTAAGACCATGTCATACACAGCGGAAAAAATACCATAACCAAAACGGAATAAACCAAAACATAATTATTCCCAATGAAATTCAAAGAAACAATTGAATAATAACTAATTCCTCAACTAAACGTTCCCCAGTGTTACAACCTATCAGAGCACGACACTGACACGCAGACTTAAAGTAACATAGTTCTAGAGCCATCCTCACCAACTCCTGAGCTGCTAACTTTAATCTGAAATTGTTAAAGTAAGGGTGAGATTTCTCATAATTAACATGCATTATAAGCTTCTAAATCAACATCATATCATAAGCATATTATTTCACCCATTTTAGCATAAATTCAAGTTCAACACACAGTTCCAATCATACAAGTCATTATGCACAAATCAATAATCAACCAAAGAATTATAACACTGGAAGACATCCTAACATGTTACAATTCCATGCAAACACAAATGCAGACACAATGCATGTGGTACCAACACGTGACCAAGTCACCCAACACTGATCCATCATCAACCGGATACAACAACCATTGATTCGTCCATAAACACCCGGACACGAATCCATCCTAACCACCCATCATCACCCGGGTATCGGTTAACGACAATACAAGTCAAATTCCACACAATGGGAATTAACTTCACCAAAACAATGCATATGCACGCACATCACTAGCATGCAACATCAAATCAGTCTATGAAATACATCAATTTATCATAACTGAACCAAAACCAAAAACATGATATCTCAACGATCATGCACACCATCATTAGCAACATAAACATGCCTTTCATTCACACAATACTAATACATTCAACCACCACAGGTTCACTGCTACATACACACCCATGTGCGTTAGCCAATAATCACTTATTCCGGGATTTGACTCATTTTCAAAATAATTTCAGGTTTTAGGAAATCTTTTCATTTTATAAAATAGAGCATTAAATTTAAGAAATAACTTCCAAAACGGCACTCAAAACGGACTTACAGTTTGAAAGTTATGAATTTTCAAAGTTTAATACTTTTCAAAAAGTTACAGCAGAACCCGGTTCCTACATATACAGGAACCGGTTCCCGTGAAGTTCACAAATCACGTTTCTGGAAAATGTATGGGAACCCGGTTCCTACCTATACAGGAACCGGTTCCTACGTTGAAAAATGCCCAATTTTTGAAAATTTGAACTGGGAACCCGGTTCCTACCTATACAGGAACCGGTTCCCACGACCTGCAGAACCCAAAACTGCTATTTTTGACAGCATCATGTATCAATCCATTCCTTTTCATTCCCATACGAATTATAACATTAGGAATACCAAAATGCAACCAATACACATCAATACAACATCATAAATCATGTTTCCATCATTCCTATTAATTATTTATCACATTAATGGTTCCAATTCCTATAATCCGACACAATTAGGGATAATCCTACAAACCTAGAATTATCTAATTCAAGTTTACTAACATACCCAATCATTCAATTGTATCTCAAAACCTGTTGTACCCCAAAATTTGCCCTCCCGTATTCTTCAAGAAATTGCCAAGCCAAGTCACAAAATTCCCCAAGGGTTGCACAGTGCAAAGGTCTCCTATACAGTCAAAACTAGGGTTTGTGTTCTGATCAAGAAAATGAAGTTTTCAAAGGCCCAATCAAGTCTCACATGTCTACAAATATGGTCAAGCATCCTCCTATCAAGTTTCAAAACATTCAGCTCAAAATTGCACAGTTAAAACCCTAAATTGCACTACAGTCAACTGTAGGGGCAAAATGGTCATTTGACAGTCAAAAGTTCAGATTTTTGGTCAACATATCATCTTGAAGCCACAAACATAATTGGATCAATGCTTGATCATGATTCTCAAAATTTGGCTCAGAAATCATCAAAGATGCAAAAGTTTCCTTATTTGGACAGCTGAAAAAGTCAACTGAAATTGACCAGGGCATAACTTTCACATGGATTATCAGAAAAATTCCATCCAAAGCTCATTTTGAAGAGAAAGACATTTCCTACAACTTATCTTCATACTTCAAGTCCAAGAAATGCTCTCACAAAAAGTTATCAATTTCAACATTATAGGTCATTTTCAAAAGTCAACAAAAAGGGACTTTAAGTCAAAGGCCATAACTTGAGATTGGTAAATCAAAATGACATGGGACCAAAGGAATTGGTTAGAGGACTCAAAGACCTTTCCAAAATGTCCAAGAACATGAGAAAAGCTTAAAAATTGAGCAAGTTATGCCTTGTGGAAGTTGGGAAATTTTTGGATATTTTGAAAAGTCAACATTGGTTCAAATGACCTAAAATTGCTAATGGGCCCATTTTTCTTCCATGATTCATCATTCCAAGCATGTGCACGACCACTTGGCCCAAAGGGAAGTATTTTCTCATTTTTTATTTATTTATTTGAATTATTATTTATATTAATTCATTTAAATCATTTAAATATATGAAAAATATCTAACTTGACCTAACCAATCTTTTTATACATGTTTTGGACTCAATATTTCGTGCTTAGCTAAATGTGGAAAGATTTGGAGCAAATTGATCATAATTGACACAAGAACACATGGAAAAAGATATGAAAAAGATCCTTAAAATCAAATTTCCAAAAACCATCATTGCATTGGATTTGATTGAGTTTTGTTAACCTAATAGACTCCATACAAATACCTGATCATAACCCTAATCACAATAGACACAAAGCTGCGCTCATAGGCCATTGACAAACTTGAAATTTCTCCAAAGAAAGTCAAAACTGAAATCATCTTTACAAGGCGATTCAAGGCACGAAAACTATTCCAATAGCTTCCTTGGAGGTTACTGGACATATTCCAATCAAAAGCATCAAAGATAACCTCTTGAAACGCTGTACAGAAGTCCCACTTTTCTTACTTTTTTGCATAATCGTATTTTGATTTTCAAGCACAATCATTGCATTTTTCTTAGGGATTATTACTCATTGATGGATTCTGATGCTAACTGTACAATTTAATTGTGTTTTTGTGCACTCAATGCGATTTCACCATGTTCGAGTTTTAGGGTTTGCAGAGCTTCCAATTGGGGATTTTGAAACCAGGCAAAATTGGGACATATGACTTTGATCATTAAAACAAGCGCATTTGGACGGACAGAAACCAACCCTCGCGCTCAATTTATGAGCGACTGAGGGCTAATCGCTATTTTCTAATAGCCTGCCTAAGAGAACGTCCCAAAAACCGTTGCCTGTTCTTTTTTGTTTTCAGGAACATGAAGAAGACGAAGACGTGGCGAAACGTGATAAGCTGATTTGAATTTTCGCGCGTTGGTGACCACTAACCAAGTTTTGCTTTTATATTATTTATTTGTTATTAGAATATCAAACGCGTTAGTTGGCGCAGTTGGTGAGCGAGGACGTTAGCAACATCCATGACCTGGGTTCGAATCCCAGGTCTACGTTATTTCCATACTATTTTGCAACACATGTTCCTATGCAATTTCAAAAGTGAAGCGCATGATACACCACCATAATCAAGACGTCCACGTGCCCCTGAAGATCAAACCAAAGGCACAGATCTAAAGAGCACGTTGTACCCTGGTCCACGCTGTTCAAAAAATTCAAACGGATCACTGCTTATTGGGCCAGATTTCTCATAATTCCACCTCCACTTTGGGGACTACCACCCCCCCTGGTTTGCAATTCTCCATTTTTTTCATGTTTTATTTTAATTGTTATTTTATTTTCTTTATTTGTTTAAATTAATTAAGTCTATAAAATATAAAAAATGCCTAAAAATCAGAAAAGACAAAATATATAATAAATATTTTTTATTTTAATATTTTCTTGTAAACAAATGCATATAAATAAATTTAGTATAAATTAGGGTTTTAATATTAATTCTTTTCATAAAAAATCTAAAAAAGAAGTAGAATTAGGTTTAATTAATGTTTTTATCCCTTTTTAATTTTCCTTTCTCATAATAATATTTATTTATTTTATTTATTTTTATAGTCAAATTTGCATGTAAATTAACTTAGGTTTAAATTAGGTTAAAATTCAATATTTTTCTTAATAACTTAAAAATAATTAGAACTAGGTTTAACATTTCATTTTAATTTTAATTAATTCTCTCGTTTTTCTATTAAATCTTAAAATACATAAAAATACCAAAAAACAAAAACAAATCCTTGCTTTCTTTTAAATTTAATTTTAATTCCTCATTAACTTTAATTTTTGCAAAAGAGTCCAACGCCCTCCTTTCGACTTAATTGTTTAATTTCGCATATTTATTTTATTTTGCTTAAATAATTATGTATCTCTCCCAAGGCCTTGTAAATAATTGCTCGCACTTTTCAATTCTTTATTTCCTTTGCTTTATTTATTTTCCGTCAAATCGGGTCCGGTTTAATTTTGGCGATGTGGACCCGCGCCATTTGTAATAGCTTTAGATTTACTTTTCCTCGCAACTTTTAACTGTTAAACAAAGCATGCAAGAATAAATGACAAAAAAATAAAAACAAACGCATAGATCACCCATAACCTGACAAGACAAAAATAAATGAATCTGACACACAAATCACACACCACCCCTAGGGTACGCCTCACTGTTGCCTTGCCTCGAAAGGTGATCGTCGAGTAGAGGATGTCTTAGTAAGTCCTCATGATCCGGGAACCTGGCATGAGGGTAGCTTCTAAGGTGTCTTCCCATTGCTCTGGTGATCACCATGTCCCGAACCTCGAATTGACCCGAACACCTCCAACGGTGGTGCTACCTACCTCTCAATGGTGGGATGGCACTACTTTAAAGGACATTTACACAGACGAATTCCTTAGGGTAGGTAGGTTCTCGTAGATACTTGCTCTAATTTCAAACAAAAATTCAAAAATACTTTTCACACCAACACATTTTCAAAAAGCTTTCGAAGGCAATTTTTCAAACACTCTTGAGGACCGATACAAGAGTCGAATTGGAATTTTCAAAGAAACTTTTTTAAAACCCACACTTGAAAAGCAAACAAACAATTTTGAAAACACAAATGAGCAAGTATCTAAGAGCCCATGGATAACCATGGATAGAAAGGGTGCTAACACCTTCCCTTTCTATAATCTACCTCCCGAACCGAGAGCAATCTCTTTAAGGAATTTTTTTGTGCTTTTGTCCTTTCCATTTGGAGAAAATAAAAGACGGTGGCGACTCTTGCTTCCGCGACATTTCGCAAACCAGCGCTAAACAGTCAGTTCCAGATCCACCGATCACAAAACCCATAAGGCATATTAACTAAATGAAATCACCCCTTACCTCGCGATGATCCTTCGAATTCACGGCGTTTGGCTTTTTCCTCTCTTCTCGTCTCTTCTCCAATTTCACGTATAATGACTTTTCCAAATAACCTTCTTTTTCTTTTCCTTTTTATCCTTCTTTTTATATTCCTTTTATTATTTTCCAAATAATAGTAATAAATTAGTTATTATTTAGTAGAGCTTTTTACTTCACACACCTCTAATTCAACCTTACACCCCCCGGTCTTCCTTTTTAATTTCATAATTAATTCATCCATTTAATCCAAAATATTATTAATTAAGCCTTTAATTAATTTAATAATTAAATTCCTAATTATTTAACACTTGAATTAATTTGGGGTGTCACAACTCTCCCCAACTAAAATAGTTTTCGTCCTCGAAAACATACCTTAGTCGAACAATTCGGGATACGAGTCCTTCATCTGACTCTCCAGCTCCCAAGTGACATTTCCATCTGATGGTCCTCCCCAAGCCACTCTTACCAACGCGATCTCCTTGCCTCGCAACTGTTTCAACTTCCGATCCTCAATTCTCGCAGGTACCGCTTCCACAGTCAAATTCTCTCGTACCTGTATATCGTCTACCCGAATCTCATGAGACGGATCAACAATGTACTTCCTTAACTGAGATACATGAAAAACATCATGCAAATTTGCAAGTGACGGAGGCAAAGCAATCTGATAAGCAACTTTCCCAACTCTCTTGGTAATCTGAAACGGACCAATAAAACGTGGAGTCAACTTCTTTGACTTCAAAGCTCGACCAATACCAGTCATCGGAGTAACTCGCATAAAAACATGTTCTCCTTCGCTAAACTCAAGATCTTTCCTCCTCTTATCGTGATAACTTTTCTGACGACTCTGAGAAGTCCTCATCTTCTCCTGAATCATCTTAATCTTTTCCGAAGTCTGTTGGACAATTTCCGGTCTAATCACAACACTCTCTCCAGATTCATACCAATACAACGGTGTCCGACACCTCCTACCATACAATGCCTCAAACGGAGCCATACCAATGCTCGAATGAAAACTATTGTTGTAGGTAAACTCAATCAATGGTAGATAACTATCCCAAGCTCCACCTTTCTCCAACACACAAGCTCTTAACAAATCTTCCAACGACTGAATCGTTCTCTCCGTCTGACCAGCTGTCTGTGGATGATAAGCAGAACTCAAACGCAACTTAGTACCCAAAGCTTCTTGCAATCCCGTCCAGAATTTAGATGTAAACCTCAGATCTCGATCCGACACAATACTAGAAGGAATACCGTGCAAACTCACAATCTTCTCAACATACAATTCTGCCAACCTTTCCATCGGATAATCCATTCTTATCGGAATAAAGTGAGCAGATTTCATCAACCGATCAACAATAACCCAGATAGAATCACAATTCTTCGATGTCCTTGGCAAACCAGACACAAAATCCATAGAGATTCCATCCCATTTCCATTCTGGAACAAACAACGGTTCCATCAATCCTGACAGTTTCTGATGCTCAATCTTCGACTTCTGACAAACCAAACAAGCATACACAAACTCAGCAATTTCCTTTTTCATTCCCGGCCACCAAAACAACTTCTTCAAATCATGGTACATTTTAGTAGCACCAGGATGAATACTCAATCCACTACGATGTCCTTCTTCCAAAATACTCTTCCTAATCTCTGCAACATCCGGAACACACACCCTATTACCAAATCTCATAACACCATTCTCATCAATCCGGAACTCGCCTCCTTGACCATGGTTGATCAATGTCAATTTATCAACTAACCCAACATCGGACTTCTGTCCATTCCGAATTTCTTCCAGAATACCACTAGTCAGTTTCAACATACCCAATTTCACACTATTCGGAGTAGTTTCACATACCAAACTTAAATCTCTGAACTGCTCAACCAAATCTAAATCACGAACAATTAACATAGACATATGCAAGGACTTCCTACTCAAGGCATCCACAACAACATTTGCCTTACCAGGATGGTAATTCAAACCGAAATCATAATCCTTTAGAAATTCTAACCATCTCCTCTGCCTCATATTCAACTCTTTCTGATCAAAGAGATACCTCAGACTTTTGTGATCACTGAACACCTCAAACCGAGAACCATATAAATAATGCCTCCACAACTTCAAAACAAACACAACAACTGCCAACTCCAAATCATGAGTCGGATAATTCCTTTCATGTACTTTCAATTGTCTCGAAGCATAAGCCACCACCTGCTTATCTTGCATCAACACACCACCTAATCCCATTAATGATGCGTCACAATACACAACAAAAGACTTAGTCGGATTTGGCAAAATCAAGATCGGAGCACTTGTCAACCTCCTCTTCAGCTCTTGAAATCCTTTCTCACATTTAACATCCCAAACAAACATCTGACCCTTCCTGGTCATCTTAGTCAACGGTAACGCTAATTTGGAAAATCCTTCTATAAACTTCCTGTAATAACCTGCAAGACCCAGAAAACTACGGATCTCAGAAGCATTCTTCAGTGCTTCCCACTGAGATACTGCTTCTACCTTCGTAGGATCCACAACAATTCCATTCTTGGAAATTACATGGCCAAGAAAACTTACTTCCCTTAACCAGAATTCACACATGGACAACTTCGCATAAAGCTTCTTCTCTTTCAACAATTCCAACACAACTCTGAGATGTTCTGCATACTCTTCATCGCTCTTCGAATAAATTAGAATATCATCAATGAACACCACCACAAACTTATCAAGATACGGATGAAATATCCTGTTCATATACTCCATGAAAACACCAGGTGCATTAGTAACTCTAAACGGCATAGCAGAATACTCGTAATGTCCATACCTCGTTCTAAATGCAGTTTTCTGAATATCTTCCGACTTCAGACGAATCTAATGATATCCAGATCTCAGATCAATCTTACTAAATACACAAGCTCTAACTAGTTGATCCATCAAATCATCGATCCTCGGCAAAGGATATTGATTCTTGATTGTAACTTTATTCAGCTGTCTGTAATCAACACATAATCTCATTGAACCTTCTTTCTTCTTAACCAACAACACCGGAGCACCCCACGGCGAAACACTCGGACGAATAAACTTATTTTCAAGTAACTCCTCCAACTGTTTCTTTAACTCCTCTAATTCAGATGCCGACATACGGTAAGGCGACATCGACACCGGACTAGTTCCAGGAATCAAATATATAGTAAATTCTACCTCCCTCTCAGGTGGCAATTCACTAACGTCTTCCGGAAACACCTCTGGAAATTCAGTCACCACTGGCAATCCATCACTCTTTGCTTTTCCCTCTGCTTCTATTGCAGAATACAACATAAATACCACATCACCATCTTTCACAGCTAGGTTCATCTGTTTAACCGACATAGTCACATCTTCGACACCAACCTCTTCAGGAAAAATAACCGTCTTCGCGAAACAGTTGATATGAACCTGGTTGAATTCCAACCAGTCCATTCCAAGGATGATATCAAGTTATTCTAACGGTAGGCACACTAAATCCATACCGAAACCCCTACCAAAAATCACAATAGGACAATTCCTATAAACATACGAAGTAGTCACTGAACCCGACACAGGAGTATCAATAACCATACTTCCATCCATATTAGAAATTTCCAAATTCAATCTTTTAGCACAATCCAAAGCAATAAAAGAATGCGTAGCTCCAATATCAATAATCGCAATCAAAGGTATGTCATTAATAAAACATATACCTTTAATCAGCCGATCATCTGGCTTAGTCTCTGACCCAGACAATGCAAAAACTTTACCACCAGCTTGCTCCTTCTTGGGTTTTGTACACTGAGGACGAGTATGACCTTCTTCACCACAGTTGTAACAAGTCACCACTCTTACTCTGCAATCATTGGCCACATGGCCGAGTTTCCCACACTTGAAACACTTCTTATCATTACTTTTGCAATCCACCATACGATGTCCTGTCTCACCACACTTGTAGCACTTAATGGAAGAACTAGAATCTCCTCCACCAAACTTCTTCCAACCACCGGGTCTCTGATTACTTCTATCATAAGGCTTACCATGATCCATCTGTTGCTTACCCTTCCTATCAACATACCCTCGAGCACTCGACTTAGTGCTAGCAAGATCCTCCTCTAAAATCCTACTAGTCAACCAGATCATGAAATCTTCGGATACGCTGATACCGAATACCATGCTTAATCTCATCACGAAGACCATTCTCAAACTTGATACATTTGGAAAATTCTCCATCTGCATCGTTAGTATAATGAGCATAATACTTCGCTAACTCAGTAAACTTCGAAGCATACTCACTGACAGTCTTGTTACCCTGCTTGAGTTCCAGAAACTCAATCTCCTTCTTGCCTCTGATGTCCTCAGGAAAGTACCTCCTCAGAAAAGCCCTCCTGAACACAGCCCAAGTCAATGCAATACCATCTTCCATTTCAGTTCTGGTAGCGATCCACCAGTCATCAGCTTCCTCTGCTAACATGTGAGTTCCGTATCTCACCTTCAGCCCTTCAGTACAGTCAATTACTCTGAAGATCCTCTCGATCTCCTTCAACCACTTCTGAGCACCTTCGGGATCATGTGCACCCTTGAACAACGGAGGATTATTCCTCTGAAAATTCCCCAATTTTCGGTCAGCATCAATCACAGCTCCCTGCTGGTTCCCTCCGAGTACTCCAGCCAACATTCCCAATGCTTCAGCAATAGCATCGTCGTTTCTTCCGTTACCTCTTCCGGCCATTGTTCTTGTAACATTACAAAACAACCTCATCAGCACACAAGTATCGACAATGTCATCTTACACTAGTCGCATACAAAAGGGATAACGACACAAGACAAGACCGACTATGCTCTGATACCACTATTGTAACACCCCTTCTAAAATACCCCGAATAATATTAATTATATCAATGATTAAGAACATATTCCATCAGAGTTAACACAGAACAAGGGATGTCACAATTATTAAATAAATAAAACTTCCAATAAAACAGTAGTCATGCTACACTGAGGGTCATTATTCAAATAATTAAATCAAATTAAGACCATGTCTTACACAACGGAAAAAATACCATAACTAAAACGGAATAAACCAAAACATAATTATTCCCAATGAAATTCAAAGAAACAATTGAATAATAACTAATTCCTCAACTAAACATTCCCCAGTGTTACAACCTATCAGAGCACGACACTGACACGCGGACTTAAAGTAACATAGCTCTAGAGCCATCCTCACCAACTCCTGAGCTGCTAACTTTAATCTGAAATTGTTAAAGTAAGGGTGAGATTTCTCATAATTAACATGCATTATAAGCTTCTAAATCAACATCATATCATAAGCATATTATTTCACCCATTTTAGCATAAATTCAAGTTCAACACACAGTTCCAATCATACAAGTCATTATGCACAAATCAATAATCAACCAAAGAATTGTAACACTGGAAGACATCCTAACATGTTACAATTCCATGCAAACACAAATGCAGACACAATGCATGTGGTACCAACACGTGACCAAGTCACCCAACACTGATCCATCATTAACCGGATACAGCAACCATCGATTCGTCCATAAACACCCGGACATGAATCCAGCCTAACCACCCATCATCACCCGGGTATCGGTTAACGACAATAGAAGTCAAATTCCACACATTGGGAATTAACTTCACCAAAACAATGCATATGCACGCACATCACTAGCATGCAACATCAAATCATTCTATGAAATACATCAATTTATCATAACTGAACCAAAACCAAAAACATGATATCTCAACGATCATGCACACCATCATTAGCAACATAAACATGCCTTTCATTCACACAATACTAATACATTCATCCACCACAGGTTCACTGCTACATACACACCCATGTGCGTTAGCCAATAATCACTTATTCCGGGATTTGACTCATTTTCAAAATAATTTCAGGTTTTAGGAAATATTTTCATTTTATAAAATAGAGCATTAAATTTAAGAAATAACTTCCAAAACGGCACTCAAAACGGACTTACGGTTTGAAAGTTATGAATTTTCAAAGTTTAATACTTTTCAAAAAGTTACAGCAGAACCCGGTTCCTACATATACAGGAACCGGTTCCTGCGAAGTTCAAAAATCACGTTTCTGGAAAATGTATGGGAACCCGGTTCCTACCTATACAGAAACCGGTTCCTACGTTGAAAAATGCCCAATTTTTGAAAATTTGAACTGGGAACCCGGTTCCTACCTATACAGGAACCGGTTCCCACGACCTGCAGAACCCAAAACTGCTATTTTTGACAGCATCATGTATCAATCCATTCCTTTTCATTCCCATACGAATTATAACATTAGGAATACCAAAATGCAACCAATACACATCAATACAACATCATAAATCATGTTTCCATCATTCCTATTAATTATTTATCACATTAATGGTTCCAATTCCTATAATCCGACACAATTAGGGATAATCCTACAAACCTAGAATTATCTAATTCAAGTTTCCTAACATACCCAATCATTCAATTGTATCTCAAAACCCATAAGGCATATTAACTAAATGAAATCACCCCTTACCTCGCGATGATCCTTCGAATTCACGGCGTTTGGCTTTTTCCTCTCTTCTCTTCTCTTCTCCAATTTCACGTATAATGACTTTTCCAAATAACCTTCTTTTTCTTTTCCTTTTTATCCTTCTTTTTATATTCCTTTTATTATTTTCCAAATAATAGTAATAAATTAGTTATTATTTAGTAGAGCTTTTTACTTCACACACCTCTAATTCAACCTTACACCCCCCGGTCTTCCTTTTTAATTTCATAATTAATTCATCCATTTAATCCAAAATATTATTAATTAAGCCTTTAATTAATTTAATAATTAAATTCCTAATTATTTAACACTTGAATTAATTTGGGGTGTCACATTCTCTTACTAGGACGCCAGCCTCTTGTACAAAAAAGTGCCTATTTACAGGCCAACTTCAAAATCAATACAATTCATTTTCACAAAGAAATTTTAAATTGTTTTCCTTTTTCTGTTTTGTTTTGCAAGAACATCCAATGCTCATTTTTGATATATGCATTTGACAATAATTGCTGCTCATAAATATTTACATGTGAAACAAAAGACGATTACTCGTAATATCAGAAACAGGGGCAAACAAGAAATGTCCAAACCTTACAGTTGCTCTGTCCACCAGGTATAGGGATAGACCTAGATGGAGAATACGACTAAAGGTACATTTACTCCCCGCAGAGCAAAAGGTATCTAAAAACAGTGATTCTCCCCAAGCAGAGTTTATCTATCACCAGCACTAGAAAATTATCCCCAATGGAGTTTATTTCATCCACAAGCAGAAACTCAATCCCCGACAGGGTTCATTATCGCCAGCAACGGTAATTCATCCCCAGCCAAGGTTATTTCTCCAAATCAACAGATCCTCTAACAAAGTTTTTCTTCCACGCAGAGTCATTTTCTTGTCAGTTTATTCTCCAGCAGGATTATTCTCACAATCATCTTCACTCACTATCCCCAGCGGAAATGAAGAATTCAACTTCTTGCACTCTCCAGCAGCAATCCGAGATTTATTTTCCCCAGCTAGAGATTATCATAAAATTATTTTCACATCCATACATCATGACATATGCATACGCATCATACAACACAATCTCATTTATTTTGAGAACATCATTGCTTGATACATGTCATGCATTACATACGATTAACCTTTACCTTTCAGGAAAGATACAATCAAAGGTTCACAAAATTCAAGCTATGAAGCCCGGATCCGACCGGATAATATCTTGATTTCTACAGCATATTGTGAAGCCCAGATTCGACCGGATAGCAGTATCAAACACCGCGAAGCCTGGATTCGACCAGATAGTGGTTTATCTTTAAGCTATGAAGCCCGAATAATAGTTTAATCCCTAGCAAGCCGTGAAGCCCGAATTACGACCGAATAACAGCTCAACAAATTATTGTGAAGCCTAGATTACGACCAGATAGCAATACAAGACCATGAAGCCTGTATTATGACCAGATAATGGTAGAAGACATTGCGAAGCCTGGATTACAACCAGATAGCATCCAAAGACACCGCGAAGCCTGGATTACGACCAAATAATGGTATATCTTTAATACAAGTTATGAAGCCCGAATTACGACCAGATAATATCTTGATTTCTCCGAACACCATGAAGCCTGGATTACGACCAGATAGTGGTATGAGGCGTCGTGAAGCCTGGATTACGACCAGATAGTGATGAAAAACACTGAAGCCTGGATTATGACCAGATAACAGTGAGGGACACTATGAAGCTTGGATTACGACCAAATAGCAGTTTACCTAGACAAATACTAAGAAGCCCAGAGTCGACCGGATATTAGTGTGCCCTAAATTCAAGTTGAAGCCCGGATGCGACCGAATAACAACTCATTTCCTTCTGAAGCATGGATTACGACCAGATAAGAATCGAGAAATTGCGAAGCCCAGATCACGACCGGATAGCAAGTTTAATCTCATCTCCCCAGTAAGTCATTGTAAAGCCTGGATTACGACCAGATAGAAGTCAGCCTTATCACTATGAAGCCTGGATCACAACCAGATAGTAGTTCATTTTCACCTCTTCGACTAAGAGACGATTCCCCAGTAGAATAACGGATGACCGAAGCTCCTAAAATTCTACTTCTCCCAAGACAGAGATCAACACTCCCCCAGCATAGTCTTCCTCAACAACAGGTATACTGGATCTCGCTAAGGAATCTCTTATGCGATCGACACTCCTCCAGATGGCATCTTTAATCCCATCTTCTGTCATCACTTTCCAAATGGCATCTGTAAGCCCATTCCCGACATCACAAGACAAGTACCACTTCAAGCGAGTGCAAATTTCTGGGCACTCTAGTGTTCAATAATCTTCCACCTTCGGATCACGAAAGGAAAGCAAGCCAATCTACATCCTCAGGTTTAAGAAGATTGAACAGGGGCAGCTGTCGTACCCCAAAATTTTCCCTCTCATATTTCTCAAAACATTTCAAGAGAAAGCGTCAAGTTGCTCAAGGAAGTCCAAGGGTTGACCAGACAAACTCTCTCATAAGGCAGTCTACCTCAAATTAGGGTTTCATGTTAAATCAAGATACTTGAGTCCAAGGGATCCCAAATTCTCCTTATTGTCCTAATATGTTCTCAAGATCATCCATGTCAAGTTTCAAGCCTTGCTGAGAAAGTTTGCCCAGTCAATTGCTCAAAGGCCTAAAAATCGACTATGCTAGGGCAAAAGTCAACTGTGGCCTACATACAATCAAACTTCAAGATTTTTGGTCAACATCCTCATTTTGAAGTATCATTCATCATTTGATCAAGGGTTGGTCATGATTCATCAAGGATTGCTCATAATTTATCAAGAACCAAAAGTTGCTAAATTAGGGTTTTGCAGGAAAAATCAACTCAACTTTGACCAAGCATAACTTTCTCATACTTTATGAGAAATGACCCATCCAAAGCTAATTTTGAAAAGGATGTAATGCTCTAAAATCCATCTTCATCTCCCAAGTTCAAAATATGCACTCACAAGAATTTATGAATTTGGACATTATAGGTCATTTTGAAAAGTCAACAAAAACACCTTTTTTGTCAAAGCTTCATACATGAACATGGAATACCAAATTTAGATGATACCAAAAGGGTTGCTTAGAATACATCTCAAGCTTTCTAAAAATTCCAAGAACACCTTCAAAGAGTCAAAGTTGAGGAAGTTATGCATTGGTGAAGTTGACCTTTTTTGCAAAATTATCAAAAGTCAACTATGCCTCAAATTGCAATTTTTGCTAAATGGGCCTAACTTTTTGCACTTGTCTTGAGTTGATAGCATGGTCCACGAGCCCTAGATCTTGGCACTTGTCTTTATCTTATTTTTATTATTTATTTTGATTTTTATTTAAATTAAATCAATTTTAATCAAAACAAATCATGAAAAAATCTAAAACATTGAAACCTCAAGATATGGTGCATGTTTCAGGTCTTATATCCAGTTGGCAAGTGATTGAATTAGTACAAAGCCTTGGTGTTCACAAAAAGATTGAGTTTGGCCTATTTTTGGAAGTATCTTCAAGTGAATCAAATCCAAATCAAAAGCTATAATGGAGGAAGATTGAGATCATGTTTGCAACCCTAATTCAATCATTGATATATATTGAACAATTGCAGACCTAAAAGACAGGATTTGGATGTGTGAGAAGGCAGGAACAAACTTGAAAAAAAACAAAGAAAAGTGGTAATTCGTTTTGCTATTTCCAGACATTTTCAAGACCCTCTAGCCATATCATTCGCTTCTTGGGATCACAAGCAAGCCATACCAATCAAGAACAAGCACTTTCAGGCGCTAAAACTCATTGTAAGTCAGCCACGACTTTGGTTTGTTCTTGAAATCGAATTGCATGATTCTGACACTTATAACATGAAATAATTATACATTCTTACTCCTTGAAACATTTCCAAACTATCTATAACATTTAATTGCGTTTTTGTGGACTGTATCAATATTTTCCATTGTTAGGGTTCTTGGTTTTGTTTTAGGGTTTTTATGTACATGTAAAATTAGCCCTCAAGAAAGGTACCATAATGCTTAGCAGGTCCAGACGAGTTGATTCATGGCATTAGATGTCATTTATCATACCCATGGAAGATTTTGGAACGAGCCAGGGATGTAGCTATAGACATATGTCTGTAGGTAAAAGTTTTTAACTTTTACCAACGGAGCGAGGACAGGGATGACCTGCGTGGCACCATCCTGTTGGCTCATATTAATTCTGGCGCAATTTTATTATTTTCCCCACTAACTCTCATTATTATATGTTATTAATTGTTTTTGTTCTATGTACAAGAAACAAAGCCAGCGCAGTTGGTAGCCAGGAGAGTGTAAAAGGCATCAGGGCCTGGGTTCGAATCCCAGGTCCCCTCAATTATTTCATGTTATTTTTCTTTCATTGATCAAGCATCCCACAAGGCATGAAGACCACCATACATCCTCATCTTCCAGCCAGCCAGATGTCAAAAGGCCAAATCTGATGGCCATCATTTGAGGGACCATGATGCGCCTCAGTCAACGCATAACACTGGAATGGGCAGGTCAACATGGATCAACTTTCTTCTTGGGCCAGATTTCTATCCACACTCCCTCAATTTACTTTCTCAGGCCCATTTTCTTTTCTTTTCATATTTCTTAATTAATTTATTTATTTAAATTACTAACACAAATTAATTCTTCTTTTATCAAAAAAATCACAAAAATAATATTTTCACCCAATTAGATTTAGGGTATTTATTTTTTATGCAAAAATTAATTGAATTAGGTTGTTTAATTTTAGGTAACTTTAATTTCTTTTTTGTATAATAAATTAAAATTAAGTAGAATAATTAGGGTTTTAGCTTAATTTAAATTCTATTTTCTTTTTCTTAAAATATAACCAAAATATAAAAATAGTCCATGTAAATTATTTTCTTTAATTTAATTTAATTACTAATTATTTTTTGTATTTAATTTAAAAACCTAATTCTTTTTTTCTTAAAAATAATTAAAAACAACAAAAAACAATTTTTCTTTCGATTTGGTTAGATGGGGTCAAAACCCTAGCTCTCTCTTGTTCTTAACTCATCGCGCGCGCTTTATTGTATTATTTTTACCATATTGATGTAATTGCTCACAAGTTGTAATAGATTAATTATGACCTTTTTACTTTCATTTATCGTTTTTTTAAGGGTTTGTTTTTGGCTATGTAAATACCCGAAGCCTTATAATAGCGTAGCTTATTTTCTGCATTTTAAATTCCGCAAATATTAACTGTTAGATGTATGAATAATTAGGGTTGCATGACAAGAATGTATGTAAACTTTAAAACAGTTAGCAAACCCTAAATGTGCAAAGATAATAACTTGAAATTGAATCACTCGCACATGCGCACTCCTAGGATACACTCCCACATCGGTTGCCTTCGGTAAACGGTCATTAAGTATAGGGTATTTTAGTGGTCGCTCTCTTGTCTAAATAAAGATCAAAGTCCCGTTCGGAAAAGTTGCCTCGGAATCGTTGCCTCGAATAATTGATCTAAGACATTAGGGTTATTACTAAGACGTCCTAAAATTGCTTTGGTGATCGTACGTCCCTTTTCGAATTGACCCTCAAAACTCCGACGACGGTGCTACCTACTCACTAATAGTAGGATAGCGCTGTCTAAAGGAAACAAACATAGAACAATTCTCTTTTTCGAGTAGGTAGAATCTTAAGTACTTGCTCAATGCAAACAAACTTTTTCACACTTACACTCCTTTCAAACAAAGTTTTCAAAACAACTCCGTAACACTCTTGAAGACAGAAGCAAGGGTTACATCGAAGTAAAACAAAAACTTTTCAAATCACAAACACAGAAGCAATTTTGAAAATGATGAGCAAGTACCTAAGAGCCCGTGGAAAACCACGGATAGAAAGGGTGCTAATACCTTTCCTTTCTATAATCTACCCCCCGTACTCAAAATCTCGAAAAAGGGAATTTTTCTGTGCTTTTTTCCTTTCCGATTGGATGAAATAAAAGTCGGTGGCGACTCTTGCTTACCGCGACATTTTGCGAAAACAAACGCAAAACGCGAATCAACATTTTCCTAAAACAGCCCGGTTCTGGCCACCGTATCACAATACCCACTAGGCCTAATGGGCCAAGTCAAATATATGGACTTGTACGTTTGCTCCCTCACACCCTCAGTTTTTACTAAGCAATGCAAACTCACACCCCTCTGCGTTGGGCCTGGATTCAATATCTGAATTCATGGCCTAATACCGGCACCCCCATTTTTACTAGCCTAACTTTATCTGCACCCCCTGCGTTTTTAATTCATTTTTTTAATAATTTTTGTATTTTAAATTTTCTATTTTTATAATTATATTATATTAATTATTATTATCATAAAATCAAATATTATTTTTTTTCTTCTAAAAATGCATCCAAATGTTTATTTATTTATTGCATTAAATTTATTTTTTATCATGCATTATTAGAATATTTTTATAATTAATACACTAAAATTCATTTAACCAACACTAAATTCTTTTTCATAATCAAATTAATTGAACAACTAATTTTCAAAAACATGATTACAGATATACTTCAATTAATTGTACAGTTCGTCTGACAAACTCCGCTATTCACACACCTAGACGAAGTACACTGGGAATTCAATTATTTTTTCATAATCCATAAAAAACACCAACCCATCACGAACTACAAAATTGGGACTCTAATTCCTCATAAGAGGATACATAGGCATACAACTAAAATCGTGGCGAGTTCCCCTAATAAAAATTAAAACCCTATTTCCTAAGCCGTAATTCTAAACCCTAGTATCCTTGTGTACAAGGTAGATGAGGGATACATAACACATTCCCTTCATCTAAAACTGAGTCCAACAACTTAGAATCTTTGTCCATGATAGGGTTATCCTTTAAACTCCCTTCCTTAGGATAAAAAATAATGGTGAATGTAGCAGTAGAAATGTTTAAGACTAAGTCATGGGATTGACTAGACTTGTACAAATCAAAATAAAATCGCCACCGCACTTTATTGTTTCCAAAGGAATGGGAAAAGAGCGAATAACCCAAAAAGAGGGGGAAAGATTCAAGGTAAGTGGGTTGGTTATGTAAAGGGAAGGTATTAGCACCCTAAACATCTACGGTACTCCGCAGGAACCTGTTTGTAAAATCTGTATATTTTGGCTATGAAATGCTGTGTAAAAAATGGACGGTGGAGGTGAGAAAAGAAATATATTTTTATGGTTTTTTGTTTTTTTGTACCCGCCACGGTTGCGAACCTTTAGTGCCTATGTACCACCTTTTCATGCAATAGGGGATCAGGGTACACGTAGTTCCTCTTTAAAAAAAATGTAAGTGTGTCGGTTAATTTTTATGAGATAAAACTTCATCGTCATTTGTCCGTGTGGAAAACATACCTACTACCCACAATCATGAGAAAGGAGAATTTGCATCATCTCAAAGTGGAGGATATGGCTTGGATTTTAAAATCAACAATGCCTCACTCAACACCCAAGTGGAAAATATCTCTCTTCACTACATATTGTAGAAGTATAGTTGTTTGCATCACTACAAGGATTGACAAGAGTCTAATATTTCGAGAAAGGTTTTAAGATAAGCGAGCAAAAGTGGCAAAAATGATTTGAAATGAGATTGATTGACTTTTAGTCTTCTCACAAAAAAATGATGTCAAAATATTATTAAGTTGATTGAAGTTTATTCATGAAATTGTTTTTTTGAAAATACATGGACCTAAGTCCAAGTTTATTATGAAAGTGGTTCAAGTTTCAAAACAAGAGGAGTTTTCAAAAGGAGGAAGAAGATTTTTGAAATTAAAGAAGATGGAAGTAGAAGAAGAGACTATCATAAAGCATAAGGTAAAAGCTAGGGATAGGAACCATCTAACCAAAAATAAGCCAACACTTGACATTATGAGTCAAGATAGAATTCCCATTCTTGGGATTGAAACCAAGCAAGCAAAGATACTAGATCTCTTGAGAGAACCAAATTTCAAGTGTATTAAGTCTTCACAAAAATTGGGTAGAGTAACAGATGTATACGGGTGAATTTCAGATTACAAACAAAGAGTGTAATCACAATAACCTGCGCACAAAACAAACAAACAACCCAATGTCTTGAGGTAAACCTCAAGAGCTCTAGACAAAATAATCAGATAAGGTCACAAGGTCTCCAATCATAGGACAAGGTTTCTAATCCTAAGTCCAAGAAGTCCAATGCTCCATAATGCCAATGATAGTAATCAAAAAGTCTAAGTATCATTAAGGATTTTATGGTTCATATTGATTATTAAGTATCTTAAGAAAAGAAAAGAAAAGCTCAAGTGAGAAAAATAAAAATGACAAGAAAGTAAATGCTCAAATGAGCAAAGATGAAAATGACATGAAATGTAAATGCTAAAAGTAAATAGTGCATAAAAATAAAAGGGGAATATAATAAAAGTACAGGATAAAGTAAATTATTAGTGATTAGTAGTTAGTTGGATGATCATCTTAAAACTTGCATTTGGAACTCATTAGAGGATTGGTATAACCAAAGCCTCCACACAACAAGTTGCATTTGCTTTTTGTCAAGTATATCATTCATTTGGAATCCTCATAAGTACCATGTAATGATCAACAGTGTTTAAGTGATCCGCATTGACCAAAGGTGTTGTAGATCCATTAGAGGATTGGTAGAACCAAATCCTCCACACAATGAATCTCAAGGTTATTTGATCAAAGAGATCAAATTAACATACTTGGGCTTACAAACATAAGTTTGGGCCATAAATGATCATTTATTCGAATCTGGACAAAATTTAGCGCTATGTTAAGCAATCGTAAGTGGACTTATATAGAAGTCGCACCTATTTTGAGGCTGATCAATAGCAATCTATGCACCATTTGTTTTGAGACATAATATAGTGATCATGCTCCAATAACACTTAGTGCAATAAGAAAGGGATGAGATGAAGAGGAGTGAGAGAGAATATACAAACCACTTTTGAATTAAATTTAAAACTATTATTAAAATCATTCATCCATTTTTGTGGAGTTAAACTCAACACCATGGATCTAATGATGTTGAAAAAGTTCATGATCAAAAATTCAACCCAAGATTAGCCAGAAAATCATCACAAAATAATATTGCATTTTAATACATACATTAAAAAGGTTTTAGAAATATTTAAAATAGAAATAAAGGATAAAAATATAAATTATATTCAAATTAATCAAGAAATAAAAAGTAAGACCATATAAAAATCAGAAATGGACTCAAATATTTTTATAAATTTTTTGGTAATTTTTTAAAGTCAGAAACTAATTTTAAAAATTAAAAGAAATGAGTAAAATAAACTAAAAATGATTAAAAAAATACCAAAGTCAGAAATAAAAAATAAGTGAGGTCACCAATATTTGTCACAATATCTTTGGATCATTCTATAATTTTTTCAGAATTTAAAAATGCATAAAAGTATTTTTAAACATTTAAAACAATTCGAATAAAGTGAAAATTTATAAAAAATATCAAAACACAAAATTAAATTTTAAAAAAATAAAACCAGAAAGAGAATAATCAAAAATATTTTTCATAATTTTTTCAGATTTTTTGGACTAAAAATAAATTTTCTATGTTTTTTGAAGTTTAAAACAATTAAATATAAAAATAAGAAAAGAAAATAAAAACCAAAAAAAATATGGGTCATTTGATCAATGTCAAAACGCGTTAGTAAACAGATCAAGTGGACCTGGCGCGTTATGCATGTTATAGACTTTAGTGAATAATGCATAGGATCATTAATTAAATCAGATTTTTGAAAAACACAGATGGCGCGCCTTCATTGGTTGGAAGATGGTCATCTTCAACCTCCAGCCAGTCCCAAAACCAGGTTGCTCAATCTGTAAAATTAGAGCACGAGACCTATACCATTCGCTTCGTCTCTTCAAGACGAAGACAACCACACCTTCGCGACAAATTTATATAAACTGTAGCTCAAACAATTTGGAAGGAATGTTTTGAAAAGGGATTTGAAATTTCATGGTCAAAACATGTTTCCAGTAAAAAGCAAGTGTTGCGACTAGAAACAGGGCAATGAGAGCATCACAATGATATCAAAGTTTTGAAGAATTGATGAAGGAATCTACCTATTGAAGTTGAGTTGCAGAGCTCTGAAACTGGACTTCTATGGAGCAATATAGGGCATGATTCTTGAATGTAATTATATGGTTAGCTTCGGGGAAGATCAAGGAAGGTGAATTGATGGAAAAATTGGATTGAAAAAGGCTTGAGAATAGATTTCGAAGTTGCTGAATTTTGAGTTATGGAACAAGTTTGGCAGGGTGATTCTGGCTATCCAAGCTTGAGGAAATGAATGGGGGATGACCCTCTATTTATAGGGAATCAAATGGAATTTCCAAGTGTGTGAAATGATGAAGTTTGGAGGGAAATTGTGTGAAGTTGCAAACAAGAAAAGTGTGACTTCTAATTTGATCAAAACTCATCCAAAATGCGTGTTTTTGTTGTGCTAATCCATTCTGGAAGTTTACTAAACATGTTTAGAGGAAAAAACACGTGGAAAACTTGTGATTAAAAGCCAAAACAAAGATTTCAAAATCTGAGTTGTGATGAAACTTCAGTTCCAAGTTACCAACTTCAAAATCATGGCATTCTCAGCTCAAGGGGTCTTAGGGCATGATTCTTGATGCTTTAGACAGATGAGTTTACAATATTTGCAATGGAAAAAGAACGGAATCAAATGGATGCTTGAGCTGAAAGTTGTGTTGAGTCAAAGTTGGAGAAAAAGGGTTGACTTTCCATACTTAAAAATATTTCAAATTTTACTTCAAAAGTGACCTATAATATCTTGCATCCAAACATGGCCTTCCACTTTGATTTTCTCTTGACCAAAAATTATGGAATGAAATATACCTCTTGAATTACATTTTGGGACTTGAACCATTCAAAATCTCCAAAAATTGAGAGAGTTATGAATTGTTGAAGTTGGCAAAAAATCATGAAATGACCTATAATCTTTTGTATCCTTAAGGAAACTTCCATCCATTTTCTTACTTTGCACATAAAAGAAGGCATAAAGTTCACATCCTCAAGATCATTATGGAAAAATAATAGGCTCAAGGTGATAAATATTGACCAAGTTATGATCATTTGAAGTCACACATGGAAAATTGGGGATTCATCTGGAGGACTTGTAATCTTTCTTCTTCATCATGATTCTTCCACATGAAAACTACTTGGAAATTTTGAATTGATTTGTTTATAACCCTTTGAAGAGAAGGATGTCTTTGTAATAACTCCAAAATACCAAAATATGAGCAAGATATACTTCTTTGAAGTTCAAAACCCTAGCTCCTAGATCAAGAAAAATGCCTTGAGGAACTTTGACAATTTTGAACAAACTTCTTGTACCAACACAAATTCTTTATAAATATAAGTTGTTGAGGATGATAATGAGAACTCATAGCAACCACAACCACTTCCATATCTTGAGAATTGAGATAAATATGCATTTTTGACCAATGGGAACAAAGCCTTGTCCAAGCATGACAACTTCTCCAATCAATCCCTTGTGCTTTTGAACCAAATTTAATAATCTTGAAATATGGTGAACTAAAATAACCTTGCCATGCCATTTCCTCCAAAACAAATCCAACAGTGAGGTTTAAACTTCTCAAGCTTTATTGACTAGGGCATGGAAATAAACTAATGAACCCATGGAGCAACTTGCTGAATCTTATTGCCTTTACCTACATGAGTAAAAAGCAAGACAAACCAACATTGAATTTTATTAATTAAGAGAAGAAATCAAGACAAAAAATATTCATGATCACAAAGAAAACAAGTCAAGGTGCTTGGTGATTCCTCAAAGAGCAAATCTTAATATAGGGAGGGGAACCAAGAATCCTAATGTAGTCTTGTTGTGATGGAATCAACATGGTATGATGAAGGGATCTTAGGGGCAAAAATTAGGGTACAATAGCTGCCCTTATTTAAGTTTCTTCTATCTGGAGATACGAAGGTTAAAAATCTTCGTGTCTACGCGATCGAAGATACTTAAATATAAAACAAACCCTATGTTTGGCCCTAAGATGCCATGAAATGCTTATGAGCACGAATGCATATGAACAAGACCAAAGAGACGCAAAACACCATTGGGGATGTAACCAAAAAAAAAAAGAAACAAGAGAGTAATCCAACTAGGAAAATAAATCACTGATGGATCAAAAAGACCTGAATCAGAGAGGATGGTAAAATGGTCAAAGGATACACCAACTTCCACTGAAGGCGAAGCTACCAACGTTTACTGAAGGCAGAGAGAAATAATCATCGATATTCACTGCCGTTGACTTACCAACTTTCACTGAAGGTAGAAAGAAAATATATCATAGCACCTTCGTTCACTGACAATAAACTACCAACATTCACTGAAGGTAGCAAAAAGATAATAATCACCAACTTTCACTGAAGGTGACCTACCAACTTTCACTGAAGGTAGAGAGAAAATATATCATAGCACCGCCGTTCACTGACGCTGAGCTACCAACATTCACTAAAGGAAGCAAAAAGGTGACAATCATCGACGTTTACTGCCGATGACCTACCAACTTTCACTGAAGGTGGAGAGAAAATATATCATAGCACCACCGTTCGCTGACGATGAACTACCAACGTTCACTGAAGGTAGCAAAAAGATAACAATCACAAACTTTCGCTGAAGTTGACCTACCAACTTTCACTGAAGGTAGAGAAAATATATCATAGCACCTCCGTTCACTGACGATGAACTACCAACGTTCACTGAAGGTAGCAAAAATATAACAATCATCGACGTTCACTGTCAATGACCTACTATGATACGGTGGGAGAACTGACTTGGGGTTTTGCGTTTTGTGTTTGCAAATGTTTCGGTTTAGCAAGAGTCGCCACCGACTTTTTATTTTATCCAAAGGAAAGGTCAAAAAGCATAGGAAAGACCTTTGAGATGTTTTCTTGGGTTCGGGGGGTAGATTATGAAAAGGGAAGTGGATAGCACCCTTTTCATCCATGGTTATCCATGGGCTCTTAGTTACTTGTTTAGATCACTTGCTTTTTCTTTTCAATTGTTTGAAATGGCGCTTTGTGTTTGTTTTTTGAAAATTCTTTGAAAAGGAGGCCTTGTCTAGGCAACCTTTGTATTGATTCTTGTTTGAATATATACAAAGGTGTATTGTCTTTTGAAAAGATTTTTCAATGTTTGAAAGTTCGTTTTTGGGAAATGTTTTGAAATTGTTTTGTGAGGTGTGTTTGAAAATAACAAGGATGTTTTGGAAGTTTTGATCAAGTAACTAAGAGTTGTCTACCCTATTTTACTCAAAGATGTTTCCTACACATTTTTAACCCTTTTGACAGTGTTGTTTTACCATTGCATTTGGTAAACAACCTTGTATTAGGATGTTAAACGGGACAGGCGCGGGTCATCGTATTCACCATGATAGCAATATTGCCAAGTATCTTTAGCAATTTTTTGAGGGATTAGATCACTTTGTATAGGCAACCAAGATAGCGTCATCGAGGGACTATGATCTTTTATTTTGTTTTTGTTTTGCCAAGATACCCAACATGCATAACATGGCCATTTTCAAGGCAACAAGTGGATGAAACCCTAGGGGTTCATGTGTGCATTGTGTATTGATTTCAAGTTGTTTATTATTGGATTAGGTCATCTAGCGATTGATTTTTGAATCTTTCCATACACGCCTAGTTACTACACAGTATATTGAAAGCAATAAATTGCGGGAATTAAAAGTCTAAGCTATTACAAAAGTATCCGGGGATGGGGGTACAAATTATTACAAATGGGGATGAATCTCGTAAGAATAGTAAAGTCCAAATATTACAACCAAATCGAATTGTCGCAATTCAATATAAAGCTATAACAAAGTACGAAATAAAGAAAATCAATAATTTATGAAATGCATGTATTTACTTGAAAATAAATAAATAAAATCTATTCTAAAAAAGAAAGATTAAATATTTTATTATTATTATTATTTGTATGTGTTTTTTTATTAATTATGTAAATAAAAGTTTAAAGGAAGAAAATTTAATTAAATTAATGTTCTTTTTGGCATTTTTATTATGTGCAAGAAAAATAAAAAGAAAAAGATTAAAATAAAGCTAATTGAAAAAATCAAATTTATTTTACAAAATGAAGTTTTAATATATTACTAGTATATTTTAACAAAAGAAATAAAAAGATAAATTAAAAAGAAAATTAACTAAAATATTAATTTATATAAAAAGAAAAGTATTGAGTTTTTTTAATGAATTTTATTAAAAAAAAAGGGAGAATTAAAACCAAAATGAAAATGGGCTTTAGGGTTTGTGTTTGAGGTTAGGCCCAAATGAAAATAAAAAGAAGTGAGGTCATGGCTAAGGGGGGTGCAAGCCAGTAATGCATATGGGCTTAGGGTTGAGGGGCGGACAGGCCTAAGGCAAAGTTTTGTAACATTTTGTTAGGGTATCAGGAATTTAGGGTTTGTGTATGTTTTACAGCGGCGCCGCTTGTCTTTGTTTTCTCTCTTAATCTCTCTCACTCTATGGTTTTGATCTTCCCTTCCCCATGGTTGCCGGAACACCCCCACTTCTCACATCCTCTCCATGATCAGTGGCCTTGGTGAAACGGTATGGTTAGTTCTTCTTTTGATTTTAACAGTTTATTGTTTGATTCGCATGCTTTGTTCAATTTCGTTTTTAATCTATTGTACTATGTGCCTGGGATGCAGCAAAGGGTCTGAGAAGCATACCTGTGGGATTTTCTCTGTGATGAAATAGAATGGTGAGGCTTGAGGGGGGTGACAGTGCTTCCTTGGTGGCCGGAGGTGCAAGGGGACGAGATGATGACGGCAAGGCACAAGCTTTGATGACTTCTCTTCTTTTCTTGAACCTCTTTCCTCTATATTGAACTTGAATGTTGATGATGATTGGCTTCTGAAACTCCTCCCTCTCTCTTGAACTATGATGATGCTAGTGTATGCTTTCTGAAACTCTGTTTTATGATGATTATTGATGATGATTGATGATAATCTCTGAAACTTTGTAGTTGGTATTTTTTTTTGTTGATGATGAGTGTTCTGAAACTCTTTCCTCTCTCTTGAACTTGAATGCTGATGATGATTGTTGATGATGATATTTCTGAAACCTTTGATTGTTATTTTGCTGAACTAGAATGTTGATGAGATGTATGCTTTTGTTGGCTTTTGTTGATGATGATGCTTGTATGCTTCTGAAACTTTTGTTGGATAATGGTTTGTTTTCGTTTACAGTTTTGGCTATGCAGTTTGGTTTACAGTTTGGCCAACTGGTTTTTTGTTTAGGAACTGTAGGCTTTATGGTTGTTGCAGTTTGGTAGGTTTTGGAGTTTTGCAGCTTCAACCTCTTGCTTGAAACTGTTATGCAGTTTTTTTTGGTTTTTGGGAGCTTGTTTTTGTTTTGAAACTGTTAGCAAGTTTTTGAAGTTGTTTGAGTTTTACAATAGGTTTGGGTTTTTGGTTTGATAGCAGGTTTGGGATTGTTACAGGTTTTATGACTTGTTTGATAACAGGTTGTGCTGTTTTTTTATAGCAGGTGTGTTTGAAACTTGCAGTTTCGTGATTTTTTAGTTTGGTTGTGCAATGTTTGCACCAGTTGGCAAGCTTGTGCAGGTTGCTGTTAACAGGCTTTTGTGGTTGTGGTTAGCAGGCTGGAGAGTTGTGGTTTGAAACTGTTAGCAATTTTTATGATTTGTTTTGCAGCCCTGCAGGTTGGTTCTGCTGTTTGGGAATTGCAGGTTTATAGTTTGGCAGTTTCTAACTGTTACATGTTTTGTAACTTGGTGATGTTTGGACCAAAATGTTCTCCCCCCTCCTTAAACTGTTATGCAGTTTTGTGTAGTTTTATCCTTTTAGCTTTTTCTTTTGCAACTTGTGACAGCCTTTAGCCAAACTGTACACTCTCACCAAAAAAGGTGATATCTTTTCTCTCTTTCTCTCTCAATGACAAAGCAATTTTTGCTTTTTTCTTATTTTCTGAAAAGTTTTGCCTAAAATCCTGGAAGATGATTAAAAGCTGTGACAAGCCTTTGGCTTGTTATTTGGTTTACCTCCTGCATTTTACTTTTGCCTGCTATTATGATGCATTTTTACTTTTGGCCTGCTATTCTGCTGCATTGTTCAGTTTGCATACTTTTTGCATTCAGTTTGGTTTGTTGCAATACTTGGTTTGCTGACTGTGTAATGTTGAAATGTTTGGTTTTGTTGCAATTTGGCATGCTGACTTTGTTTGGCCTTGTTGCAATTTGGCCTGCTGTGTTGTTTAGTATTTTGGCGCCTTAGTTTGCTGCAATGTTTGCCATGTTGTTTGGTTAAGTTGCAATGCTTCAGTTTGCCTTTGTAACTTAGGGATAAATATTCAAACAAATGTACCAATTTAATTTTCAAATACAATAAGTTGCACAACTTAAAGCATTTAAATAATAAACTGTATTGTAACATTTTTTTGAAATAAATGAAAAAGTCTTTATCCAATAAAACTCTTCTACTGTCAATAACTTGCAATTCTTTCTTTTCATCTTCACTTAATCCTTTAAGATTCTCAGATCAAAATAATTGAAATTGCATTCCAACAATTCTAATACAGATAACTTAAACTTTAAGTAATCCAATAACTTTGTAGTCTCAACAACATTCCAATCAAAATACGCACTGGGTATTCCAATAAACAAGCAAACACTTCATTCCATTAATAAGCAAATGTCTTGACAGGCGCACATTATCTGGTTAACCTAGATCAGACAAAACCTGAATGTTCCAAATGACAGTCTCAGTTCTCATTTCTTGTCTCAGATAAACAGGTCTTGAGAACAACCAACAATCTTTCAGTAGGCTTTAAAAAGTGTGAAAACATGTGGCAGTTAATTTGAATTTCTGAGAATTCAGTTTCTTCTGAGAAATGCGAGAAAAACCCTAATTCTTGATCTACTGCCAAAGAAAAATCTGTCTGATTGATTCCTGAGCCAGTCTTGAGAATCTGAGAAAACCCTAGGGTTATGATTTCTTGTGAAAAATGAGAGGGCAAATTTTGGGGTACAACAGCTGCCCTTGTTCAATCTTCTTGAACCTGAAGAGTTAGATCGGCGAGTTTTCCGTTCGCGACTCGAAGGTAAAAGATGATTGGACACTAGAGTGCCCACAAATTTGCACTTGTCAAAGTATAGTTGAGGGAATGGGCTTACAGATGCCATTTGGAGATGTGACAGAATCTTGTCGGAGATGGGCTTAAAGATGCCATCCAAGAATGTTTATTGAAGTATACGTTGTAGGTGAAAGAATGAGTATCAGGAAGGTATCCATGTTTGGAACGTCTCTGAGTTGTATCTGGATAAGCAATAGGATGGTATCCATGTTTGGAGCATCTCTGAGTTGTATCTAGAGATTGAATTTGTATGAGCAATGGAATGGCGTCCGCGTCTGGAGCGTATCTGAGCTGTAACTGTTTTTGATTCTTGAATAAATAACAGAATGACTATCGTGTCTGGAGTGTATCTGTATTGTATCTGAATTCTGAATGGGCGACAGAATAGCATCCGTGTCTGGAGCAACTCTGGGCTGGGGAAATGTTTGAATGAGTGATAGAATGGCAACTGTGTCTGGTGCGTATCAAGACTGTATCTGTAGTTGAGATCTGTATGAGTAGCAGAATGACTTCTGTGTCTGGAGTGTATCCATACTGTATCTGAAATCTTTGAATAGTTATTAACGATAGCTTTTAATCTTATCCTGAAAAGGGTAAAATGTTAGTTGAAACACAAAGTTATGTTGCATGACATGTACGATGCAATAAAATGTGTTCTATCAATGTTTATGATGTATGAATGTAATGTATGCGCATGTAAGCTGATTAGCTGTCTTGCTGAGGAAAATAAATCCTTGATAGCTGGAGATAATAAAAATCTTTGACTGCTGCCGGGGAAAATAAATCCATGACCGCTGCTGGAGATTAAAAATCTTTGATTGCTGAAGATGAGAAATCCTTGGACCACTGTTGGGGATAGAAAATCCTTGACAACTTTTGGGGGTTAACAAGAACTTCGACAAACTCTGGAGGGATGTGGGAATCCAGTAAGTCTGCTTGAGAAACCTACTTGGGGAATCCAAAGAACTTTGATGACTATAGATGGGGATTACACCAATGGGAATCCTTACTCGGCTGGGGAATAGGGAAACTTTGAAGACCTCTACTGGGGATCATACAAAAGAAAACCTTGATCTGCTGGAGAATAAGGAAAACTCTGATGGCTTCTGCGGAGAATAAGAATGAGAAACTTCAATCTTCTGGAGAATTGAAATCTTGGAGGCTTTACTGGAGATGTGAGAATAAGAATCTTCGATCTGCAGGGGATTAAAAATTCTGATAAACTCAAACTGGGGAGTGATGAAGACTCTGGCAACTTCACTAGGGAATCCAAACTAAGAATCTTTAATCTTCTAGAGGAAAGTAAATTCCTTGGGAGTTCAAATCAGAGAGTTAAGAATGAGAATCTTCATTCTGTTGGGGATTAAGAACTCTGTGGGGAATAACTTATACTGTTGGGGAGTAGCTATCCTGCTGGAGAGTAAGCTCAAGATTCTGGGGAAAGCTTATTCCACTTTAAGAATGATAATCTTCATTCTGTTGGAGATATCAGGAGTTTAGGTTATATGCCATATTGAGAATGAGAATCTTCATTCAGGCGTTTGGGTCAGGAGGTTGGGTGTATGCCAATCTACTGAGGAAGCAAGAATGAGAATCTTCATTCAGGCGCTTGGGTCAGGAGGTTGGGTGCGTGCCAATCTTCTGGGTAAGCAAGAATGAGAATCTTCATTCAGGCGTTTGGGTCAGGAGGTTGGGTGTGTGCCAATAGTCTGGGGTTTCAAGAATGAGAATCTTCATTCTGTTAAGGGTATCAGGAGCTTGGGAGTATGCCAATCTTCTGATGCTTCAAGAATGAGAATCTTCATTCTGTTAAGGGTATCAGGAGCTTGGGAGTATGCCAATCTTCTGAATAAGCAAGAATGAGAATCTTCATTCTGTTAACGGTTAACTATTATCTGGTTGATCTCCAGGCTTCGCAATCTTTACTTCCTATCTGGTCAACATCCAGGCTTCAGAAGGAAATCAAGTGGTTATCCGGTCGCCTTCGGTTTTCCCTTTGATTTTGGGCCTACTAATATCCGGTTGAATCCGGGGTTTAAAGTAATTGGCCGAATAAACTATTATTTGGTCAACGTCCAAGCTTCACAGTATACATTACTGTTATCTGGTCAACATCCAGGCTTCACAGTCTTGTATTGCTATCTGGTCAACATCCAGGTTTCACAATACCTTACTTTCTATCTGGTCAACATCCAGTCTTCAGAAGGATTTTGCAGGGGATTCCACTATTTTCCAGTCGATCTCTGGGCTTCAGTATAATCAAGGTATTATCTGGTCGAATCCAGGCTTTAAGATAACTTGCTGGGGGATTTGGAGAAACCAGATGATTTCCACTGTGGGTTGAAAGCTTCAGCTCCACTGGGGATATGGATGATGTGCTGCAGAGATTGTGCATGGAAATGGGCTTAAAGATGCCATTTGGAAGGTTCTGAAATAGCAAAATTTGGAAGTGAATCAGAATAAACCGTTGAGAGATTTATCTGAAACAGCAAAAACTGGAAGTGAATCAGAATAAACCCTTGAGAAATTTATCCGAAACAGCAAAAACTGGAAGTGAATCAGAAGAAACCGTTGACAGATTTATCTGAAACACCAAAATCTGGGATATCTTCAACTGGAATAAGAATCAGGGAGATCTTAGTGTCGATCTGACTGGGCCAGAGAAGGTCTTGAATTAACTTTGACTGGACAGGATGATGAAGGAATCTTGGATGACTGCTACTCCAAAAGGTGATGAAGGAATCTTGGATGATTACTACTCCAAAAGGTGATGAAGGAATCTTGGACGATTACTACTCCAAAAGGTGATGAAGGAATCTTGGACGACTACTACTCCAAAAGGTGATGAAGGAATCTTGGACGACTACTACTCCAAAAGGTGATGAAGGAATCTTGGACGATTACTACTCCAAAAGGTGATGAAGGAATCTTGATTACTACTCCAAAAGGTGATGAAGGAATCTTGTACAATTACTACTCCAAAAGGTGATGAAGGAATCTTGGACGATTACTACTCCAAAAGGTGATGAAGGAATCTTGGACGACTACTACTCCAAAAGGTGATGAAGGAATCTTAGACGACTACTACTCCAAAAGGTGATGAAGGAATCTTGGACGATTACTACTCCAAAAGGTGATGAAGGAATCTTGATTACTACTCCAAAAGGTGATGAAGGAATCTTGGACGATTACTACTCCAAAAGGTGATGAAGGAATCTTGGACGATTACTACTCCAAAAGGTGATGAAGGAATCTTGGACGACTACTACTCCAAAAGGTGATGAAGGAATCTTGGATGATTACTACTCCAAAAGGTGATGAAGGAATCTTGGACGATTACTACTCCAAAAGGTGATGAAGGAATCTTGGACGACTACTACTCCAAAAGGTGATGAAGGAATCTTGGACGATTACTACTCCAAAAGGTGATGAAGGAATCTTGGACGATTACTACTCCAAAAGGTGATGAAGGAATCTTGGACGATTACTACTCCAAAAGGTGATGAAGGAATCTTGGACGATTACTACTCCAAAAGGTGATGAAGGAATCTTGGACGATTACTACTCCAAAAGGTGATGAAGGAATCTTGGACGATTACTACTCCAAAAGGTGATGAAGGAATCTTGGACGATTACTACTCTAAAAGGTGATGATGATAACCTTTATCTGTCAATCGATCTTTCCTGCAAAGGTAAAGGTTAGTTGCAATGACATATATCAAACAAAGATGTTCTCAAAATATATGAGATTGTGTTGTATGATATCCTAATGTACGAATGTGTAATGTTTTTCAAGACGACCTCTTGCTAGGGAAAATAAATCCCGAACTGGTGATGGAGAAAAGAGTTGAATTCTTCGTTTCTGATAGTGAAAAATCTGGCGATTTCAATGGGAAAAATTCTCAGGAATTCTTAAGGTCAACTTAGCTGGGAAGAGATTATCAAAGATTGAAACTCTGGCTGAGAGCCCACTCATGAGGAAGATTTTGGAGAGATTTGTCATTGCCCCAAGTAGCGAGTGTTTATGGCTTTGCCGGGAAATGTTCGACTGTATGTAACCCTTGGTTGGGTTTGACGTTCAATGCCTCAAGTGACGGTGACGGAGATTTTCCCCTGGTTACTCTGCACTTTGAGAGATTTCTTGAAATCTTGACTGGACTGCCCCAGGTTAACTGGACTCTGCCATGTTATGTCCCCTGCGTTGATAGGAGATTTTTTTTCAACGGAAGTGTCATCCCACTTGAAGTGAATTTGTTCACCGAGAGAGAGCTTTCGTTCACCGGATATTCACTGTGTGAATTTCTTTACCGTCAAACAAATAGCCATACGCAAACAATAATATTCAAATAATGCAAAGTTTATGCTTGTCTTGAAATTTTGAAAAATGCATTTTTTAGCAGAAAACTTTCTAAAAGAAATAATCAACTCAAGATTTAGAGCAAAGCCTTACAGGAGTCAGGATACCTTTTGTAACAGTATGCTTTCGAACTAACCCATGCTTCAATTAGGACTTTTGAAGGGTTGTAACGTGGCCTGGTTCACGGTTTAAGAAACAAAGGATAAAGGCTCAAAGTATATTTGTACCCACCCGCTCTTCGTAATGTTCTTCAATCCTAAACTCAGTTAATTGTGCGTTGAACTCCAAATGAGTCTGGAACAACCTTTTGGTGATGGTTCACACAAGTTGAATTTGTTGGAAGGCATTCATTTTTGCAACACTTTTCATGTTGTTGAGGATTTGGAATGACCTCTTTCTTTTGATTTGTTATCCCTAATTTTTCCCTGACTGTTCTTATTTTCGAGATTACAGTCAGTAGGATGCCCCAGCTTTCGCAAGTCTCCTTTGTAGGTTTTGACTCAGCGGGCTTTTTTTTTTAGAGATAATGACTGCCTATGAGATAAGGAACCATCACTGTCTTTTGGTTCCAAGGGGATGTTTTTTGATGTCATTCGTTGTATTACAAGATGAGAGTTTGCGACTTTAACATGCATTTGAATTAACTGAGAGACTACCCTGCCCCGGGTTTGATTAAAGGTTTCAATTTGTGTTTAAAACAGAAAACTTCTACTTATTTGGCTCGAAGGGGTTGACTAGGGATTATCTTCCTTATAACTCCAGTTTTTAGGATTTGAAAGAAACGCCTGTACATCGTCAGCAAGGTCTATCCAAAAGCATACTGTATGAGATTATGGCATTGTTTTCGTCATCCTCCCTCTAAAGGCTTGTAAATTTTAGCAAGAGTTAAATGTCAAAAGTAGAAAGCATAATTATAGTGAAGACGGATGGATGAATTCAAGACAAACATATGCAATGCATTAATGAAACAGAGTTTGACATTAACAGATAATTGTTCGAATAACAAAAGAAATTACAACTTGAAAATTCAAATGAAACAAAGACATTCTCAATGATTTGGCATAGGAGCAGTGATCACATTTGGGGTCTCCGGAGGGTCAAACTTGATCTCCTTGGCATCAATCAAGTCTTGAATCTTGTTCTTCAAAGTCCAACAGCCGTCAGTGTCATGTCCAGGACTGTCAGAATGGTAGGCACATCTCACACTCGGATTATACTTAGAAGAGGAAGTATCAGGATTTTGGGGAGGATCCTTTAGCGTGATTAGCTTTAACTTCAACAAATGTTGTAACGCTTGAGACAAAGGAATGTTGATGTTAGTATACTTCCTTTCTTGATATCTTACCCTACGCCTATTGCTCTGTCTTTGTTGAACAGGCATGGGATCAGAGATCAGGATTGCCCCTACATGTTGATCATGATGACTCTTTTGACCAATCACTGCATTGGACTCTTTCTTCCCATTAAAGGGATTTTTTTGATCATCAGAAGGTGTTTCTTCTTGAATCTTCCCACTTCTGATGCCAGCTTCGACTCTTTCGCGGTCAGTATTAGCTCGGTGAACCCGACTGAAGAGCTTCCGATCAAGTGTTTGAAGAAAGGCCCCGTAAAAGTTCCCATGAAGATGTCAATCAGCTCCCTGTCAGTTAAAGGAGGTTGTACCCTACCAGCCAGATCTCTCCACTTTTGAGCGTATCCTTTGAAGTTTTCGTTGGAACTCATGGTCATGTTCTGCAATTGCACACAAGTTGGTGCAAGATCAGCATTGTACTGATACTATTTGTAAAAAGCAGCAGCTAAATCCTCCCAGGTGTGGATGCGAGAACTATCCAATTGATAAAACCACTCGAGTTGAGTCCCTACCAGGCTTTCTTGGAAGAAATGGATCCAAAGCTTTGGATCAGTTGTGTATGGTTGAATCTTGCAGACATAAGACTTTAAGTGCATCTTAGGGCAAGAGACTCCATCGTACATGGCAAAGGTAGGGACTTTGAACTTTGGCGGGATGACTAATCCAGAAACTAAACCCATGTCTCCTAAATCCAAACCAGGTATCTGTTGAATCTCCATTGCATTGAGGCGATCCTCCAACTGTTTATATTTGTCATCAGCGGGAGGATATTGTTCCTCGGGGTAGTCAGCTTCAACTTCATCAATCTCCAAATTGTGGTCTTCTTCCAGACTATCCCTCATGCTGGATGGAGTTGAAAGATCTAGGGCTTTAGATCTTCTTCTCAAGTTCAGGACTCCTACTGTCTTCTTGGACTTCTTCTTCTTGTCTTTGAGAAGGAGAGCTTTCAGGTCCTCTTGCCCTTTACCCATAGCCAGAAGCATTTGTTGGAATTGAGCGTTTTGAGCTTGGAGATCTTTCACCATTTGTTCCATATCCACCTTACTGAAATAAACAGTAGGAAGATAAGGAGACCTGTATGGGAGAAACCTGTCATGATACGATGCATGATATGTGGATGCATGTTTTCAAGGATCTCACGGGGTAAACACAAGAAAATGTTAGAGGTTGAACTTCGATCAACATCTTTGATTGGAGAACTTTGTATCAGTGGATGTCTTTCCACGAGAATCAAGCTCACCATGTCAAGTGGGTCATAGCCCTTGACTCCAGTTATTGTACTTGATTTTTGACGACGTTTGTTTAGAGGAAAATGAATCCTCTTGCCCTTTGGTAGACGTCTGGTTCAACGTGACCCTGCATCAAAGACCCTCAAGATCCTTGAAATGGTTATTGAAAATGCTATGGTATGATGTTTATGATGTTATGTACAGATATGAAAAAGTAAGAAAGTGTATATATAAATAATCACATTCACATAAAGCAGACAAGTCCTTAGGTTTAGGCTTGCATGGAGTTTGTAGGTAACTACCCTCTTGAAGACTAGTTGGCTCAACCTGTCCTAGAAATAGTAACCGGGTTCTAAGGAGCTCAATATCACTGGATTATTTTCTTTGTTCATTGTTTCAGTTTATCCACTTTACTGGCGACCGAAATATTCCAAGAAAACAACCCTCAATTAGTGTAGTATCGAGTATCTACCAACTTCGGACTGCACCAAAGCCGGTCACCTCACTACCCCTAATAAGGCCAAGATGGTCAAGTAAGGTTCTAAAGTCAATTGATGCTTCATGACACCACGCGGAGGCCCCGTACTCTCCTTGATTCAACTCAAAGGTTACCGGTACCAACCAAAGTGCCACTTCAACGTAGCTACTGCTTCAACAATGTCGGTATACCCCGCACAGTTCCCTCGCAGTTTATTGCTGCTTACCTAAAAGGTGCCCCCAAATCCGGGTGTAGGATTTAAAGCAAACCCAAACAAGGAACCAAAAAGTAAAGCATACAAGTCAAATAAGATAAACATGTAAAGGTGATCTAAAACCCTAAGGTAACCCCACTTTTAGAATTATCCCCAGCAGAGTTGCCAGTTCTGTGATACAGTGGGAGAACTGACTTGAGGTTTTGCGTTTTGTGTTCACAAATGTTTCGGTTTAGTAAGAGTCGCCACCGACTTTTTATTTTATCCAAAGGAAAGGTCAAAAAGCACATGAAAGACCTTTGAGATGTTTTCTTGGGTTCAAGGGGTAGATTATGAAAAGGGAAGGTGCTAGCACCCTTTTCATCCATGGTTATCCATGGGATCTTGTTTAGATCACTTGCTTTTGCTTTTCAATTGTTTGAAATGGTGCTTTGTATGTGTTTTTTGAAAATGATTTGAAAAAGAGGCATTGTCTAGGCAACCTTTGTAATGATTCTTGTTTGAATATATACAAAGGTGTATTGTCTTTTGAAAAGATTTTTCAATGTTTGAAAGTTCGTTTTTGGGAAATGTTTTAAAATTGTGTTGTGAGGTGTGTTTGAAAATAGAAAGGATGTTTTGCAAGTTTTGATCAAGTAACTAAGAGTTGTCTACCCTATTTTACTCAAAGATATTTCCTACACATTTTTAACCCTTTTGACAGTGTTGTTTTACCATTGCATTTGGTAAACAACCTTGTATTAGGATGTTAAACGGGACAGGCGCGGGTCATCGTATTGACCATGATAGCAATATTGCCAAGTATCTTTAGCAATTTTTTGAGGGATTAGATCACTTTGTATAGGCAACCAAGATAGCATCATCGAGGGACTATGATCTTTTGTTTTGTTTTTGTTTTGCCAAGATACCCAACATGCATAACATGACCATTTTCAAGGCAACAAGTGGATGAAACCCTAGGGGTGCATGTGTGCATTGTGTATTGATTTCAAGTTGTTTATTCTTGGATTAGGTCATCTAGCGATTGATTTTTGAATCTTTCCATACACGCCTAGTTACTACACAGTATATTGAAAGCAATAAATTGCGGGAATTAAAAGTCTAAGCTATTACAAAATTATCCGGGGATGGGGGTACAAATTATTACAAATGGGGATGAATCTCGTAAGGATAGTAAAGTCCAAATATTACAACCAAATCGAATTGTCGCAATTCAATATAAATCTATAACAAAGTACGAAATAAAGAAAATCAATAATTTATGAAATGCATGTATTTACTTGAAAATAAATAAATAAAATCTATTCTAAAAAAGAAAGATTAAATATTTTATTATTATTATTCTTTGTATGTGTTTTTTTATTAATTATGTAAATAAAAGTTTAAAGGAAGAAAATTTAATTAAATTAATGTTCTTTTTGGCATTTTTATTATGTGCAAGAAAAATAAAAAGAAAATGATTAAAATAAAACTAATTGAAAAAATCAAATTTATTTTACAAAATGAAGTTTTAATATATTACTAGTATATTTTAACAAAAGAAATAAAAAGATAAATTAAAAAGAAAATTAACTAAAATATTAATTTATATAAAAAGAAAAGTATTGAGTTTTTTATGAATTTTATTATAAAAAAAGGGTGAATTAAAACCAAAATGAAAATGGGCTTTAGGGTTTGTGTTTGAGGTTAGGCCCAAATGAAAATAAAAAGAAGTGAGGTCATGGCTGAGGGGGGTGCAAGCCAGTAATGCATATGGGCTTAGGGTTGAGGAGCGGACATGCCCAAGGTAAAGTTTTGTAACATTTTGTTAGGGTATCAGGAATTTAGGGTTTGTGTACGTTTTACAGCGGCGCCGATTGTCTTCGTTTTCTCTCTTCATCTCTCTCACTCTATGGTTCCGATCTTCCCTTCCCCATGGTTGCCGGAACACCCCCACTTCTCACATCCTCTCTATGATCAGTGGCCTTGGTGAAACGGTATGGTTCGTTCTTCTTTTGATTTTAACAGTTTGTTGTTTGATTCGCATGCTTTGTTCAATTTCGTTTTTAATCTATTGTACTATGTGCCTGGGATGCAGCAAAGGGTCTGAGAAGCATACCTGTGGGATTTTCTCTATGATGAAATAGAATGGTGAGGCTTGAGGGAGGTGACAGTGCTTCCTTGGTGGCCGGAGGTGCAAGGGGACGAGATGATGACGACAAGGCACAAGTTTTGGTGACTTCTCTTCTTTTCTTGAACCTCTTTCCTCTCTATTGAACTTGAATGTTGATGATGATTGGCTTCTGAAACTCCTTCCTCTCTCTTGAAATATGATGATGCTAGTGTATGCTTTCTGAAACTCTGTTTTATGATGATTATTGATGATGATTGATGATAATCTCTGAAACTTTGTAGTTGGTATTTTTTTTGTTGATGATGAGTGTTCTGAAACTCTTTCCTCTCTCTTGAACTTGAATGCTGATGATGATTATTGATGATGATAGTTCTGAAACCTTTGATTGTTGTTTTGCTGGACTAGAATGTTGATGAGATGTATGCTTTTGTTGGCTTTTATTGATGATGATGCTTGTATGCTTCTGAAACTTTTGTTGGATAATGGTTTATTTTCGTTTACAGTTTTGGCTATGCAGTTTGGTTTACAGTTTGGCCAACTGGTTTTTTGTTTGGGAACTGTAGGTTTTATGATTGTTGCAGTTTGGTAGGTTTTGGAGTTTTGCAGCTTCAACCTCTTGCTTGAAACTGTTATGTAATTTTTTTTTGGTTTTTGGGAGCTTGTTTTGGTTTTGAAATTGTTAACAAGTTTTTGAAGTTGTTTGAGTTTTACAACAGGTTTGGGTTTTTGGTTTGATAGCAGGTTTGGGATTGTTACAGGTTTTGTGACTTGTTTGATAACATGTTGTGCTATTTTTTTATAGCAGGTTTGAACTGTGTTTGAAACTTGCAGTTTTGTGATTTTTTAGTTTGGTTGTGCAATGTTTGCACCAGTTGGAAAGCTTGTGCAGGTTGCTGTTAACAGGCTTTTGTGGTTGTGGTTAGCAGGCTAGAGAGTTGTGGTTTGAAACTGTTAGCAGTTTTTATGATTTGTTTTGCAGCCCTGCAGGTTGGTTCTGCTGTTTGGGAATTGCAGGTTTATAGTTTGGCAGTTTCTAACTGTTACCGGTTTTGTAACTTGGTGAAGTTTGGAGCAAAATGTTCTCTCCCCCTCCTTAAACTGTTATGCAGTTTTGTGTAGTTATATCCTTTTAGATTTTTCTTTTGCAACTTATGACAACCTTTAGCCAAACTGTACACTCTCACCAAAAAAGGTGATATCTTTTCTCTCTTTCTCTCTCAATGACAAAGCAATTTTTTCTTTTTTCTTATTTTCTGAAAAGTTTTGCCTAAAATCCTGGAAGATGATGAACAGCTGTGACAAGCCTTTGGCTTGTTATTTGGTTTACCTCCTTCATTTTACTTTTGCCTGCTATTCTGATGCATTTGTACTTTTGGCCTGCTATTCTGCTGCATTGTTCAGTTTGCATACTTTTTGCATTCAGTTTGGTTTGTTGCAATACTTGGTTTGCTGACTTTGTAATGTTGCAATGTTTGGTTTTGTTGCAATTTGGCCTGCTGACTTTGTTTGGCCTTGTTGCAATTTGGCCTGTTGTGTTTTTTAGTATTTTGGCGCCTTAGTTTGCTGCAATGTTTGCCATGTTGTTTGGTTAAGTGGCAATGCTTCAGTTTGCCTTTGTAACTTAGGGATAAATTGTAATTGCAAACTTCTCAAGTCATATTTAAAGCATTTGTTTTGATGAAGACAACATGGACATCAACTTTCAAAGGATGTGCAAAAAGTTCATCAACATATACATATTCCATAACTTTAAGATCAAGAAAACTTTGTTTGAAATATCTTTCAAAAAGTATTTTTGAAAATAACTCTTTAGGAACCGGTTCCTCCCTAACAGAGAACCGGGTTCCAGAATTTCTCAAAAAACATGTCCCTGGATTTTGTACCAGGAACTGGGTTGTACCAATAGGGGAACCGGTTCCTGCGTGATATTTTTGAATTCCAACTTATAACGTTCACTAAGAACCGGGTTCTATCAGTGTCGGAACCGGTTCCTAGCGAACCAGTGCAACTTTTACTTTGTTTTTTGAACATTTTTCAAGTGGTATCTTTTCATGAATGCATTGCAACTTTTCATATGAATTGGCATGAATGAAGAGGTTCTTATAACTTTATAAAATGCAGATTTTCTTATTTTCAAAAATATACAACAATGCTTCAATTTTCAAATTAACAAAAACCTTCTTCATATTAACAATTTTCTCATTCATTCAAATTTGCACATAAACTTTCATGTGTTCATAATTTTGTGAAACTTGCCATATACACTTTCATTATCATTACAAGTTTCATTCATACATTGTGAACATTTATATACATTGTTTGAGAATTGTTTTTATCTTGAAGAAGAAGATCAATTGAAGATTGATAAAGCTCTCCATATACTTCAAACTAAATCATTGTATTACTTAAATGTTTTCCCTTACTATCCATGATTGTTGGAAGTAAGTGTTGTGATTTGAAGAGGATTGTTCTTCATTCACATTAGTGTTTGTTTGGTCTTAAAGGTGTTAAGAACCTTTGATCACCCTATAGGTTAGATAGTAAGCATAGGCTGTACAATCATTCTAACTATAGTGAAATCTCTTTCGTGTTGGAAAGGGGACTGGAGTACTCTCGGATTGTGAGGGGAACCAGGATATATCACCGTGTTCTTTACTTTTCCGCATTTATCGCTTTCATCACCATAATCAGGAAAAGATAAAGATATAATCAAAACCTTCAATCACTTAACCAAAAAATTACTACCAAGCATTCTCATAAAACCGAATAAATTTTTATAAGACCTAATTCACCCCCCTCTTAGGCACTCTGAGACTTACATAAATATTCAAACAAATGTACCAATTTAATTTTCAAATACAATAAGTTGAACAACTTAAAGCATTTAAATAATAAACTGTATTGTAACATTTTTTTGAAATAAATGAAAAAGTCTTTATCCAATAAAACTCTTCTACTGTCAATAACTTGCAATTCTTTCTTTGCATCTTCACTTAATCCTTTAAGATTCTCAGATCAAAATAATTGAAATTGCATTCCAACAATTCTAATACAGATAACTTAAACTTTAAGTAATCCAATAACTTTGTAGTCTCAACAACATTCCAATCAAAATATGCACTGGGTATTCCAATAAACAAGCAAACGCTTCATTCTATTAACAAGCAAATGTCTTGACAGACGCACATTACCTGGTTAACCTGGATCAGACAAAACCTGAATGTTCCAAATGACAGTCTCAGTTCTCATTTCTTGTCTCAGATAAACAAGTCTTGAGAACAACCAACAATCTTTCAGTAGGCTTTAAAAAGTGTGCAAACATGACAGTTAATTTGAATTTCTGAGAATTCAGTTTCTTCTGAGAAATGTGAGAAAAACACTAATTCTTGATCTACTGCCAAAGAAAAATCTGTCTGATTGATTCCTGAGCCAGTCTTGAGAATCTGAGAAAACCCTAGGGTTGTGATTTCTTGTGAAAAATGAGAGGGCAAATTTTGGGGTACAACACCTACCAACTTTTACTGAAGGTGGAGAGAAAATATATCATAGCACCGCCATTCACTGACGATGAACTACCAACGTTCACTGAAGGTAGCAAAAAGATAAAAATCCCCAACTTTCACTGAAGGTGACCTACCAACTTTCACTGAAGGTAGAGAGAAAATATATCATAGCACCGCCGTTCACTGACGATGAACTACCAACGTTCACTGAAGGTAGAAAAAAGATAACAATCATCGACGTTCACTACCGATGACCTACCAACTTTCACTGAAGGTAGAGAGAAAATATATCATAGCACCTCTATTCACTGACGATGAACTACCAACGTTCACTAAAGGTATAAAAAAGATAACAAGTTTCCCCAAAATTCTGGCATTTCACCTAGAAAGGGTATCAACTTCTTCTTTAACCGAGGCACTCTGCCTGGAAAGGATAATATATAAACTGTCTCAAATAAAGAGACTATCACCTGCAAAGGTTTCATAACAAATTGTCTCTGTGAATTTGAAAGTCTTGCCATCCACTGGCGTAAACTGACGACGGACTGCAAACTATCCACTCATAGAGGAGATAGCAAAAAAAAAGTTACGTCGACTTTTACAGGGAAGCACAAGTTGCTCAAATAAAGTGACTTGCTACTTGTTGTCATGGAGGATTATAAAAAGAAATGACTTTCTGGGGAGAACAGTATGGCTTCATGGGGAATGAAATATGACTTCCTAGAGAAATTCCACGATATTCCTGCTGTGGAAATAAAGTCTTCTCTTATAAAATAAATGCACAAACCAAAACTCGAAGCTCTCCGAAATCCAAAGTAAATAATATTGTTGTGGAACCAAAGATTCAAACCAGAAATAAACTGGAATGAAACAGTCAACCAAAATACATCCATTGAGAAATAAACCCAAGAGGGAAAACCAAATCCATCCAAACAAGGAGCTGTACAGGAAGGCTAAAGAAAAAATCTTCCACGAGGGATAACTCAGTGAGGAAATTGAAAGAATATATGCTTTCTGCTTAAGGCCAACACTCTATTGAAAAGAGGACAACGTAACTCTGCAAAAAAGGGTGATATGTCAACAAAAATATTAACAAATGTTAAAGAACAATGATTTTCCAATTTTAGCTATGCATGATGTATGTATGAATGTATGAGTGTTATCGTGCGTATGCTGACAAAACAGATATACCACACTGGGAGTAACCAGGAAAAACCACCTCGGGCACAAACAAAACTCGAATAAATCACATCCAAGATGATCATTCCAAAAAAAAGTAAATGCCAACTGAGGAAACAAAACCTACTGTCTGCTTTAGCTTTATTGGGGAGACACATAATCCGGAAGTAAACAAAACAAAGTGACATAATAGTACAGATACAAGGATATAACATCCTTCTCCAGGCTTCACCGGGGAAAAAAATGTTTTCAAAAGTAATACTTCTACTGGGGATTGCAAAACCAATCTCAAGTAAAGCATATGGACACCAAATCATCAAAACATTCACTGAGGAATTCAGGCCCACTTCATTGGGGAGATTAACACCACATCCTAAAAGGGAAAACCACAATACGTTCTTCACTAGAGAAACCGGGGACCTACGTTCTTCAAGAGTGATTATGGTACCAACTTCTCTGAAAAAAGAACTTCCATTAGACCAAACGAAAACTTCAATGGAGAAATCTCGGATTGAAACTTCACATCATGAAAACTCAGAAAAGAGGAGAAATGAATCCAAACTTGACCGAGGATACCAGGGTCACGAACCCAATACGGCGAATCATCCTGAGTAAACCTTCCGAGGGGAACAAAACTTCTTAAAACAACTGGAGTTTGTCCATTCCTGAGATCACCATTTTTGTTGTTGTTTTTTTTTTGCATCACAAAATCTAAAGTAAAAGCAAATTGTAAATTATTTTTGAAAAATCGATTTTGTTATTTAATATTTTTGCTTTGAAAGTTACTATCAATAATAAATGGAGTCTTTGCAAGCTAAATAAAATAAGAAACAAAAAGAATTGGGTAACAACTCAAACTTTATTAATAGAATGGTAGTCTGCGAATGGCGAGACTCCATAGATGATTACAAAGTTCGGAAAATGGTAATATATAATGGAAAAGATACATTGAGATACAATGACCACTATCCCCTCTAACAATTTTTTTGAAATCCTGAGCAGCAGCTTCTATTGAAGTATGATGAGGATTTGAGAAGATTGTTGCTTCAATGATCAGATCTTGCATGATGCAGTTACTTGCCAAGAAAGTCCCTAACTTTTTCCTAAGCTGCCCTTGCGGGTTTTCAACTTAGCGGGAAATTTATTCTGTTTATTTCTATAACTTTTTCCTAGACTGCCCTTTCGGGTTTTCGACCTACCGAGTCGCTCTTTTTTGCCTAAGCCGCCCTTTCGGGTTTTCAACTTAGCGAGCTGTTATTTTATTTCTTTAGACAAAGTATTTCTTGACTGCATCAGCATTCATGGGACGTGGGAACTCCTCGCCATCCATAGTTTCAAGAATTAATGCACCACCAGAGAAGGCTTTCTTGATAACATATGGGCCTTCAAAATTGGGAGTCCAGTTGCCCCTAGAATCAGTGTTGAAAGATATGATCTTCCTGAGCACGAGGTTGCCTTCTCTGAATTCACGAGGTTTGACTTTTTTATCGAAAGCTTTCTTCATTATTTTCTGATATAATTGTCCATGACATAAAGTTGTCATCCTCTTCTCTTCGATCAGATTCAATTGGTCAAACCGGTTTTGGACATATCCAGTCTCTGTCAACTTGATTTCCATCATCACATGCAAAGAGGGAATCTCAACCTCGACTGAGAGTACAACTTCCATTCCATACACCAGGGAGAACGGGGTTGCTCCTGTTGAAATGCGGACAGATGTTCGATATCCATGCAAAGAAAAAGGGAGAATTTCATGCCAAGCCTTATAAGTAACGACCATTTTTTGGACAATCTTCTTGATATTCTTATTAGCAGCTTCAACAACCCCATTCATTGTTGGCCTATACGAAGAGGAATTATGATGGACAATCTTGAATTCTTCACACAGTTCTATCATCATTTTATTATTCAGATTCGAGCCATTGTCGGTGATAATTCTGCTCGGCACACCATACCAACATATACGATTATTCTTAATGAAGCACACAACCACCTGCTTAGTAACATTGGCATATGAAGCAGCCTCCACCCACTTGGTGAAGTAATCAATTGCTACCAAGATAAAACAGTGTACATTTGAAGCTTTGAGTTCTATCATCCCAATCATGTCAATACCCCACATGGAGAAAGGCCACGGGGAGGAAATCATATTGAGAAGTGTCGGAGGCACATGGACCTTATCTGCATAAATATGGCATTTATGACACTTCTTTGCAAATTTGTAACAATCAGATTCCATTGTCAGCCAATAGTAACCCACCCTTAGCATCTTTTTAGCCATCGAATGTCCATTGGCATGAGTGCTAAATGAACCTTCATGAACCTCATGCATCAACATGCCTACTTCGTGTCTATCCACGCATCTGAGCAAGACCATGTCATAATTTCTTTTATACAACACATTTTCACTGAGGAAGAAACTGCCAGCCAATCTTCTAAATATCTTTCTATCCTTCTTCGATGCACCAATCGGGTATTCCTGAGTCTGAAGAAACTGCTTGATGTCATTATGCCAAGGTTTTTCATCTTCTACCTCTTCTGTGGTAAACACATGAGCGGGCCTATCCAGTCGCCGAACCATAATTCGAGGTATATCATTCCAAGTATTTACTTGATACATAGAAGCCATAGTTTCCAGAGCATCCACCATTTGATTTTCATCTCTTGGAATATGATGGAATTCAACTTTATTAAAGAAGGGTAACAACCTTCTAGCATAATATTTGTAGGGGATCAAGCCAGGGTGATGAGTATCCCACTCTCCTTTAATCTGATTTATTTCCAAAGACGAATCGCCATTCACATCAAGAATCTTAATTCTGAGATCAATAGCTTCCTCGAGACCCATGATGCAAGCCTCATATTCTGCCATATTATTAGTACAATTAAAGGTCAACCTTTCAGTAAAAGGAATGTGTGATCCATGTGGAGTGACAATCACATCACCATAAGAATTCACAGCTCCATCAAATATCAAACTCCAACGAGATTCAGGATCAGGACCTTCCTTAGGCAATGGTTCATCATAATCTTTTGCTTTCAGGAACATCACATCCTCATCAGGGAAATCAAACTCCACAGACTGATAATCCTCAACTGGTTGGTGAGCAAGATAATTTCCAACACGCTGCTTTTAATACCTTTTTGAGTGTGATGTTCAATGTCATATTCAGATAACAACATTTGCCAGCGAGGAATTCTCCCATTAAGAGTAGGTTTTTCAAAAAAAATGTACTTGATTGGATCCATTTTGGAGATCAACCAAGTGGTGTGATTCAACATATACTGCCGTAATCGCTTTTCCGCCCAGGACAAAGCACAACATGTCTTTTCCATCATGGAATACCGTGACTCACAATCAGTGAACTTTTTACCGAGATAATAAATGGCAAACTCTTTCTTCCCTGTTTCATCCTGTTGTCCAGAATACAACCCATGGAATTATCTAACACTGTCAAATACATAATCAACGGTCTTCCTTCGACAGGAGGGAGAAAGATAGGAGGATCAAGAAGATATTATTTAATACTTTCAAATGCCCTTTGGCAGTCATCCGTCCACACACAACCTTGATCTTTCTTTAACAACTTAAAAATTGGTTCACATGTTGCAGTCATGTGGGAAATGAATCTGGAAATATAATTCAAACGCCCGAGGAACCCTCTGACTTGATTTTCAGTTCTTGGAGCTGGCATCTCTTGAATTGTTTTGACTTTATCAGGGTGTACTTCAATTCCTTTCTAGCTAACAATGAAACCCAACAATTTTCCTGATCGAACATCGAAGGTGCATTTATTTGGATTCAAGCGGAGACGATACTTCCTCAAACGCTGAAACAACTTTAACAAATCTTCTACACGCCCTTCTTCAGTCTGGGCTTTAGCAATCATATCATCAACATATACCTCGATTTCCTTGTGCATCAGATCATGGAATATGGTTGTCATAGCCCTCTGGTACGTTGCACCAACGTTCTTCAACCCGAAGGGCATCACTCTGTAACAGAATGTTCCCTAGGGTGTGATAAACGTTGTTTTTTCCATGTCCTCCGGAGCCATTCTTATTTGATTAAAACTGGAAAATCCGTCCATGAACGAGAAAACTTTGAATTTTGTTGTGCTATCCACTAACATATCAATGTGTGGTAATGGAAAATCATCTTTTGGACTAGCTTTATTTAGATCTCTGTAATCTACGCACATGCAGGCTTTTCCGTCTTTTTTAGGTACTGGGACAATATTGGAAATCCATTGAGGATACACTGGCGTCACAAGAAAACCAGCATTAATCTGCTTTAAAACCTCCTCTTTGATCTTTACTGCCTAATCTGGGTGAGTTCTTCTCAACTTTTGTTTGATTGGCGGACACTCTGGTTTCAATGGTAAACGGTGCTCCACAATATCCGTGTCTAGACCAGGCATATCTTGGTAAGACCAAGCAAAAATATCCACATACTCTTTCAACAGCTCAATCAACCTACTCTTCACATCAGGATGCAACGGTGCTCCAATCTTGACTTCTTTAGGATCTTCTTCTGAACCCATATTGATCACTTCCAATGGCTCTTTATATGGCTGAATGGTATTTTCCTCGTGCTCAAGCAACCGTGAGACCTCTTCTGGAATCTCATCATAATCTTCTTCTTCGGCCCCATACAAAGGACACTCAAAGTTTGGAGAGGGTGCAGGGTCATTGTATTCAACGGGTTTTTTAATTAATCTGCACATATGATTTATGATTGCTTTTAGAAACTGATACATATAACAAGTGATCATGCAGATTGAATATCCGTTATTTTATTTTGAAGGGTTTTTTCTGATTACCATTTTCCAAGAAAAAGCAGAAAATAAAGACACAATTTGGGAAACAAAGACAACTTTTATTATTGATTTTAAAAGTCACAACAAACAGATAAGCCCTACAACATTAATACTTCCACCTTAGGCAGAGTGAAAGCTTTTCAAAAAATTTAACAAACAAATTACTTTGAAACATGTTTGCAAGAGGGAACATCAATGGTGATCCAGTTCTGAACCCTAACTCCGTGTGTCACATAATTCAGCATTTCCTGCTCTGCTTCATCTTCCACAATGGCATTAATCTCGGAAATAGTTGGATGAAGATAACCCCCGCTACAGAAAATGTCTTGATAATTGCCTGCAGCAGACTTCGGCTTCATGCTCTTACCTTTGTCATTCTTCAAAGAGAACCCTAAGCCGACTCTGTTCTTGTTTATAGGTGGATCCACAATCTGTCCCCATACCTCGCTATAACCCTTTTGTATAACTTATTGCGCATCCTTAAGCGAAACCATGGAATTCTCATTTCCTCTTATGTTGTCAATGGATAAGTCTTGGAACTGGGTTCCAACAGCAGCTTCATCCGCCTCCACAATGCTAAAAGAGGACAAATGAGATATCAATAATGCCTGTTCCCCATTTCTGATTACTACTTTCCCTTCACGTATAAATTTCAATTTCTGGTGTAAAGTAGAAGTGACAACCTCTGCCTCATGAATCCACGACTGTCCCAACAAACAACTATAAGCGAGAACAATGTCCATGACCTGGAAAGTTATCTTAAACAAATGTGGTCCTATATGAATAGGAAAGTCCACTTCACCAATAACAGATTTCCTTGATCCATCAAACGCTTTCACAATGATGCCACTCGGGCGCATAGGTGTTCCTTGATATTTCAACTTCATAAGAGTGCTCCTCGGTATAACGTTCAAAGCAGATCCATTATCAATCAGCTCATTGGATAGTGAATCATTCTTGCAATTCATAGAGATGTGGAGGGCCAGGTTGTGATTCCTTCTTTCATCTGGTAATTCATCACCACAGAAACTCAAATTATTACATGACGTAATGTTCCCTATTACGCTGCTGAATTGGTCTATTGGCATAACACTCTCCATAAAAGCTTGGTCCAATACGCTCATCAAGGATTCTATGTGAGCATATGAGTTCATCAATAAAGCCAAGATAGATATTTTTGAAGGAGTCTGCAGTAGCTGATCTATAATTTTGTAGTCGCTCATCTTGATTATCTTCAAAATATCATCCACTTCTTTCTCTAACGTAGCCCCACTAGTCTCACCCGTAACCTTCTTGGGTTCAACATTCTTAGCAATTTTCTTTCCAGCACTAACATCTCCTCAAATAACAGGTGCAAACACGCGACTACTGCGGTTCACCCTGCTATTTTCAACAATATTTGCAACATCAGACATTGGCAGGATGGGAACTTCCACTCCATCCTCTAAGATTGTAGCATTGTATTTGTAGGGCACAACCTTATCTGACTTGTAAGGAATAGTGTTGTACCCCAAAATTTTCCCTCTCACTTATCAAGAATTTACTCACAAGATCTCCTTGGGCTCAAGACTGCAATAAGGTTTGATCAGCTCAAGACACCTCCTTAGGCACTGATGACCAAAATTAGGGTTTGAATTTGCACAACGATTTTTGAATTATCAATGCTTCATATGACTTTCATGGACCATTATGGACCCCCAAGATTACTCATGTCAAGTTTCAAGCCTTGGATCACATTTTTGCTCAGTCAATTGAGCAGTTGACCTAAAAATCAATTAATTGGGGAAAAAGTCAACCATGGCCAATTTACAGTCAAACTTCATAATTTTTTATCCACATCAACATTTTAAACCCATATGTATCATTTTATCAAGTTTGGACCATAATTCCTCAAGAAATTTGATCAAATCTCTAAAAGGGCAAAATGGTTAAAATTAGGGTTTTGACTGGGAAATGGCAATTTCTGATTTTTGACCTAGCAAATGGTCAATTGGTTTAAGGCATGATATCAAGAGTCCAATTGCATCATTTTTACCTAATGACATGATTCAAAATATTGCAAATCCATTGGATTGACAGATGAATTTTGCAGTCAACTGATCAAAAGTCAACTGTATACTGAAAAGTCAAACTTTGACTTTTTGGTCAAATTTAAGCACCAAAGATCACAATTCATCAAAAAATGTAAAAATAGGAAACTTATTCATCAAGAAATCAAGATTTCAATTTGAAAAGTCAAAATTTCTAAACTTAGAAATTTTTCTAAGTGTAAAAAATTTCTTATTTTTTCATAACTTTGAGCAATTTTTTCATTATGATTCAAGATGATTCAAAGGAAACTTCCAACATGAAAGTTGTATATCTCCATGAAATCTACAACTTTGATTCACACAACTTCTCCAAAAATCACTTGGATCTCAAGTTATAATTTTATGAATACATGCTCATGAACTAAAAAAGACTTTATGAAATTTTCCCTAGTTAGGCAGATTTTTGACCTAATTTCATGGAAATTTTTCACATAGTTCCAAGGTGAATTTTCAAAACAAATTTAAATATTATTTGTAGAGAACATTTCAAGCTTTCCAAAATGTCCAAGAACTCCTTGAGATCATTCTTGAGTAGGGAGAATCGAAGAGATGAAGTTGGTGTTTTGTCACTTGAATTATAGGTCATTTTCATGATGAACACAAATGCAATTTCAATGTTAGGCTGCATAATCTTTGCTTTGCAGGCCTAAAACTTGTTTGTAACTCCATAATTAATGGATTACACAAACTTTTGAGCTATAATCCAAGTGGTTTAAGCTTTATCCAATTCACATTGCCATTTTGGGAAGAAAGTTAACAATACCATTCTTGTAAAGAAAGCTTTTTGCATAAAGTTCACATTGAGCATCTAACTTGTTCCCTCTGATCACAATCCATCCACAAAGTCAGAGGAAAGCTTGTTTAAAGCATAACCACTCTATCTTAGCAAGTACACAAGACTTTGAAACTTGTTTTGACAAAAAATCACATGTTTAGCTTAAGGATGCAAATTTGAATTCTGATCAACTAGAGCATCCCAAACTTGTTGCTTATAAATAGAGTCACTATTTGTGAGCTAGAACACGAGTTTGAACACCCTGAAATACACCAGAACTCTCTCAAATCAGAAATTGCCCAAAAACTCCATTGTTGCACAGTTTCTGGCATTGAACCTCAAACTCATATTTCCCTCGTGCGTTTCTTGGCCTTTTAGTTTCTAAAGCTTCCCTGCATCAAGAGTAACTCATCCTTGTACCTGTTTCACTTCTATAACACCATTTTCCCTGTCTTCCATAACTAAAAACAGAGCATCATAGTTGGACTTCTCCAGACCATTCCACCCATCCTCAGCTCAAGCCAACCATTGCATTAGCTTCCTAGAGGTCCAAGGAAGCTAACCTGATCATCAGCACTGCCTCAAACAGGCTCAAATCCTTTTCATGATTTCCAGTTTTGAGGTATTTTTCTTGAACTTCTATCTCATTACTTAGAAATTGTTAGGCTTGCATTTGTGAAGATAAAATATAGACATCATTGCTCTGAAGTTGTACAAGTCCATAAATTTCATTTATTTTGATTGAGCTAGGAGAATTTTGAGTTTGAACTTTCTGAAATATTTAGGTTAGAATTTGGTACTGTTAAAAATTCTCATTCATCTTTGATTTATAGTTTATGATATTTATATGTTTGGATTCATGTGACAAAATTTAGTAATTTTCATGTTTACATTTTTGCAAATGGTTGAGAAATGAGCAAGTTACAGATCCTTTGGCTGGAGGTTGAAGATGAAGTACAGTCAGAGCGCGTTTTGTGTTATGTATTTATTATTTCATACAAGTTAACAGATGTATAGCCACCCGAATGGTAAAGCGCACACCTGTTAACCTATGGGACCTGGGTTCGAGCCCCAGTGGTACCCTTTTGTTCATTTTTTACATTTTTTCTCTTTTTTTCAGCAAACAAGCGCATGGGCTTCTCCCCTTTGGGCTTTTGTATTTTTGCTGACTTCTAACCCCTTCTTACTTTTACACCCCTGGCCCATTTCTCTTTATTATTTCATTTTTCTTTTTTATTTCATTACATTTTATTTTCTATAATATTTTATTATTATTATTATTATTATTATTATTATTATTAATATTATTTTTATCTTTATTAATAAAAAAATCCAAAAATATTTTTATTTATTATTTATACTTATACATTTTTTATTTATTTTTCTTTATAAAACAAAAAGATAAAATTTTTTTTTCTTAAACAAGTTAATCTCTTTTTTTTAATAAATATTTAGACTTAGGTTTAATTATTATCTTACTTTCTAAATTAAAATTAACTTAGAATTTAGGTTTTATTTTAATTAATTAATCTTCACTTTATTTTCATTAATTTAAAACCTTTTATATAAAAAACCCTAAAAAATACTTTTTTTAACCTAATTTTCTTTTCTTAACTAATTTAGGTTTAATATTATTATCTTTAATTAATTATTTTTACTTCTTAGACATTATGTTAAAACCCTTAAAAACCAAAACAAAATCATTTCTTTTTTTTTTACATTCTTGCATATTTATTTCAATTATTGTATAAATTCAATATGGTTGTAATAGACTAATTATGTTTTAAATTCTTGCAATCCCCATTCAATTTGTACACCCCTTCCCACAAATCATGTAATAGCTTAGTATTTTTAATTTTCGCAATTTAAATGCTTTATATTCACATGCTAGTAATTAGGGTTTGTATGGAAAGAACAAAATCAATCAAATAGAAAAAACCTAATTCAAGACAAAATCAAGCATGAAAACAATACACTTGCACACAAGCACCCCTAGGATTATCCCACTTGGTTGCCTTATACAAAATGGCCATATTACGCATGTAAGGTATCTTAGCAAAAACAAGCAAATACAATATCATAGTCCCTCGATGACGCTATCTAAGTTGCCTTACAAATGATCTTAGTCCCTAAAAAAGAATGCTAAGATACCTTGCAACATTGCTAATCATGGCTATACGATGACCCACGCCCGTCCCGTTTACATCCAAAGATAGGGTTGCTTACCAAATCAATGGTAAGACAACAATGTAAAAGGAAAAGAAAATGAACAAGAAAGACATTTGATTAGGTAGATTGCTCCTAATTACTTACTCCATTTCAAAACAAACATCCTTGCTATTTTCAAAAATAATCACGTACACTTTCAAACATCTTGCAAAATTGAAAACATTTTCAAAAGATCAAACATCTTTGTATACATTCTTACGAACAATAATCATTACAAAGATTGCTAAAACAATGGCCTCTTTTACAAAATACTTTCAAAAACCACACAAAGCACAATTTCAAACAAAAGCAAGTGATCTAGCAAGTAACTAAGAGCCCATGGAAAACCATGGATGAAAAGGGTGCTAATACCTTCCCTTTTCATAATCTACCCCTTGAACTCAAGAAATAATCTCAAAGGTCTTTCCTGTGCTTTTTCACCTTTCCTTTTGGATAAAAGAAAAGTCGGTGGCGACTCTTGCTAACCGCAACATTTGCTATAAAATGCAAAACACTCAAGTCAGTTCTCCCATCGTATCACAACTGGCGACTCTGTTGGGGAGTTTAATCTTAAAAGTGGGGTTAACTTAGGGATAGATCACATTTATTTTCTTACATTGTTTGACTTGTATGCTTTACATTATGGTTCTTTGTTTGGGTTGAATCCTCTACCCGGATTTGGGATACATTATAGGTAAGTAGCAATATATTGTGGAAACTGTGCGGGGTATTCCGACATGGTCTTAGTAATAGCTACGTTAGTGCGACATATTTGTGGGTACCGGTAGCCTTTGTGTTAATCAAAGAGAATACAGGGCCACTTAGTGATGTCATGAAGCACTAATGAACTTTTAGAACCTTTACTTGACCAACTTGGCCTTTAGGATATAGTGAGATGACCGGCTTTGGTACAGTCTGAAGTTGGTAGATACTCGATACTACACTCATTGAGGTTTGCTTTCTTGGGATATTTCAGTCGCTATTAAATAGGCTTGTGCTGAAACAATGACCAAGGAAACAAACCAGTGATATTAAGCTCCTTAGAACCCGATTACTATTACTAGGACAGGTTTAAGCCAACTAAACTTCAAGAGGGTACTTACCTATAAAACTCCATGCAAGCCTAAACCTAAGGATTTTTTTGTTTTGTTTGTATATGCATACTTGTACATAACATCATGAACATCATATACATCCACTAACCACTTCAAGGATTTTTGGGGATTCATCTTTGTTCTTGTTTTGTAGGATATGGATTCACTTCGCAGGAAAACTATTCAAGTCAACCTTGTAAGGATCCCTCCACAACTTAAGGAGCTAGTTTCAAGGATTCCTGAAAGCTCTCCATTCACTGAGAGACATGGTCGCCTACTCAACTTGGTCACCTCCAACACAGATGAGGACATGATGAAGGTGCTTTTTCAGTTCTTTGATCCTTTACACTATTGCTTCACATTTCCCGACTATCAACTTGTGCCTAGTTTGGAAGAATTCTCCCAACTCTTGAGGATTCCCATTCTCAATCAACTACCTTTCAACGGTACGGAAAGAGATCCAAAGCCAAAAGAGATTGCTCAAGCTCTACACTTGCACTCATCTGATATCACAACTCTTTGAGAAACAAGGAGTGGTGTCAAAGGTTTCTTAGCAAAGTTCTTGTTCGAGAAAGCCCAAAGCTGTTGGAACTCCTTGGACTTGCAAGCCTTTGAGGAAATTGTGGCTCTCCGCATCTATGGGATGGTTTTTTTTCCAAATCCTGACCAACTCATAGATATCAACACCGTCAAAATCTTCATATCCCGCAACCCGGTGCCTACATTGCTAGGAGATATCCTACACTCTTTTCACACTCGCACAATAAGGAAAATAGGTGTTCTTATATGTTGCACTCCTCTTTTGGCAAGGTGGTTTATTTCTCATCTTCCCCAATCTGTATTAAAAAATGAGCAAGGTTCAAGGTGGTCGCAAAGGTTGATGACGCTCAAACATTTGGACATTCATTGGTGCTCCCGATCCAAAGAGAATGTTATCATTGTCGACCGTTGTGGAGAATTACCTAATGTCAATTTACTTGGAAATAGGGGAGGTATCACCTACAACCCATGCTTAGCCTTAAGACAGTTTGGTTACGCCCGAAGGGATGGCCCGCACAAGATGCTAATTTAAGGTTTGGTATTTGACTGCGACAACGATGATCAAGGTCTTCGCCAGAGATTTATCCGAGCTTGGAGGATGTTAAATAAGGTGGATAGCAAGACTTTGGGGCACAATAATTCCATCCCTCTTGAGCCTTACCTTAAATGGGTACGAACTCGTGCTCAGAGTCTTATGATGCCTTACCCCTCCATTCTCCCGGTAATCATTGAGCCTGTCATGGAGGGAGATGTTCCATACACTATCCTACATCCTGATATGCCCACCTCTCTTGAAGACCTACAAAGAGATTGGATACAACTCAAGGGGGAGCGAGATACTTTCGAAGCGCAATTCTACGCAAATGAGAAGAAGGTTTTGGAACTCACTAGGATACTTTATGAGGAGCAGGCTCTCAATGCCTACATCACACCAAAGAGGATGCGAACTACCTTTTTATCTTAGAGTTTTTGTATTATTTTGTCCGAAAAGGCATTGATGTACTCAAGCTTTAACTTATTAATATAACATGTGTTTCCTTTTTGTCTAAAACAAATTTGAATCTTAGAAATCCTTGAAATCATTACATATGCATATACCATTCATCATAACATAAGCAGGTCTTTTGCAACAAGTCTCCTCATCTCTCTACTATTTATTTTAGTAAGATGGATCTCGAGAAAACAGTGAAGGACCTCCAAGCTCAGAATACACAATTTCTACAGTTGCTCTTGACCCTAGCCAAAGGACAAGAAGAGTTGAAGACTTTGCTGGCCGAGGAGAAGAAAAAGAAGACAAAGAAGGTAACCAGAGTCCTAAACATAGGAAGAAGATTTCATGGGCAGACAAGAAGGACCTTAGACTTTGCAACGACATCCGGTGAGAGAGACAATCAAGATGGGAAAGGAAAGGAAACAGTTGTCCTGTCAGAATCAGAAGAGGAAGAGGAGGAAGAAGACTATTCTGAAGAACAATACCCTTCAGCTGATGACAAGTATAAACATATCGAAGAGCGGTTGAGTGCGATAGAAATCCAAAAAGTTCCTGGCTGGGACTTTGAGGAATTGGGGTTAGTGTTGGGGATTGTCATTCCTCCCAAATTCAAAGCACCTGTGTTCTCCAAGTATGACGTAGTCTCATGCCCTAAAATGCATCTCCGATCCTATGTGAGGAAAATCCAGCCCCATACCGCTGACAAAGACTTATGGGTACACTTCTTCCAAGACAGCCTATTTGGAACTCAACTTGATTGGTTTTACCAGTTAGAAAGAGCCAACGTTCACATTTGGGAAGATCTTGCTGCAGCCTTCTACAAACAATACCAATACAATGCTGATCTTGCGCCTACCCGTACTAAACTCCAGAGTATGGCCATGGTTTCCAATGAAGGTTTCAAGGACTATGCGTAAAAATGGAGAGACTTGGCTGGAAGAGTTTAACCCCCTCTATCAGAGAGACAGTTGGTAGACATGTTCTTGGGCACCTTGTATGGTCCCTTCTTCAATCATTTAATTGGAAGCTCTTCTGTAGGTTTTACTGAACTGATATTGATCGGAGAAAGGGTAAAAGCCGGTATAAAGAATGGAAAGATCCAAAAATATACACCCTCTTCTGCAGCTGTAAGGAAGCCTTTCATCGGAAAGAAAGAAGTGGTTGCTGTTTATCCTCAGAGAAATCAAAATAGGGCCGAACGCTGTCCAATGGTGGGGGCTGTTATGATTCCTAAGCCTGCACCTGATCAACAAAGAAACAACCAACCAAGGATGGAAAGACCGGTCAGACAGTTCACCAGAATTAACATGACCCCATCTCAAGTATTGCCACATCTACTAAGATCCAAACTGGTGACCTTGAAAGAAGCTCCGAAAAATCCCAACACAACATCTCCTCACTATCATCCCAATGACCGTTGTGCATATCACTCTGAAAGTCCCGGCCATGACACTAATAACTGTTGGGCTCTAAAGAACAAAATACAAGACCTCATTGAAGCAAAAGAGATTGAATTCGATGCGCCCAAAAATCCAAATGTCATTTCTGCCCCTATGCCCAGACATGGCCATAATACCAATGCCATTGAAGAAGAAATGTTTGTTACTTCAGTTGATGAACTTATGACCCCACTCCTGACTGTTAAAGTGAACTTGTTGAATACCGGTGTGTTCCCAGGCTGTGATGAAGGCTGTCATTTCTGTTTGTGCTCACCAACCAACTGTCCTTTGTTGAAAGCAGGCGTTCAGTGCCTAATAGATAACAAAGAAATTTTGTTTGAAAAGACTTTTGTTCCACCTGTTCCTTTTGAAGATGTTTCTATCATTACCATTTTTGCCAATTCTTCCAGGGTCTCCACCAAAATACCCGTTAGAATTAATCAGTTCCGAAAGCAAATCCTTTAATAATTACAATGCCTGGACCAGTCCCATATTCGTCAGACAAAACCATACCATGGAATTATGGAGGGGATGTCTACTACCACAGTGTCAAGCAGGATTGGCCAGTCGTCGAAGATTCAAGTTTTGTGAAAGTCAACTCCGACATCAGTAATATTGCAATTACCCGAAGCGGAAGGATATTCTCTCCAGAAATTGCTCCTCCAAAAGCAGTTTCTGGACCCGTAATCATTCCTGTTGTTACTCTTCCAAAAGTTGTTCCCAGTCTTACAATCGTCCCCATTAATACTCCAACTAACAAAGCTGTTACAACCCCTGTTACCATTACTACTGACACTCCTGCTGCCGAGTTAACCGATACTCAAGGTAAAAGTATTCTGATTGAGCCTGTCTGGACGAAGGCTCAGTCATTAGCTATCACTGAAACCTCCCGGAAAGAGATGGAAGAAATTTTGAAGATCATAAAAAGAAGCGACTACAATGTGGTTAAACAACTGGGGAAAACTCCCTCTAAAATTTCCATGCTGGCATTACTATTATGTTCCGAGGAGCATGCAAAAGCCTTGGTAAAATTCCTGAAAACTGCCCATGTACCCCAAGGGACACCTGCCGATCAGTTTCAAGACTACGTAGCCAGCTTGACTGTAGATAATGGTCTAGGTTTTTCGGATGTTGATTTAACACCAAGAGGAAGGAAGCATAATGAGGCATTGTATGTCTCAACTGAATGTAGGGGCACAACCCTGGCTTATGTTTTGGTGGACACTGGCTCATCTCTGAATGTATTGCCTAAAAAAGCTCTTGATAGACTTGACTGTGAGGGATTGACATTGAAGCCAAGTAACATAGTAGTAAGGGATTTTGACGGCTCGAAAAGGATGGTACATGGGGAGGTAGACATTCTCATAAAAGTTGGAACACAAACATTTGATTCAACTTTTTATGTAATGGATATTCGTCCCTCATATTCCTGCTTGCTAGATCGACCGTGGATTCACAATGCTGGCGCTGTCACTTCTATGTTGCACCAAATGCTGAAATATCCGATTCAAGGAAAGATTATCACCGTTCATGAAGAAGAAGAGTATATGATCATCCATCTCAATTCCTTCAGATATATGGAATTAGATGGTGAATTTATTGAAACTCCATTCCAACACTTTGAAGAGGTCCCGCAAGATATGGCAGTAATCAAGGCTGTTCCCAAGATCACAAGGCCTCCACTTAGGATGTCATATTTAAAGGATACCAAAGAAGTGGTAGAGGAAGGTGGGTGCACTATCTGGGGACAACTCCCAGATATCCCATATAAGTCTGACAAGTTTGGCCTAGGTTTCACTTCAGGTGCCCAGAAGGCTGTGCTCCACGCTCGTGCCGGAGGACCACCCCTGAAGATCAGCAACCGCGAGGTCAACACTGTAGAAGATGATGAAGATAGCTGTGACTTGGAAGACTGGATATTCCCAACTGTCAGTGGAGGGCTCAGCAATTGGGAGGCTAGAGATTTTGTCCCAATCACTTTTATCCCACAATAATCTGTCTTTACATTTTGTTGGATCTGTAATATTAAAACAATTCGCACTCTTAAAACCTTGTGTCTTACCCGAGGCACAATGGTCCATTTGTAAGGGTTATTATCTCATTTTCATATGACATCAATGAATCATGGACGTTTTCACATATAAACTTTTGTGCTCATTGTTTTTCTTTTTACAGTTTTTAATTTTTTTTCTTTCAAGGATAGCTATACCGTTACACACACTCACACTCACAATCCAGGTATACATCCATTCGGGATCCCATGGGTAATGATACTGCTATGGCCTTTTGTGACTCTGAGAATCTAATCCACCAAGCCGAAGACGAAGGTGAGGAAGATTGTGAAGTACCAGGGGAACTTGCCAGACTACTACAACAAGAAGAGAGAACCATTCAGCCTCACGAGGAACCCGTGGATACAATCAACCTAGGTACCGAAAAAGACAAAAAAGAGGTCAAGGTGGGTGCTAATCTGGAACCCAGTATCAAGGAGCATCTGATTAAGTTGTTACACGATTATGTTGAAGTCTTTGCCTGGTCGTATGAAGACATTCCAGGACTTGATGCAAATATTGTGTTGCATCGTCTGCCTACAAGAGAGGATTGTCCACTAGTAAAGCAAAAGGTTCGCCGCATGAGGCCTGATATGTCAGAAAAGATTAAAGCATAAGTCATAAAGCAATTCAACGCTGGATTCTTGGCTGTCACCTCTTATCCATAATGGGTTGCCAATGTTGTTTCCGTGCCCAAAAAAGACGGCAAATGGGGAATGTGTGTGGACTACACAGATTTGAATAGGGCAAGCCCTAAGGATTCTTTTCCACTCCCCCACATTGATATTCTAGTTGACAATACGGCACAACACAAAGTGTTTTCCTTCATGGAAGGATTCTCAGGTTACAACCAAATCAAAATGGCACCTGAGGACATGGATAAAACAACGTTTGTCACGCAGTGGGGCACTTTCTGCTATAAGGTGATGCCATTCAGACTAAAGAATGTTAGGGCAACCTATCAACGTGCCATGGTAGCTTTATTTCATAACATGATACATCACGAAATAGAGGTCTACGTGGACGACATGATAGCCAGATCTCAAACAGAAGAAGAGCATCTTGATCATTTACAAAAACTGTTTGAGAGACTGAAGAAGTACAAGCTGAGGTTGAATCCAAACAAATGCACATTTGGGGTACGGTCTGGTAAACTCCTAGGCTTTGTTGTCAGCAATAAAGTTATTGAAGTAGATCCTGCCAATGTAAAAGCAATACAAGAGATGCCTGCTCCTTGTACTAAGAAGGAAGTCAGAGGATACTTGGGGCATTTGAATTACATTTCCAGATTCATCTCTCACCTGAAAGCTACTTGTGAACCAATCTTCAAATTATTGAAGAAAGATCAGGTAATCAGATGGAATGACGAGTGCCAAGTTGCTTTTGACAAAATCAAAGAATACCTACAAGAGCCTCTTGTGTTGATGCCACCAGTCGAGGGAAGACCATTGATCATGTATCTGACTGTTTTAGAAAACTTAATGGGGTGTGTATTGGGGCAACATGACAAGTCTGTCCGAAAAGAGCATGCTATTTATTCCTGAGCAAAAAGATTACCGACTGTGAAACCATATATTCACTGCTCGAGAAAACTTGCTGCACTCTGGCATGGGCTGCTCGCTGGCTAAGACACTATATGCTGACTCATACTACTTTGTTGATATCTAAAATGGACCCGATAAAATACATCTTCGAGAAGCCTACTCTTTCTGGGAGGATAGCGAGATGGAAGATGATCCTGACGGAATATGACATACAGTATACTACCCAGAAAGAAATAAAGGGCAATGTATTAGCTGATCACCTTGCTCACCAAGCTGTAGAAGACTACCAATCCATGAAGTTCGAATTTCTGGATGAAGACATCATGACGTTAGACAACTGTAAAGAACTCAGGCCATATGACGGACCTGAACAAGGATCCCGATGGACCCTGTTCTTTGATGGGGAATCCAATGCACTTGGAAATGGTATCAGTGCTGTACTCGTATCTCCAGAAGGGTGTCATACTCCCTTTACCGCAAGACTCTGCTTCAATTGTACGAACAACATGGCAGAATACGAAGCATGCACCTTTGGTCTTAGAGCTGCCATAGACTTGGGGATCAAATCCTTGGATGTATTCGGAGATTCAACTTTGGTTATCAGTCAGATTAAAGGGGAATGGGACACCAAACACCCAAACCTTATCCCTTACAAAGGACATGTTTTGATGTTGCTACCATATTTTGAGAAGATTACCTTCGAGCATTTCCCGCGAGAAGAAAATCAGCTAGCAGACGCTCTAGCCACAATGTCATCTATGTTTAAACTTAATTGGGATAACGAGGCTCCCCATATCACCACCGAACAAATAGAGGAACCATCGCACTGTCACGAGATTAATACTGAAGAAATAGTGGACCAGCCTTGGTTTCACGAAGTCAAGAAGTATCTCGAGGCTCAAGAATATCCAGAAGGAGCTTCAATCAATGATAAGAAGTTCTTAAGGAGATTCTCTGCTAAATTTTTCCTTAGTAACGACATTCTTTACAAACACAACCATGACTCTGTTATTTCTATGCGTAGACAAGGTTGAAGCAGAAAGGATCATGAGTGGGTTACATGAAGGAACTTTTGGCACCCATTCCAGTGGGCATACAATGGCAAAGAAAATACTATGGGTAGGCTATTACTGGTCTACCATGGAAGCAGATTGCTATCAACAATCTCAAACTTGCCATAAGTGTCAGATTTATGCTGACAAGGTGCACATACCTCCGGTTCCTCTGAATGTCTTGACAACTCCTTGGCCCTTTGCTATGCGGGGAATAGATATGATTGGGGAAATCAAGCCGACAACCTCTAATGGGCACCGCTTCATCTTAGTGGCCATTGATTATTTTACAAAGTGGGTGGAGGAAGCTTCCTTCGCTTCCGTTACCAAGAATGTTGTTGCCCGTTTCATCAAGCAAAACCTCATTTACTGGTACGGTATCCCGGAAAGGATCATCACTGACAATGGTACAAATCTCAACAACACTATGATCACCGCCTTGTGCGAGCAATTCAATACCCAGCATCACAATTCTTCCTCTTACCAGCCAAAGATGAATGGTGCTGTCGAAGCTGCAAATAAGAACATTAAAAAGATCATACAAAAAATGACAGTCACATACAAAGACTGGCATGAGATGCTACCATTCGCTCTCCACGGGTATCGTACCACAACTCGCACATTAACCGGGGAAACACCCTATTCTCTGGTTTACGGCATAGAGGTTGTCTTGCCTATCGAGGTCCAGATCCCCTCTCTGAGGATTATGAAGGATGCAGGGCTGAACGAAGACGATTGGATCCAGACTCAACTTGATCAATTGAACTTGATTGATGAGAAAAGACTTACTGATATCTGCCATGGTCAAATGTATCAAAAACAGATGATCAAGGCTTTCAACAAGAAGGTCAGATGCCAAGTATATCAAGTTGGGGATCTAGTGATCAAACGCATCATACTGCCACAAGGTGATTCCAGGGGTAAATGGACTCCTACCTATGAAGGACCATTTGTAATCAAAAACATTTTATCTGGTGGGGCAATGATCTTGACCACCATGGATGGCGATGACCTGCCGCATCCTGCAAACGCATACATAGTCAAAAGATACTACGCATAAGAGACCCGCTAGGTTGACATACCTAGGCAAAACAAGGGCATCCCGGCGAACCAAGAAGGTTCGGGAAAAAATTAGGGATAAAACAAAAAAATATGTACACCCGGCAAGTCGAAAACTCGAAAGGGCGACTTGGGCAAAAAAGGGTTTCCCGGTGGACTAAAAACCCGAAAGGACGGTCCAGGAAAAAGTTAGGGAATGTAAAGCGTATGACTATGTCCCGTTGGATCACCTTATGGACAACCTGCAAACTCAGAGGTTCTGATCAATTCAATCATCTTCAGACAAGGCAACAAATAGACAAGATGCTCAGAGATATAAAAGCTATAGAAGAATGGGAACCCCATGGGATTATTGCACATAACTATCTTTTCTTTGTATTAAAATTTTCATTTTTTCTTACAACGGCGTTCTCCTACTAGAATGTTCGTCTCACTGTACAAAAATAATTACTCAAAGTCAATGCAAAGATATTCCTTTGAAAGTGCAAAACTATCTGTTTTTCTTTACTCTTGTGTTTTGTTTACAAAAACGTCCAATGATTCATTGTGGAACATATGCATTTGAACGTAATTATTGTTTACTAATAAACAAAATAAAAGACAATTACTAATGGCTTTAAGAGGTAGGGAAATCTCTCAGATATTTCTATAAATTCCCCATAATTTGCAGTTTAATCCCTAGCGGAACAAGCTTCCAATTATCAATCCCCAGTAGAAGTCGTTCAATTTCTCAGGATTTCCCAACAGGATTTTACAAGCAGTACACGACATTTCCCTTATAACAAGGTTTGTTTATCTAAGCGGAAATTCATTAACACTTCAACTTCACGACATAAAGACTTACACTCCATATCCTCATCAGAAGTCAGGGATTTATTTTCCCCAATCCAACAACAGTGTGGCAGATTAGCTCACATGCGCATACATCACATCCATATATCATAAACATCGATAAAACGAATGCATTATATCATACATCTCATACAACATAACATTGCATATTAGCTAACATTTTATCTTTTTCAGGATAAGATTAATCAAACAGCTAGCATTAACAATGTTCAAAGTCTTCAGATACAGTTCAGATACGCTCCAGACACGGAAGCCATTCTAATACTCATACAGAGCCTCTTCCAGATACAGTTCAGATATTCTTCAGACAAGGAAGCCATTCTGATACTCATTCAGAGCATCTTTCAGATACAGTTCAGATACACTCCAGACACAAATGCCATTCTGATACTCATTCAAGTGCAACTTTTAGATACAGTTCAGATACATTCCAGAAACGGATGCCATTCTGATACTCATTCAGATTCAACTCTCAGATACAGTTCAAATACACTCCAGACACGGAAGCCATTCTGACACTCATTCAAAACTAGCTTTAGATACAGTTCAGATACACTCCAGACACGGATGCCATTCTGATAATCATTCAAAATCAGCTCCCAGATACAGTTTAGATACGCTCCAAACACGGACTCCATTCTGATGCTCATTCTTTTAGCTTACAAATTACAATACCAACAATCACTCTTGGATGGCATCTACAAGCCCATCTCCAAAAACTATCTATTACCTCTCCAAATGGCATCTTTAAGGCCATTCCCTCAACCATCACATCACCGAGTGCAAATTTCTAGGCACTCTAGTGTCCAATCATCTTCCACCTTCGAGTTACGACTGGAAAAACATGCCAATCTAACTCTTCAGGCTTAAGAATATTGAACAGGGGCAGCTGTTGTACCCCAAAATTTTCCCTCTCACTTATTAAGAATTTACTCACAAGATCTCCTTGGGCTCAAGACTGCACTAGGGTTTGATCAGCTCAAGACACCTCCTTATAAATGCTTCATATGACTTTCATGGACCATTATGGACCCCTAAGATTACTCATGTCAAGTTTCAAGCCTTGGATCACATTTTTGCTCAGTCAATGAGCAGTTGACCTAAAAATCAGTTGTATTGGGGAAAAAGTCAACCATGGCCAATTTACAGTCAAACTTCATAATTTTTGATCCACATAAACATTTTAAACCCATATGTATCATTTGATAAAGTTTGGACCACAATTCCTCAAGAAATTTGATCAAATCTCCAAAAGGGCAAAATGGTCAAAATTAGGGTTTTGACTGGGAAAGGGCAATTTCTGATTTTTGACCTAGAAAATGGTAAATTGGTTTAAGGCATGATCTCAAGAGTCCAATTTCATAATTTTTACCTAATGACATGATTCAAAACATTGCAAATCCATTGGATTGACAAATGAATTTTGCAGTCAACTGATCAAAAGTCAACTATATACTGAAAAGTCAAACTTTGACTTTTTGGTCAAATTTAAGCACCAAAGATCACAATTCATCAAAACATGTCAAAATAGGAAAATTATTCATCAAGAAATCAAGAAATCAAGATTTCATTTTGAAAAGTCAAAATTACTAAACTTAGAAATTTTTCTAAGTGTCAAAAAGTTCTTATTTTTCATAACTTTGAGCATTTTTTTCATTATGATGAAAGATGATTCAAAGGAAACTTCCAACATGAAAGTTGTAGATCTCCATGAAATATACAACTTTGCTTCACACAACTTCTCCTAAAAGTTCTTGGATCTCAAGTTATAATTTTATGAATACATGCTCATAAACTAAAAAAGACTTGGTGAAATTTTGCCCTAGTTAGGCAGATTTTTGACCTAACTTCATGGAAATTTTTCACATAGTTCCAAGGGGAATATTCAAAAGCAATTCAAATATGAGTTGTAGAGAACATTGCAATATTTCCAAAATGTCCAAGAACTCCTTGAGATCATTCTTGATTAGGGAGAATCTAAGAGATGAAGTTGGTGTTTTGTCACTTGAATTATAGGTCATTTTCATGATGAACACAAATGCAATTTCAATGTTAGGTTGCATAATCTTTGCTTTGCAGGCCTCAAACTTGTTTATCACTCCATAATTAATGGATTACACAAACCTTTGAGCTATAATCCAAGTGGTTTAAGCTTTATCCAATTCACATTGCCATTTTGGGAAGAAAGTTAACAATACCATTCTTGTAAAGCAAGCTTTTTGCATAAATTTCACATTGAGCCTCTAAGTTGTTCCCTCTGATTACACTCCATCCACAAAGTCAGAGGCAAGCTTGGTTAAAGCATAACCACTCTATCTTAGCAAGTACACAAGACTTTGAAACTTGTTTTGTCAAAAAATCACATGTTTAGCTTAAGGATGCAAATTTGAATTCTGATCAACTAGAGCATCCCAAACTTGTTGCTTATAAATAGAGTCACTATTTGTGAGCTAGAACACGAGTTTGAACACCCTGAAATACACCAAAACTCTCTCAAATCAGAAATTTCCCAAAAACTCCATTGTTGCACAGTTTCTGACCTTGAACCTCAAACTCACATTTCCCTCGTGCGTTTCTTGGCCTTTTAGTTTCTAAAGCTTCCTTGCATCAAGAGTAACTCATCCCTGTACCTGTTTCACTTCTGTAACACCATTTTCCCTGTCTTCCATAACTAAAAATGGAGCATCACAGTTAGACTTGTCCAGACCATTCCAGCCATCCTCAGCTCAAGCCAACCATTGCATTAGCTTCCTAGAGGTCCAAGGAAGCTAACCTGATTATCAGTACTGCCTGAAACAAGCTCAAATCCATTTCACGATTTCCAGTTTTGAGGTATTTTTCTTGAACTTCTATCTCATTACTTAGGCATTGTTAGGCTTGCATTTGTGAAGATAAAATATAGACATCATTGCCCTGAAGCTGTACATGTCCATAAATTTCATTTATTTTGATTGAGCTAGGAGAATTTTGAGTTTGAACTTTCTGAAATATTTAGGTCAGAATTTGGTACTGTTAAAAATTCTCATTCATCTTTGATTTATAGTTTATGATATTTATATGTTTGGGTTCGTGTGACAAAATGGAGAAATTTTCATGTTTACATTTTTGCAAATGGTTGAGAAATGTGCAAGTTACAGATCCTTTGGCTGGAGGTTGAAGATGAAGTACAGTCAGAGCGCGTTTTGTGTTATGTATTTATTATTTCATACAAGTTAACGAATGTATAGCCACCCCAGTGGTAAAGCGCGCGCCTGTTAACCTATGGGACCTGGGTTCGAGCCCCAGTGGTACCCTTTTGTTCCTTTTTTACATTTTTTCTCTTTTTTTCCAGCAAACAGGCGCATGGGCTTCTCCCCTTTGGGCTTTTGTATTTTTGCTGACTTCTTACCCCTTCTTACTTTTACACCCCTGGCCCATTTCTCTTTATTATTTCATTTTTCTTTTTTATTTCATTACATTTTATTTTCTATAATATTTATTATTATTATTATTATTATTATTATTATTATTATTATTATTATTATTATTATTATTATTATTATTAATAATAATAATATTTTTATCTTTATTAATAAAAAATCCAAAAATATTTTTATTTATTATTTATACTTATACTTTTTTTTTTATTTTTCTTTATAAAACAAAAAGATAAAAAAACATTTTCTTAAACAAATTAATCTCTTTTTTTTAATAAATATTTAGACTTAGGTTTAATTATTATCTTACTTTCTAAATTAAAATTAACTTAGAATTTAGGTTTTATTTTAATTAATTAATCTTCACTTTATTTTCATTAATTTAAAACCTTTTATATAAAAAACCCTAAAAAAATACTTTTTTAACCTAATTTTCTTTTCTTAACTAATTTAGGTTTAATATCATTATCTTTAATTAATTATTTTTCCTTCTTAGACATTAGGTTAAAACCCTTAAAAACCAAAACAAAATCATTTCTTTTTTTTTTACATTCTTGCATATTTATTTTTGTATATTTATTTATTTCAATTATTTTATAAATTCAATATGGTTGTAATAGACTAATTAGGCTTTAAATTCTTGCAATCCCCATTCAATTTGTACACCCCTTCCCACAAATCATGTAATAGCTTAGTATTTTTATTTTTCGCAATTTAAATGCTTTATATTCACATGCTAGTAATTAGGGTTTGTATGGAAAGAACAAAATCAATCAAATAGAAAAAACCTAATTCAAGACAAAATCTAGCATGAAAATAATACACTTGTACACAAGCACCCCTAGGATTATCCCACTTGGTTGCCTTATACAAAATGGCTATATTACGCATGTAAGGTATCTTAGCAAAAATAAGCAAATACAATATCATAGTCCCTCGATGATGCTATCTAAGTTGCCTTACAAATGATCTTAGTCCCTCAAAAAGAATGCTAAGATACCTTGCAACATTGCTAATCATGGCTATACGATGACCCATGCCTGTCCCGTTTACATCCAAAGATAGGGTTGCTTACCAAATCAATGGTAAGACAACAATGTCAAAGGAAAAGAAAATGAACAAGAAAGATATTTGATTAGGTAGATTGCTCCTAATTACTTGCTCCATTTCAAAACAAACATCCTTGCTATTTTCAAAAACAATCACATACAATTTCAAACATCTTGCAAAATTGAAAACATTTTCAAAAGATCAAACATCTTTGTAATCATTCTTACGAACAAGAATCATTACAAAGATTGCCTAAACAATGGCCCCTTTTACAAAATACTTTCAAAAACCACACAAAGCACAATTTCAAACAAAAGTAAGTGATCTAGCAAGTAACTAAGATCCCATGGAAAACCATGGATGAAAAGGGTGCTAATACCTTCCCTTTTCATAATCTACCCCACGAACTCAAGAAATAATCTCAAAGGTCTTTCCTGTACTTTTTCACCTTTCCTTTTGTATAAAAGAAAAGTCGGTGAAGACTCTTGCTAACCGCAACATTTGCAATCAAACGCAAAATCCTCAAGTCAGTTCTCCCACCGTATCACAGATAGGAGCTGGAAAACTAATCACCAATGGGGTAACAGTTGGCTTGCTATAATATTCAACTTCAAGATGTGCGGGTGCCCCAAAACAAGGTACAATGACGTTTACCCCCTCTTCAATACAATTGGTCATTATTGAGTCATTTCTGGAAAACAAATCCTCATATGAGGAGAAATACTCATCTGCAGAGGCAAACTCTTCATCTGACTCTTCTTCATTCAAGCAAACCTCGATCAAATCAACTTCATGGTAATCATCCCTTTGACTTGTAACCTTGATAGTTCCATTGTCCAACAACAACTGAACACCTTTCTTCACGATTAAACATCCTCGGGAATCTCGACAGAAAACTCGGAAAGATCCATATTGGTGTCCACCTGACCAGCCAAGTGGCAGAAAGTAGCATGCAATTGCACCAGGTCCTCATTCATATAATCTACATCAAAAATTCTGAATTCTCCAGGAAATCCAGAAACCATATTCACCTCCTCTTCATACTCTGCCCTAGGCCTGGTTATATGGATGAGGCCCTCATCCATCATCTCCTGTAAATCAGCCTTTATCTTATCGCAACCCTGTATGTTTGTACTGCAAATAGCACAACCGGAATGGTCATGCGTATAGTAGCTAAATTCACAAAGGTCTGCATGCATTTTCACCAAATCTCGTCTAACCAGATTAATATAAAAAATTCGGAAGTCGCCTGGACATTCGGCCACCATATTCAGTGTTTTCTCCTTTATGCTTGGGTAGATTATTGTCTTTCACATTAGGGCCCACATCCTTGAAAGATAGAATACCAGACTTCACCAATTTCTGCACCTCAGTCTTCAAAGGATAACAATTCTCAACATTATGCCCTGGTGCTCCCTGATGAAAAGCACATATTTGGTCTTCCTTGTAATACCAAGGCAATGGTGATGGTACAACGGGAGGTGGTCAGGTTTGAACCAAATCTGTATAGCTCATAGGAATAGGGTCATAACTCTCCCTTCTCTGATTATACCCTTGATTCCCCTGCTGGGACGGTCTCTGATAAGCAACGGTAGTTGGAGCTGCACCCACAACAGGAGTAACTGAGGCGACTTGCTGATGACGCTGATAATTCCTTATAGGAGTATTAACCCTCCTCTCTTGTATAACAACATTTGCATCCCCTTCCTTCTTCTTGGTAAACCCATAAGATGGCTTATTCACACCTCCAGATCCTTCAATCTTCGTTAAACGACCCTCTCTTACATCCTCTTCTAAGCGGATACCGATGCCTACCATTTCAGTAAAGTCACTTGGTGCACTTGCTATCATCCTCTCGTAGTAGAAAGCACCCAGAGTTTTTAAGAAAATCTTAGTCATATCCTTATATTCTATGGGAGGAATCACTTGGGCGGCTACCTCACGCCATCTATGTGCATATTATTTAAACGATTCCCTGTCTTTCTGAACCATGGCTCTGAGTTGATCACGGTTAGGCGCCATGTCCATGTTGTACTTGTATTGTTTGATGAACGCTTCTCCCAAATCATTGAAAGTATGGATGTTAACACTATCCAAACTCATATACCACTTCAGCACAGCACCGGTCAAACTATCCTGAAAAAAGTGAATCAGCAGACGCTGATCATCAGTATGGGTAGACATTCTCCTTACATACATCACCAAATAAGCACGATGGCAAGTGTTTCCCTTGTAATTCTCGAACTCTGGGACTTTAAACTTCACAGGTATCTTAACATTCGGGACCAAGCATAACTCATTCATATTCTGCCCAAATAGCTCTTTCCCCTGAGGGCCTTCATCTCTCTCTGCATCTTGTCAAACTGTTCTTGAAAATCATCCATTCTGTCATAAAGACCCAAGTCTTCACTCGGTGGAGGGAAAGTACGACACACATCAACATTAATAAACGAAACCATATTCACCGAAGGAGGTACACCGGGAGCAGCATGCACCACGGGAGGTGAGGGAGTAACAATAGTATGAACAATTGGAGTATCTTGAGGACCAATATTGAAACTTTCAGGCGCAAAATTCTATGGCATTCCCCATGGATAACCTTGAGTCATGCGATTCTGAATAACAACTGGAGTGGCAGATACGGGAACAGTCGGAGCTTCAGTAGTAACCCTTGTTGGTTGAGGTTGAACACTCGGTGGCTGATTCTGAGCAGCCACCAGAGATTCCATCAGAGTAGTAAGATTGGCCATGCCGGTCCTCAAAGCAGAAACCTCCTCGTGCAGCTCTTAATTCTCTTGTTCTAAGTTGTCCATCTTCTTTCTGAAATTAGCCCGAGTGTTGTAGTGCTGATTCAGCTTGCTGAACAAAGTAAATAAGCTTGGAAAGACACCTAGATATGAATAACAAATGCAATAAATATGTGCAATATGATGCATGGTATGCGATGTACATGATTTTATTTTATTATTTAACATTTCAAGGGATTTAAACTTTATGGACATATTGCAAATATCAAAGTAATAACGCATTTGAAATACTGAATTTTTTTTATTATAACAACTGCAAAATGGATTACAAGTTTCAATGATCCCAAGTACAAGATGAAAATAAAATCTAAAACCCTGAGAAGTAAAGTTGATGGAGATCACTCTATACGCTGGCGCTTCCTTGTGAGCCTGGCAATCTGAGCCTTCAACCTCTGGTTTTCTTCCGCATATCTGGTGGCAACCTTCTTCCAATCACTTGAATCAGAGAGTGAGCAAATGGCATCTGACTGAGGCTTAGGAGAAAATAAATCCCCTTGCCTCTCCATGGTCTCTACAGCCCGTCTCTCAAGAATCTCAATTAAGCCGTCTTTCTCCTTCAAATATGCTCTATAAGAAATCTCTAAAGTTTGGCACTTGTTCTTCCAAGCATCCTTTTCCTGTTGCATCCTGACTAAAGCAAGTTGTAGCTCTTCTATATCATCCAATAAGGGAAGAGTTGTCTTCTCAAACAAATCAGGCATAGGTGTTTTCCGGGAATATGACATCTTCAACTGAATAACTCTCGTTTGGACCCATTGAAGATATGGCTCCGAAGAAACAACACCCCTAGGTCCCAAATCCTTTCTACTCTTCTTATGAATGTGACGTCAGGCCTTCGCAATCTGCTCCCTAGCTTACCAATCAATATCCGAGTGAGTAAGTGCCATGATCTTAGGAGCCCAATGGGGTTCCTTCTTGACATCCCAAAAAGCATCAGACTGAGGCATATGAGAGATAAACCACCGGTACAACAGAGGTGTGTAACAGATAATCATCCCCCTGGTAAGAATTCCGTAGATGAATAGAGGAATAAGCATCACCTAACAATGTAGGAACCGGGTTTCCGATCATGAAGATCTTGATAGCATTAATGTCAACAAACTTGTCCACATTAGGAAATAAGAACAACCCGTAAGCAAGTAGAGCAAAAATGGCCTCAAAAGCGATTGTACTCTTCATCCTGGCAAAGTAGCAAGCTTTCTCCAATAAGAACTGAGCTGGTAATCCTCTAATCCCTCCTTTGGTAGTCATATGGGCTTCCACCTTAGACTTCCCCAGATGAATCAAAGCAGCAATCTCATGTGGTTTTGGCTCACCTTCCAAACTAGTAAAAGGAACACGATCGGTAACGGGTAAATCCAACAGATAAGAATACTCCCCCAACATAGGCATTAACTGATAGTCTGGAAAAGTAAAGCAATGATACATTAGATCATAGAACTGGACCAAGGTCAAGAGAATACCCTCCTTCATATTCAGCTTCATGAGAGGAATGATGGATTCATACTTCTTCTGAAAGTCTGCATAACACTCGATCTCGGGAATTAGACTGATTAACTTATCTATCTTGGGATCTTTGAAACTGTATTTCTCGGTCTTTCTTTTCCCAGAGTCCATGGTTAAAAAGTACCTGAGATATTCACAAATGGTCAAATTTTAAATCCGTTGAAATAAGATCTCTTCAAAAGATGCTTATGAGTGCATGAATGCATGATGCAGCAATCACATACAAGATCACACATATAGGGTTCATAGGTTCAACTTCACGAGCATGAGGTCGAAGGTACTACCCATAAGGTATGGTCTAAAAGTTATCACCTTCTGAAAAAAGTTCTAGAGGTTCCCAGAGTCTACATCCTTCCTTCAGATATTACCAACTCCCCGATTAACTCGGTAATTAGTAATATTCTCAAGAAAAACTCATCCGAGCGTAGCATCGCGTGACAACTATTTTCAAATTACTTCGTCATAGCTTTCGCATTACACCTAAAAGGCCAATATGGGTTTGGTATTCTACGGTCCTCAGCTTCATCAGGCTTCCAGGTCGAAAGCAGTACGTCTTCCTGATTACTTGGTAAACGACACTACAATCAAAGGGGCCTCGATTGAGTGGGGTGCTCATGCCTCCTCTCTGGGGATTACTCCCTCAAATTTAACATGACTATACCGCCCGTCCTATCTTAAAGTTTGCCCAAGTTCGGGTATAAGACTTATGAGTAATCACCAAGCACCCCGAAAACCAGGAAAATCCAGACAAACATATATACAAGATATAACACATAAACAACAATAGCATATACACAGATATAAACAAAGATAGGCTCAACCGACTAAGGGATGGACCAACAAGAGGTCAATCTTTCCCCAGTGAAGTCGCCATTTTTCTGTAGCGATAGAAATGTTTAAGACTAAGCCATGGGATTGACTAGACTAATCAAAATAAAATCGCCACCGCACTTTATTGTTTCCAAATGAATTGGAAAAGAGCGAATAACCCAAAAAGAGGGGGAAAGATTCAAGGTAAGGGGGTTGGTTATGTAAAGGGAAGGTATTAGCACCCTAAACATCTATGGTACTCCGTAGGAACCTCTTTGTAAAATCTGTATATTTTGGGTATGAATATTGTGTAAAAAATGGATGGTGGAGGTGAGAAAAGATATATATTTTTATGGTTTTTTGTTTTTTTGCACCCGCCGCGGTTGCGAACCTTTAGTGCCTACGTACCACCTTTTCGTGCAATCGGGGATCAGGGTACACATAGTTCCTCTTTAAAAAATTTTAAAATGTAAGTGTGTTGGTTAATTTTTATGAGATAAAACTTCATCGTCATTTGTCTGTGTGGAAAACATACCTACTACCTATAATCATGAGAAAGGAGAATTTGCATCATCTCAAAGTGGAGGATATGGCTTGTATTTTAAAATTAAAAATGCCTCACTCAACACCCAAGTGGAAAATATCTCTCTTTATATATTATAGAAGTATAGTTGTTTCCATCACTACAAGGATTGACAAGAGTCTAATCTTTTGAGAAAGGTTTTAAGATAAGAGAGCCAAAGTGGCAAAAATGATTTGAAATGAGATTGATTGACTTTTAGTCTTTTCATAAAAAAATGATGTCAAAATATTATTAAGTTGATTGAAGTTTATTCATGAAATTGTTTTTTTGAAAATACATGGACCTAAGTCCAAGTTTATTAAGAAAGTGGTTCAAGTTTCAAAACAAGAGGAGTTTTCAAAAGGAGGAAGAATACTCTTGAAATTAAAGAAGATGGAAGTAGAAGAAGAGACTATCCTAAAGCATAAGGTAAAAGCTAGGGATAGGAACCATCTAACCAACAAGAAGCTAACACTTGACATTATGAGTCAAGATAGAATTCCCATTCTTTGGATTGAAACCAAGCAAGCAAAGATACTAGACCTCTTGAGAGAACCAAACTTCAAGTGTATTAAGTCTTCACAAAAATTGGGCAGAGTAACGACTGTATACGGGTGAATTCCAGATTATAAACAAAGAGTGTAATCACAATAACCTGCACGCAAAACAAACAAACAACCCAATGTCTTGAGGTAAACCTCAAGAGCTCCAGACAAAATAAATAGATAAGGTCACAAGGTCTCCAATCATAGGCCAAGGTTTCTAATCCTAAGTCCAAGAAGTCCAATGCTCCATAATGTCAAGGATAGTAACCAAATAGTCCAAGTATCATTAAGGATTTTATGGTTCATATTGATTATTAAGTATCTTAAGAAAAGAAAAGCTCAAGTGAGCAAAATAAAAATGACAAGAAATTAAATGCTCAAATGAGCAAAGATGAAAATGACATGAAATGTAAATGCTAAAAGTAAATAGTGCATAAAAATAAAAGGGGCATATAATAAAAATACAGGATAAAGTCAATTATTAGTGATTAGTGGTTAGTTGGATGATCATCTTGAAACTTGCATTTAGAACTCATTAGAGGATTGGTATAACCAAAGCCTCCATACAACAAGTTGCATTTGCTTTTTGTCAAGTATATCATCCATTTGGAATCCTCACAAGTATTATTTAATGATCAACAATGTTTAAGTGATCCGCGTTGACCAAAGGTGTTATAGATCCATTAGAGGAGTGGTAAAAACAAAGCCTCCACATAATTAATCTCAAGGTTATTGGATCAAAGAGATCAAATTAACATACTTGGGCTTGCAAACATAAGTTTGGGCCACGAATGATCATTTATTCGAATCGGGACAAAATTTAACGTTATGTTAAGCAATCGTAAGTGGACTTATATAGAAGTCGCACCTATTTTAAGACTGGTCAATAGCAATCTATGCACCATTTGTTTTGAGACATGATATAGTGATCATGCTCCAATAATACTTATTACAATAAGAAAGGGATGAGATGAAGAGGGGTGGGAGATAATATACAAACCACTTTTGAATTAAATTTAATCAAACTATTATTAAAATCATTCATCCATTTTTGTGGAGTTAAACTCAACACCATGGATCCAATGATGTTAATAAAGTTCATGATCAAAAATTCAACCCAAGATTAGCCAGAAAATAATCACAAAATAATATTACATTTTAATATATACATTAAAAAAGGTGTTAGAAATATTTAAAATCGAAATAAGGGATAAAAATATAAACTATGTTCAAATTAATCAAGAAATAAAAAGTAAGACCATAGAAAAATCAGAAATGGACTCAAATAATTTTATAAATTTTTTGGTAATTTTTTAAAGTCAGAAACTAATTTTAAAAATTAAAAGAAATGAGTAAAATAAACCAAAAATGATAAAAAATACCAAAGTCAGAAATAAAAAATTAGTGAGGTCACCAATATTTGTCATAATATCATTGGATCATTCTCTAATTTTTTCAGAATTTAAAAATGCATAAAAGTATTTTTAAATATTTAAAACAATTCAAATAAAGTGAAAATTTATAACAAATACCAAAACACAAAATTAAATTGTGAAAAAATAAAAATCAGAAAGAGAATAATCAAAAATATTTTTCATAATTTTTTCAGATTTTTTGGACTAAAAATAAATTTTCTATGATTTTTTGAAGTTTAAAACAATTAAATATAAAAATCAGAAAAGAAAATAAAAACCAAAAAATATATGGGACATCTGATCAATGTCAAAACGCGTTAGTAAACAAATCAAGTGGACCTGGCGCGCTGTGCATGTTATGGTAAACACGTTAGTGAATAATGCATATGATCATTAATTAAATCAGATTTTTTGAAAAACACAGATGGCGCGCCTTCATTGGTTGGAAGATGACATGTTGGTCATCTTCAACCTCCAGCCAGTCCCAAAACCAGGTTGCTCAATCTGTAAAATTAGAGCACGAGACCCATGCCATTCGCTTCGTCTCTTCAAGACGAAGACAACCACACCTTCGCGACAAATTTATAAAAACTGTAGCTCAAGCAATTTGGAAAGAAAGTTTTGAAAAGGTATTTGAAATTTCATGGTCAAAACGTGTTTCCAGTAAAAAAACAAGTGTTACAACTAGAACTAGGGCAATGAGAGCATCACAATGATATCAAAGTTTTGAAGAATTGATGAAGGAATTTACCTATTGAAGTTGAGTTGCAGAGCTCTGAAACTGGACTTCTATGGAGCAATATAGGGCACTATTCTTGAATGTAATTATATGGTTATATTCAGGGAAGATCAAGGAAGGTGAATTGATGGAAAAATTGGATTGAAAAAGGCTTGAAAATAGATTTCGAAGTTGCTGAATTTTGAGTTATGGAACAAGTTTGGCATGGTGATTCTGGATATCCAAGCTTGAGGAAATGAATGGGGTATGACCCTCTATTTATAGAGAATAAAATGGAATGTCCAAGCGTATGAAATGATGAAGTTTGGAGGGAAATCGTGTGAAGTTGCAAACAAGAAAAATGTGACTTCTAATTTGATCAAAACTCATCCAAAATGTACGTTTTGTTGTGTTAATCCATTCTGGAAGTTCACTAAACATGTTTAGAGGCAAAAACGCGTGGAAAACTTGTATTAGAAGCCAAAACAAAGATTTCAAAAATCTGACTTGTGACGAAACTTTAGTTCCAAGTTACCAACTTCAAAATCATGGCATTCTCAGCTCAAGGGGTCTTAGGGCATGATTCTTGATGCTTTAGACAGATGAGGTTACAGGCTTTGCAATGGAAAAATAATGGAATCAAATGGATGCTTGAGCTGAAAGTTGTGTTGAGTCAAAGTTGGAGAAAAAGGGTTGACTTTCCATACTTAGAAATATTTCAAATATTTCTTCAAAATTGACCTATAATGTCTTGCATCCAAACATGGCCTTCCACTTGGATTTTGCTCTTGACCAAAAAAGATGGCATGAAATAGACCTCTTGAATGACATTTTGGGACTTGAACCATTCAAAATATCCAAAAATTGAGAGAGTTATGAATTGTTGAAGTTGGCAAAAAAATCATGAAATGACCTATAATCTTTTATATCCTTAAGGAAACTTCCATCCATTTTATTACTTTGCACATAAAAGAAGGCATAAAGTTCACATCCTCAAGATCATTATGGAAAAATAATAGGCTCAAGGTGATAAAAATTGACCAAGTTATGATCATTTGAAGTCACACATGGAAAATTGGGGATTCTTCGGAGGACTTGTAACCTTTCTTCTTCATCAAGTTTCTTCCACATGAAAACTCCTTGGAAATTTTGAAGTGATTTGTTGATAACCCTTTGAAGAGAAGGATGTATTTGGAATCACTATAAAAATACCAAAAGATGAGCAAGATATACTTCTTTGAAATTCAAAACCCTAGCTCCTAGACCAATAAAAATGCCTTGAGGAACTTTGACAATTTTGAACAAACTTCTTGTACCAAAAGAAGTGCTTTGTAAATATAAGTTGTTGAGGATGATAATGAGAACTCATAACAACCACAACCACTTCCATATCTTGAGAATTTAGAGAAATATGTATTTGTGACCAATGGGAACAAAGCCTTGTCCAAGCATGACAACTTCTCCAATCAATCCCTTGTGCTTTTGAACCAAATTTGATAATCTTGAAATATGGTAAACTAAAATAACCTTGCCATGCCATTTCCTCCAAAACAAATCCAATGGTGAGGTTTGAACTTCTCAAGCTTCATTGACTAGGGCATGGAAATAAACTCATGAACCCATGGAGCAACTTGTTGAATCTTATTGCCTTTACCTACATGACTAACAAGCAAGACAAACCAACATTGCATTTTATTAATTAAGAGAAGAAATCAAGAGATAAAATATTCATGATCACAAAAGAACACAAGTCAAGGTGCTTGGTGATTCCTCAAAGAGCAAAGCTAAATATAGGGAGGGGAACCAAGAATCCTAATGTGATCTTGTTGTGATGGAATCAACATGGTATGATGAAGGGATCTTAGGGGCAAAAATTGTGGTACAACGGTGGAGACTCTCATTTTAAGACCAGTTACAACAGTTGGCGACTCTGCTGAGGACTCAACCGTAGGTTTAGAAGCCTTGTATTTTGGTTTTTAGGTTTTTTTTTTGTTTTTTGGGTTTTTTATTTGCTTTTTTTAATTATTTATTTGTTACTTATTTTATTCATTATATTTATTTATTTGTGGTGGGATTTAAATTTTGCAAAATTATTTTCACAAACCCTTAGAAAGAAAGTTTGTCTATTAGCCAAAGGGATACATCAACCCTATGAGTTTATATGATGACTTCTCCTAGAGTTGGTGGAATTCTGCGATAGGAATACGTCTCAAGAGATATCATCTTGGGAAGTAGGACTTTAGGATGACACCTATGACTCTTTGTACAACCCCTAAACCAAAATCTCATGATGATACCTTTTAATGACCTAGAGACGATTCGGTCTGTAAAGAGGCTCCACTTAAGGAAGACCCTTGTGCATTTACCTCTAGTGTTATTCATGATACCCTTAAGGAAACTACCTTATAGGGAGGGTATAAATCCGTAGGATAAAACTAGGAGCCTAACTTCTAAGGGTACCATTCATAAAATCCTGTCACTATGCCCTACATCCATGCATTCATACATTTTTGCATTTCATATATTTATCCTCCATACCTTTTTTTTGTCTTATTCATAGGGTTTAAAAAGTGATAACTAAAGGTTTTTGGTGAAGTATCCTAAAACCGAATACCAAAGGGAAACAACTTATTCGCAACAATGCTGTCAAGCCAGATATGACAAAGATAATAAGCATCAAGGAGAAACTAAGAGCCGTGAAGATGTTGGTGCTTCCAATAGTTTCTTTTTTTAGTTTGAATATCTTTAAATATCTTAAATATATTCCATTTTGAGGTTGATTATTCTTAATGAAAATACTTTTGTTTCTACCTATTCATTTCAAGATACCCACCAATAAAAAAGGCAAAACCTAAAAAATATATATATATATATATATATATATATATATATATATATATATATATATATATATATATATATATATATATATATATATATATATATATATATATATATATATATATATATATATATATATATATATATATATATATATATATATATATATATATATATATATATATATATATATATATATATATATATATATATCCAAGTGAATAAGACATTTGAATCAAAACCCTTAGCATATTCATACGCATTCATGCATACACAAACATTTGCATCTCATTCATAACACAAAAAATTCATTTAAAAAAAAAAACCTTCTCCAATTAAACCATTTAGAAGAAAAGCACCACCTCTCCGACCATCATATCAGACAAGAGCCCATCAGGAAAAAGTGATGGAACAAATCGAGGAGAACCAAGCTACATTCAAAGAATATCTTGAGCAAGTCAAAGGCAACGTCGACTCAATGGGAGGATACATGAGTCAAGTTCTTCTAGCCTTGAAGAACATCATTAACATACAGGAGCAAATTCCTAGGGTAGCCTTTGAAGAAGTAGCCCAGACCATTGGTGCATCAAGAGGTCACCAACTAAGGAGAGAACCAGAGTCAGGACCTCAAAAGTCTTCCATGGCTCAATAAGAGACGAGACAAGCTGATACTGAAGGGTTTGTCCCACCTCCACCAAAGGTAGGGGAATCTCATACCCTGCAAATTCCGATCTCATACCCCGCTGAAATTCATAGTACCTGACTTTGTAAAATACAAGGGGCTCACCTGTCCAAGGAACCATCCGTGCATGTATTGCAAAAAGATGCATGCCTATTCTCAAGACCAGAAACTGATGATTCATTGATTTCAATACAATTTAAGTGGGGCATCCCTAGATTGGTACATGCAGTTGGAATAGGTTCATATTTAGACATGGGAACATCTTTCCAATGCCTTCCTAAAACAATATAAAGATAACTTGGACATGGCTCCTACTCGCATGCAACTTCAGAACTTGTCTCAGAAGAAAGAGGAGTCCTGCAAGGAATATGCCCAAAGGTGGAGAGAAATGGCATCCTGTGTACAACCACCAATTCTGGAGAAAGAACTAGTCGATATGTTCATGGGAACCTTGCAAGGGATATACTATGAAAAGATGGTAGGAAGTGGGACCATCAAATACCCCTCACAATGCAAAAACACATGCTCCTAAATTCTCGAAAAAGAGGGAGGGAGAAATTAATGTTGTAGCCTCACAACCAAGAGCATAATAACCATTAATAATTCCGCGAGGACAGTAACAAAACAAGTTTGAAAGGCCGCAAAGAATGTTTGATCCACTCCCCATGACTCACAGTCAATTGCTGCATCATCTACTCAAAGCACATTTGGTAGAGCAAAAGCCTCTAGCTCCTCCAATTGGGGCACTTCCACCAATGTACGATGCAAATGTTAGGTGCGAGTATCATGCCAATTCTCCAGGGCATACTATAGAAAAATGTTGGGCCTTCAGACACAAGGTTGTGGATTTGTTGGATTCTCAGGATATCACTTTTGACAAACCTAACACCAAGACGAGCCCCATGCCTCCACATGGTGGTCCGACTGTGAATGCAATTGAGGTAGTCACTAACCATGGAGGGATCAAAGAGCAATTTCCTCCCATTCAGGAAGTCTTTATTAACAAAGGAGTAGAGCATGGTGGACAGGTGACAATAATATCTAATAAGAACAACATCAAAAGGGCATCTGACTTCATCCATGAGTGTGCTCCAGGCGAAGAACTCAAGAATTGGACAGTCGTTGAGATTTTAGAGATATTTTTCTTTCCAAAGTAATTTTTCTTGTTTTTGAAAGAACAAATTTCAAGCCCGAAGCATAAGGGTTGCTTGTAAGGGTCCGCCATTTTGTTTCAGATAGTATTCACGATTAATAAAAGTTATATTTCACATTAAATTAAGATCCCTGTCTTTCTCTTGCTTTTATCTTTTACATTTAAAAATGGAAATACTTTTCTTCATATGCATTTTCCAAATTCACATACTAAAAACTGCACCAAAACATGATAAATGTGCAGATCCATGCCCAAAATCACCGATAATGTTACTGTTGCTATCCGATATAATTTTGATACACCCATAAACCAAGCTGAAGTGGAAGATAATGAAGATCTTGAACTTTCTAAAGAATTAGCGAGGGAGATAGAGCAAAAAGATGACAATATACAACCATACCAAGAATCTATTGAGACCGTTAACCTTGGCACGAAGGAAGATTCGAAAGAGATTAAGCTAGGGGCAACATTGGAGAAAAGCGTCAAGGAAAGGATGATCAAGTTGTTACATGAGTATGTGGATATATTTGTCTGGTCTTACAGGGATATGCCAGGATTAGATACAAACATTGTGGTGTACATACTACCTCTCAAGGAAGGATGCTCCCCGGTTAGGAAGAAGCTCAGAAGAACTCATCTGGACATGTCCAACGAGATTCGAGAAGAGGTCCTTAAAAAATTTGACGCAGGGTACTTAGCAGTGGTAGATTATCCGCCTTGGATAGCTAACATTGTGCCAGTACCCAAGAAGGATGGTAAAGTATGCATGTGTGTGGATTATCGGGATCTAAACAAAGAAAGTCCCAAAGACGATTTCCTGTTACCTCACATAGATGTTTTAGTGGACAATATAGCTCATGCTTCAATATTCTCGTTTATGGACGATTTCTCAGGCTATAATCAAATCAAAATGGAACCCGAAGATATGGAAAAGACTAATTTCATGACACCTTAGGGCACTTTATGCTACAAAGTAATCTCGTTCAGTATGAAGAACGCATGGGCAACCTATCAACGGACTATGGTCACGCTATTCCATGATATGATTCACAAAGAGGTGGAGGTATATGTAGATGATATGATCACCAAATCCCATATGAAGAAGGATCACATCATACATTTGCAAAACTTATTCGAACGTCTGTGTTGGTTCAAACTAAGGTTGAATCCGAACAAGTGTAAATTTGGTGTCAGATCAGGAAAGTTACTAGGCTTCATTGTAAGTCAGCATGGTATTGAGGTGGACCCCGACAAGATGAAATCCATACAAGAAATGCCAGCTCCGAGTACATAGAAAGAGGTTTGTGGTTTCTTAGGACGATTGAACTATATTTCAAGGTTCATATCACACCTAACTTCTATGTGCGAGCTTATATTCAAACTACTACGAAAAGATCAGACGGTGGTATGGAATAATGATTGCCAGACATCTTTCGAGACAATAAAGCAATATTTACAAGAGCCCTCGATATTAATGCCACCAGTTCACGGAAGACCACTCATCATGTATCTAATAGTACTTGAAGGATCAATTAGATGTGTATTGGGACAACATGGAGAAACATGTAGAAAAGAGCATGCAATCTACTACCTCAGCAAGAAATTCACTGACTGTGAAACCAGGTACTCACTTCTCGAGAAGACTTGTCGTGCATTGGCTTGGGCTACTAAAAGATTGAGATAGTATATGTTAAATCACACCACATGGTTAATAGCAAGACTCAATCCTTTAAAGTATGTGTTCAAAAAACCGGCTCTTACAAGAAGGATTGCCCGATGGCAAATGTTACTATCAGAATATGACATACAATATATTACTCAAAAGGCCGTCAAGGGTAGTGTATTATCCGACCATCTAGCTCATCAACCATTACTAGAGTATCAACCAATGAAGTTAGACTTTCCAGAGGAAGATGTCATGGTTATAGGTGACTACGAAATATCGGGGCCCGACGAATGACCTAAACCAGAGGCACATTGGATACTCATGTTCGACGGGGCTTCAAATGCATTGGGGCACGACATTGGGGCAATTTTGACTTCTCCTAAAAATTATCACAAGACTTATACTGCAAGGTTATATTTTGATTGCACCAATAATATAGTTGAATACGAAGCTTGTATTCTAGGTCTAGAGGCTGCTGCCAATCTAAGAATAAAACACCTCTAAGTATTTGGAGACTTCGTGATAGTCGTATACCAAGCCAACAACGAATGGGAAACTAAGCATCCTAAATTGATTCCATATCAGGATCATGTTTTAAAGATAGTTACGAAATTCACTGAGATTACCTTCAGTCACATCCCACGAGAAGAAAATCAGATGGCAGACGTCTTGGAAACTCTATCAGCCACATTTAAAGTAACTTGGCCAAACCACAAAGCGTGCATTACAATCACACATTTTGAAGAACCTGCACATTGCCTTGCTATTAAAGAGGAACCAGATAACAAGCTCTGGTTCTATGACATCAAGAGGTACCTTGAGAAACAAGAATATCCAGAAAATGCCTCTATCATTGACAAACAAACTCTGCGAAAGCTAGCCTCAAAATTCATTCTGAGTGGTGATGTGTTTTGTACCCCAATTTTTCCCCCTAACATCCCTTCATCATACCATATTGATTCAATCACAACAAGATCACATTATGGTTCTTGGTTCTTCTCCCTACCTTTAGCTTTTCTCTTTGAGGAATCACCAAGCCCCTTGACTTGTTTACTTTTGTGATCATGAATGTTTTTGTCTTGATTTTTCCTTTTAATTAATAAAATTCAATGTTGGTTTGTCTTGCTTGTTACTAATGTAGGTAAAGGTAATGAGATTTATCAAGTTACTCCATGGGTTCATGAGTTTATTTCCATGCCCTAGGCAATAAAGATTGTGAAGTCCTAACCTCACCATTGAAGTTGTTTTGTAAGGGACAGAATGGCAAGGTGATTTTAGTTCACTACATTCCAAGATGTCAAGATTAATTCAAAAGTTCAAGGGATTGATTGAAGAAGTTGTCATGGTTGGACAAGGTCTTGTTCCCATTGATCACAAGTCCATATTTCTCTCATTTCATAAGATATGGAAGTGGTTTTTGTGGCTATGAGTTCTCATTTTCATCCTCAACAACTTCTATTTACAAAGCAATTATGTTGGTACAAGAAGTTTGTTCAAAATTGTCTAAGTTCCTCAAAGCATCTTCTCGATCTAGGAGCTAGGGTTTTGAACTTCAAAGAAGCATATCTTGCTCATCTTTTGGTATTTTTGAGTGATTCTAAAGACATCCTTATATTAAATGGGTTATCAACAAATCACTTCAAAATTTTCAAGGAGTCTTCATGTGGAAGAAACTTGATGATGAAGAAAGATTACAAGTCCTCTAGATGAACCCCCATTTTCCCATGTGTGACTTCAAATGATCATAACTTGGTCAATTTATATCACCTTGAGCCCACTCTTTTCCCATAATGATCTTGAGGATGTGTTATGCCTTCTTTTATGTGCAAAGTGAGAAAATGGATGGAAGATGCCCTGAGGATACAAAAGATTATAAGTCATTTCATGATTTTTTGCCAATTTCAACAATTCATAACTCTCTCAATTTTTGGAGATTTTGAATGGTTCAAGTTTCAAAATGTCATTCAAGAGGTCTATTTCATGCCATCTTTTTTGGTCAAGAGAAAATTTCAAGTGGAAGGCCATGTTTGGATGCAAAACATTATAGGTCACTTTTGAAGAAAAATTTGAAATATTTCTAAGTATAGAAAGTCAACTTCTTTTTCCCAACTTTGACTCAATGCAACTTTCAGCTCAAGTATCCATTTAATTCCATTATTTTTCCATTGCAAAGCTTGTAACCTCATCTCTCTAAAGCATCGAGAATCATGCCCTAAGACCCCTTGAGCTGAGAATGCCATTGATTTGAACTTGGTAACTTAGAACTGAAGTTTCTTCAAAAGTCAGAATTTGACATCATTGGTTTAGCTTCTAAACACCTTGTTTCTGCGCATTTTTTCCTCTAAACGTGTTTAGTGAACTTCCAGAAGTGATTAGCACAACAAAACGCGCGTTTTGGATGAGTTTTAATCAAATTAGAAGTCACACTTTTCTTGTTTGCAACTTCACACGATTTCCCTCCAAACTTCATCATTTCACACGCTTGGACATTCCATTTGATTCCCTATAAATAGAGGGTCATCCCTCATTTATTTTCTTAAGCTTGGATAGCCAGAACCATCTTGCCAAACTTGTTCCATAATTCAAAATTCTGCAACTTCAAAATCTATTTTCAAGCCCTTTTCAACCTAATTTTTCTATCAATTTACCTTCCTTGATCTTCCCTGAAGCTAACCATATAATTACATTCAAGAATCGTGCCCTATATTGCTCCATAGAAGTCCAATTTCAGAGCTCTACAACTCAACTTCAATAGGTAGATTTCTTCATCATTTCTTCAAAATTTGATATCATTGTGATGCTCTCATTGCCCTGGTTCTAGTCGCAACACTTAATTTTATCTGGAAACTTGTTTTGACCATGAAATTTCAAATCCCTTTTCAAAATTTTTGTCCAAATTGCTTGAGCTACAGTTTATATAAATTTATCGCGAAGGTGTGGTTGTCTTCGTCTTAAAGAGACGAAGTGAATGGCATAGGTATCAGGCTCTAATTTTACAGATTGAGCAACCCGGTTTTGGGATTGGCTAGAGGTTGAAGATGACCAACGTGTCATCCTTCAACCAATGAAACAACACCATTTGGATTTTTTTGAATTTCTGTTTTTATTTTTTCACAATTTTATTTTGTGCTTTGATATTTTTTATAAATTTCCACTTTATTTTAATTGTTTTAAATGTTCAAAAATACTTTTAGGCATTTTTAAATTATGAAAAAAATTATGGAATGATCCAATGATATTGTGACAAATATTGGTGACCTCATTTATTTTTTATTTCAGACTGTGTTATTTTTTTAAATCATTTTTAGTTTATTTTACTCATTTCTTTTAATTTTAAAAATGGTTTCTGACTTTAAAAAATTACCAAAATTTTTATAAAATTACTTTAGTTCATTTCTGATTTTTCTATGGTCTTACTTTTTATTTCTTGATTAATTTGAATATAGTTGATATTTTTTATTTTATTTCTATTTTAAAACATTTTTAAAACCCTTTTTTATGTATATATTAAATACAATATTATTTTGTGATTATTTTCTGGCTGATCTTGGATTAAATTTTTGGTCATGAACTTTGTTAACATCATTGGATCCATGGTGTTGAGTCTAACTCCACAAAAATGGATGAATAATTTTAATAATAGTTTGATTTAAATTTAATTCAAATGTGGTTTGTATATTCTCTCCTACCCCTCTTCATCTCATCCCTTTCTCATTGCACTAAGTGTTATTGGAGCATGATCTCTATCTCATGTCTCAAAACAAATGGTGCATAGATTGCTATTGACCAGCCTCAAAATAGGTGCGACTTCTATATAAGTCCACTTACGGTTGCTTAACATAGCACTAAATTTTGTCCCGGTTCGAATAAATGATCATTCGTGGCCCAAACCTATGTTTGCAAGCCCAAGTATGTTAATTTGATCTCTTTGATCCAATAACCTTGGGATTCATTGTGTGGAGGCTTTGGTTCTACCAATCCTCTAATGGATCTACAACACTTTTGGTCAGCGCGGATCACATAAACATCGTTGATCATTAAATGGTACTTTTTGAGGATTCCCAAATGGATGATATACTTGACAAAAAGAAAATGCAACTTATTGTGTGGAGGCTTTGGTTCTACCAATCCTCTAATGAGTTCCAAATGCAAGTTTCAAGATGGTCATCCAACTAACCACTAATTATTAAATTGTTTTTACTTTATGCCCTTTTATTTTTGTATCCTTTATGTACCATTTACTTTAAGCATTACATTACATTTCATGTCATTTTTATTTTGCTCACTTGAGCCTTTTATTTTCTCTTCTAAGACAGCTAATAATCAACATGAACCATAAAAAACTCTAATGATACTTGGACTATTTGGTTACTATCCTTGACATTATGGAGTATTGGACTTATTGGACTTAGGATTAGAAACCTTGGCCTATGTTGGCTATAATTGTGACCTTAATTGATATTTTGTCTGGAGTTCTTGAGGTTTACCTAAAGACATTGGGTTGTTTGTTTGTTTTGTGTGCAGGTTATTGTGATTACATTCTTTGTTTGTAATCTGGAATTCACCCGTATACAGCCGTTACTGTGCCCAATTTTTATGAAGACTTAATACACTTGAAGTTTGGTTCTCACAAGAGGTCTAGTATCTTTGCTTTCTTGGTTTCAATCCAAAGAATGAGAATTCTATCTTGACTCATAATGTCAAGTGTTGGCTTCTTGTTGGTTAGATGATTCTTATCCCTAACTTTTACCTTATGCTTTAGGATAGCCTCTTCTTCTCCTCCCATCTTCTTAAATTTCAAAAAGATCTTCTCCCTCCTTTTGAAAACTCTTCTTATTTTTAAAAGTGAACTACTTTCATAATAAACTTGGACTTAGGTCCATGCATTTTCAAAACATCTTTCACAAATAAACTTCAATCAACATTAATAAAACCTTGACATTTGTTTAATAAAAAGACTAAAAATAAATCAATCTCATTCAAACCATTTTGCCATCTTAGCTTTCATCTTAAACTTTTCTCAAAAGATTCGACTCTTGCCAATCCTTGTAGTGATGCAAACAACTATACTTCTACAATATGTAGTGAAGAGAGATATTTTCCACTTGGGTGTTGAGTGAGGCATGGTTGATTTTTAAAATCCAAGCCATATCCTCCACTTTGAGATGATGTAAATTCTCCTTTCTTATGATTGTGGGTAGTAAGTATGTTTTTCCATACGGACAATGACGATGATGTCTTATCTCATAAAATTATCCAACACACTTGTGTTTTAAAATTTTTTCAAAGGTGAACTACGTGTACCCTGATCCCCTATTGCACGAAAGGTGGTACGTAGGCACTAAATGTTCGCAACTGCGGCGGGTGCAAAAATCCTAAAAAATATATTTCTTCTCTCATCTCCACCATCTATTTTACATACAACATTTTATAGCCAAAATATACAGATTTTACAACGAGGTTCCTGTGGAGTACCGTAGATGTTTAGGGTGCTAATACCTTCCCTTTGTATAACCAACCCCCTTACCTAGAATCTTTCCCCCCTCTTTTTGGGTTATTCGCTCTTTTCCCATTCCTTTGGAAATAATAAAGCGCGGTGGCGAGTTTTATTTTGATTTGTACAAGTCTGGTCAATCCAATGGCTTAGTCTTAAACATTTCTACCGCTACAGAAAAAATGGTGACTTCACTGGGGAAAGATTGACCTCTTACTGGTCCATCCCTAAGTGGGTTGAGCCCATCTTTTTTTTATCTGTATATGTGCTATTGTTGTTTATGTGTTATATGTTGTATATATGTTTGTCTGGATTTTCCTAGTTTTCAGGGTGCTTGGTGATTACTTATAAGTCCTATACCCGGACTTGGGAAAACATTAGGATAGGATGGGCGGTATAATCATGTTAACTTTGAGGGAGTAATCCCAAAAAAGGAGGCATGAGATCCCCCACTCAGTGGAGGCCCCTTTGACTGTGTGTCGTTTACCGAGTAATCGAGAAGACGTACTGCTTTCGACCTAGGAACCTGTTGAAGCTGAGGACCATAGAATACCAAACCCATCTTGGCCTTTTAGGTGTAGTGAGGAAGCTATGACAGAGTAATCCGGAAATAGTTATCACATGATACTACGCTCGGACGAGTTTCTCTTGAGAATATTACTAATTACCGAGTTAATAGGGAAGTTGGTAATATCCGAAGTAAGGATGTAGACTCTAGGAACCTCTAGAACCTTGTTTGGCAGGTGATAAATTTTAGACCAACACATTATGGGTAGTACCTTGAACCTCATGCTTGTGACGTTGAACCTATGAACCCTATATGTGTGATCTTGTGTGTGATTGTTGCATCATGCATCCATGCAATCATAAGCATCTTTTCAAGAAATCTTATTTCAAGGGACTTAAAAGTTGATCATTTGTGAATATCTCAAGTACTTTTTAAACCATAGATTCTGGAAAAAGAAAGACTGGGAAGAAGTATAGATGAGTTGATCAGTCTAATTCTCGAGATCGAGTGTTCTGCATATTTTCGGAAGAAGTATGGATCCATCATTCCTCTTATGAAGCTTAGGATGAAGGAGGGTATTTTCTCGACCTTGGTCCAGTTCTATGATCCGATGTATCATTGCTTTAATTTTCCTTACTATCAGTTGATGCCTACACTGGAGGAGTATTCTTGTTTGCTGGATTTACCCGTTATCGATCGTGTTCCTTTTACTGGTTTGAAGGGTGAGCCAAAACCACATGAGATTGCTGCTTTGATCCATCTGGGGAAGTCTAAGGTGGAAGTCCATATGACTACTAAAAGAGGGATTAGAGGATTACCGGCCCAGTTCTTGTTGGAGAAAGCTCGTTACTTTTCTAGGATGAAGAGTACAGTCGCTTTTGAGGCCATCTTTTCTCTACATGCTTACGGGTTGTTCTTATTTCCTAATGTGGACATGTTTGTTGACGTTAATGCTATCAGGATCTTCATGATTGGAAACCCAGTTCCTACATTGTTGGGTGATTCTTATTACTCTATTCATCTTCGTAATTCTTATCACGGGGGGATGATTATCTGTTGCACGCCTTTGTTGTACCAGTGGTTTATCTCTCATATGCCTCGGTCTGATGCTTTCTGGTATGTCAGGAAGGAACCCCGTTGGGCTCCTAAGATCATGGCACTTACTCACTCAGATATTGATTGGTATCATCGAGCTTACCAGGATATAAATATTGTTGACAGTTGTGGTAGTTTCCCCAATGTACCTCTTCTTGGTACAAAGGGAGGAATTAACTATAGCCTTGTTCTTACACGATGACATCTTGGTTATCCGATAAGGGATAAACCATATAGTATTCATTTGAGTAGTTTCTTTATGAAGGAGGGAGGAGACTATAAGGAAGCTAGGGAGCAGATTGCGAAGGCCTGACGTCACATCCACAAGAAGAATAGGAAAGACTTAGGACCTAGGGGGTTGTTTGTTTGGATCCATATCTTCAGTGGGTTCAAGCGAGGCCTATTCAGTTGAAAATTTCGTATTCCCAGAAAACACCTATGCCTGATATGTTTGTGAAAACCACTCCTCCCTTATTTGATGATCTAGAAAAACTACAGCTTGCTTTTGTCAGGATGCAGCAGGAAAAGGATGCTTGGAAGAATAAGTTCCAAACTTTAGAGATTTCCTATAGAGAAGACTTGAACGAGAGGGACGACTTGATTGAGATCCTTGAGAGTCGAGCGATAGAGACTATGGAGAGGCAAGGGGTTTTATTTTCTCCTAAGCCTCAGTCAGATGTTAGTTGCTCACTTCCAGATTCAGGTGATTGGAAGGAGGTGGCCACCAGGTATGTGGAAGAAAACCAGAGGTTGAAGGCTCAGATTGCTAGGCTTACAGGGAAGCGCCAACATATAGAGTAATCTCCGACAGCTTTACTTCTCAGGGTTTTAGACTTTATTTTCATCTTGTACTTGGGATTGTTGATACTTGTAACCTATTTTGAAGTTATTATAATAAAAAATTTCAGTATTTCAAATGCGTTATTACTTTGATATTTGCAATGTGTCTATAAAACTTTAAATCCCTTGAAATATTAAATAACAAAATAAAATCATGTGCATTGCACATCATGCATCATATTGCACATATTTCTTGCATTTGTTATGCATATCCCGGTGTCTTACCAAGCTTCTTTACTTCGTTCAGCGAGCTGACTCACCACTACAACACTCGGGCTAATTTCAGAAGGAAGATGGACAACTTAGAACAAGATAATCGCGAGTTGTGCGAGGAAGTTTCTGCTTTGAAGGCCGACATGGCCAATCTTACTGCTCTGATGGAATCTCTGGTGGCTGCTCAGAATCAGCCACCGAGTGTTCAATCTCAACCAAAAAGGGCTACTGCTGAAGCTCCGACTGTTCTTGTATCGGCCACCCCAACTGTTGTTCAGAATCGCATGCCTCAAGGTTATCCATGGGGAATGCCAGAGAAATTTGCGCCTGAAGGTTTATATCTTGGTCCTCAAGATACTTCAATTGTTCAGACTATTGTTACTCCTGAACTTCCTGTGGTGCATGCTGCTCCTGTTGCACCTCCTTCGGTGAATATGGTTATGTTTGTTATCGATGATGTGTGTCGTCCTTTTCCTCCACCAAGTGAAGACTTGGATCTCTATGACATAATGGATGATTTTCAAGAGCAGTTTGACAAAATGCAGAGGGAGATGAAGGCCCTCAGGGGAAAGGAATTGTTCGGGTAGAATGTGAATGAATTATGCTTGGTCCTGAATGTTAAGATACCTGCAAAGTTTAAGGTCCCAGAGTTTGAGAAGTACAAGGGAAATACTTTCCATCGTGCTTATCTGGTAATGTATGTAAGGAGAATGTCTACCCATACTGATGATCAGCGTCTGCTGATTCACTTTTTTTCTGGATAGTTTGACTGGTGCTGCGCTGATGTGGTATATGAGTTTGGACAATATCAACATCCATACTTTCAATGACTTGGGAGAAGAATTTATAAGACAATATAAGTACAACGTGGACATGGCGCCTGAACGTGATCAACTCAGGGCAATGGTTCAGAAAGACAGGGAATCATTCAAAGAATATGCACAGAGATGGTGCGAGATAGCCACCCAAGTGATTCCTCCCATGGAAGAGAAGGAGATGAATAAGGTTTTCTTGAAGACTCTGGGTGCTTTATACTATGAAAGGATGGTAGCAAGTGCGCACTTTACTGAAATGGCAGGCATGGGTATCCGTTTAGAAGAGGTTGTAAGAGAGGTCCGTTTAACAAAGAGTGAAGGATCTGGAGGTGCGAAGAAGTCATCTTATGGGTTAAACAAGAAGAAGGAAGGATATAAAAATGCTGTTATGCAAGAGAGAAGGGCCAATCCTCCTAGAAGAAATTATCAGCGTCATCAGCAAGTCGCCTCAGTTACTCCTGCTGTTGGTGTAGATCCAACCACCGTTGCTTATTAGAGACCGTCCCAGCAGGGGAATCAAGGGTATAATCATAGAAGGGAGAGTTATAACCCTATTCCTATGAGTTATACAGAGTTACTACCGGCATTGATTCAGAAGAAGTTAGTGCAGACCCGACCACCTTCCGCTGTACCATCACCTTTGCCTTGGTATTACAAGGCAGACCAAACATGTGCTTTTCATTAGGGAGCACCAGGGCATAATGTTGAGAATTGTTATCCTTTGAAGACTGAGGTGTAAAAATTGGTGAAGTATGGTATTCTATATTTAAAGGATGTGGGTCCTAATGTGAAAGACAATCCTCTACCCAGGCATGGAGGAGAAAATGTTGTGAATATAGTGGCCGGTTGTCCAGGCGACTTTCGGATTTTTGATATTTATCTAGTTAGAGGAGACTTGGTGAAAATGCATGCAGATCTCTTAATTTAGCTACTATACGCATGACCATTCTAGTTGTGCTATCTGCAGTACAGACATACAGGGTTGCGATAAGATAAAGGTTGATTTGCAGGAGATGATGGATGAGGGCCTCATCCACATAATCAGGCCTAGAGAAGAGTATGAAGAGGAGGTGAATATGGTTTCTGGATGTCCTGGAGAGTTCAGAATTTTTGATGTGGAGTATATGAATGAAGACCTTGTGCAATTGCATACTACTTTCTTCCACTTGGCTGGTCAGGTAGAATATCAGTATGGATCTTGCCGAATTTGCTATCGAGACTCCCGAGGATGTTCAATCGTGAAGAAAGGTGTTCAATTTTTGTTGGACAATGGAACTATCAAGGTTACAGGTTAAAGGGATGATTACCATGAAGTTGATATGATTGAGGTTTGTTTGGCTGAAGAAGAGTCGGATGATGAGTATGCCTCTGCAGATGAGTATTTCTTCTCAGATGAGGATTTATTTTCCAGAGATGACTCAATAATGACTGATTGCATTGAAGAAGGGGTAAACATTATTGTGCCTTGTTTTGGTGCACCTTCCCATTTTGAAGTTGAGTATTATAGCAAGCCGACTATTACTCCATTGGTGATTAGTTTGTCGGGTCCTGTCCCCTACAAGTCAAATAAGGCTGTACCCTACAAATATAACACTACAATCTTAGAAGATGGTGCAGAAGTTCCCATCCAGCCAATGCCTGATGTTGGAAATATTGCTGAGGCTAGTAGAGTGACCCGCAACGGTCGTGTATTTGCACTAGTTGTTCGTGGAGATGTTAGAGCTGGAAAGAAAATTGATGAATATGTTGAACCCAAGAAGGCTACGGGTGAATCCAGTAGAGCTACGCTAGAGAAATAAGTGGATGATATTTTGAAGATAATCAAGATGAGCGACTACAGAATTGTAGATCAGCTACTGCAGACTCCGTCGAAAATATCTATCTTGGCTTTATTGATGAACTCCTATGCTCACAGAGAATCTCTGATGAGGGTACTGGATCAAGCTTTTGTGGAGAGTGACATGCCTATAGACCAATTCAGCAGTGTAGTAGGGAACATTACGTCATGTAATAACCTGAGTTTCTGCGATGATGAATTTCCAGATGAAGGAAGGAATCACAACCTGGCCCTCCACATCTCTATGAACTGCAAGAATGATTCACTATCCAATGTGCTGATTGATAATGGATCCTCTTATGAAGTTGAAATATCAAGGAACGCCCATGCGCCCAAGTGGCATTATTGTGAAAGTGTTTGATGGATCAAGGAAATCTGTTATCAGTGAAGTGGACTTGCCTATTCATATAGGACCATATTTGTTTCAGATTACTTTCCAGATTATGGACATTGTACCCGCTTATAACTGTTTTCTAGGAAGGCCGTGGATACATGAGGCAGGGCCTGTCACTTCAACGTTACACCAGAAACTGAAGTTTATACATGAAGGAAAAATGGTAATCATAAATGGAGAACAAGCATTATTGATATCTCATTTGTCCTCTTTCAGCATTGTGGAGGCGGATGAAGCTGCTGTTGGAACCCAGTTCCAAGCCTTATCCATTGATAATATAAGAGGAAATGAGAACTCTATAGCTTCGTTTAAGGATGCGCAACAGGTTGTGCGTAAGGTTCATAGTGAAGTATGGGGACAGATTGTAGATCCACCTGTAAACAAGAACAGAACTGGCTTGGGGTTCTCTCTGAAGAATGACAAAGGTAAGAGCATGAAGCCGAAATCTGCTGCAGGAAAATATCAAGACGTCTTCCATAGCGGGGGTTATCATCATCCAATTGTTTCTGGGATTAATGCCATTGTGGAAGATGAAGCAGAGCAGGAAATACTGAATTATGTGATGCACGAAGTTAGGATCCAGAACTGGATCACCATTGATGTTCCCTCTTGCATACATGTTTCAAAGTAATTTGATTTATTAATCTTTTTGAAAAGCTTTCACTCTGCCCAAGGTGGAAGTAATAATATTGTATAGGCTTATCTATTTGTTGTGACTTTTAAAATCAATAATAAAAGTTGTCTTTGTTTCCCAAATTATGTCTTTATTTTCTGATTTTTTTTGGAAAATGGTAATAAGAAAAAACCTTTCAAAATAAATAATAACTGAAATTCAATCTGCATGATCACTTGTTATATGTGTCAGTTTCTAAATGCAATCATAAATCATATGTGCAGATTAATTAAAAAACCCATTGAATATAATGATCATGCACTCTCTCCCAACTTTGAATGTTCTGTGTATGGGGCCGAAGAAGAAGACTATGATGAGATTCTAGAAGAGATCTCACAGTTGCTTGAGTGTGAGGAAAATGCCATTCAACCATATAAAGAGCCATTGGAGGTAATCAATTTGGGTTCAGAAGAAGATCCAAAAGAAGTCAAGAATGGAGCATTGCTGCATCCTGATGTGAAGAGCAGGTTGATTGAGTTGTTGAAAGAGTATGTGGATATTTTTGCTTGGTCTTATCAAGATATGCCTGGTCTAGATACAGATATTGTAGAGCATTATTTGCCGTTGAAGCCAGAGTGTCCTCCAATCTAAAAAAAGTTGAGAAGAACTCACCCAGATATGGCAGTGAAGATCAAAGAGGAGGTTCTAAAGCAGATTAATACCGGTTTTCTTGTGACGTCAGTGTATCCTTAATGGATTGCCAATATTGTCCCAGTACCTAAAAAAGATGGAAGAGTTTGCATGTGCATAGATTACAGAGATCCAAATAAAGTTAGTCCAAAAGATGATTTTTCATTGCCATGCATTGACATGTCAGTGGATAGCACAAAAGAATTCAAAGTATTCTCGTTCATGGATGGATTTTCTGGGTATAATCAAATAAGAATGGCTCTAGAGGACATGGAAAAAACAACGTTTATCACATCCTAGGGAACATTCTGTTACAGAGTGATGCCCTTCGGGTTGAAGAACACTGGTGCAACGTACCAGAGGGCTATGACAACCCTATTCCATGATCTGATGCACAATGAAATTGAGGTATATGTTGATGATATGATTTCTAAATCCCAGATTGGAGAAGGGCATGTAGAATATTTTTTGAAGTTGTTTCAGCGTTTGAGGAAGTATCTTCTCTGCTTGAATCCAAATAAATGTACCTTCAGCGTTCGACCGGGGAAATTATTGGGTTTTATTGTTAGCCAGAAATGAATTGAAGTTGACCCCGATAAAGTCAAAGCAATTCAAGAGATGCCAGCGTCGAGAAATGAAAAGCAACTCAGAGGGTTCCTTGGGCATTTGAATTATATTTCCAAATTCATTTCCCACATGACTGCAACGTGTGAATCGATCTTTAAGTTGTTAAAGAAAGATCAAGGTTGTGTGTGGACAGATGGCTGCCAAAGGGCATTTAAAAGTATTAAAAAATATCTGCTTGAACCTCCTATCTTGCTCCCTCCTGTCGAAGGAAGACCGTTGATTATGTATCTGACAGTGTTATATAAATCCATGGGTTATATTCTGGGACAACAAGATGAAACGGGGAAGAAAGAGTACGCCATTTATTATCTCAGCAAAAAATTTACTGATTATGAGTTGCGGTATTCCATGCTAAAAAAGACATTTTATGCTCTGGCCTGGGCGGCAAAATGTTTGCGGCAGTATATGTTGAATCACACCACTTGGTTGATCTCTAAAATGGATCCAATCAAGTACATTTTTGAAAATCCTGCTCTTACTGGGAGAATTTCCCACTGGCAGATGCTGTTATTTGAATATGATTTCGAATACCACACTCAAAAAGCTATTAAAATAAGCGTGTTGGAAGATTATCTTGCTCACCAACCAGTTGAGGATCATCAGTCTGTAAAGTATGAATTTCCCGATGAGGATGTGATGTTCCTGAAAGTGAAAGATTTTGATGAGCCATTGCTTGAGGAAGGTCCTGATCCTGAGTCTCGTTGGAGTATGATATTTGATGGGGCTGTGAATGCTTATGGTAAAGGAATTGGTGTTGTGATTGTCACTCCACATGGATCGCACATTCCTTTTATTGCAAAGTTGACATTTGAATGTACTAATAATATGGCAGAAAATGAGGCTTGCATCATGGGTCTCGAGGAAGCTATTGATCTTAGAATTAAAATTCTAGATGTATATGGTGATTCAGCTTTGGTAATAAACCATATTAAAGGAGAATGGGACACTCGTCACCCCGGCTTGATCCCTTACAAAGATTATGCTAGAAGATTGTTACCCTTCTTTAATAAAGTTGAATTCCATCACATTCCTAGAGATGAAAATCAAATGGAAGACGCTATGGAAACTCTGGCTTCTATGTATCAGGTGAATACTTGGAATGATATACCTCGAGTTATAGTACGGCGACTGGATAGGCCTGCTCATGTGTTTACAACAGAAGAGGTAGCAGATGAGAAACCTTGGTATTATGATATCAAGCATTTTCTCCAAACTTAGGAATACCCGATTGGTGCATCGAATAAAGATAGAAAAACATTGAGAAGATTGGCTGGCAGTTTCTTCCTCAGTGAAAATGTGTTGTACAAGAGAAATTATGACATGGTCTTGCTCAGATGCGTGGATAGACACGAAGCAGACATGTTAATGCATGAGGTTCATGAAGGTTCATTTGGCACTCATGCCAATGGACATTCGATGGCTAAAAGGATGCTAAGGGCAGGTTACTATTAGCTGACAATGGAATTTGATTGTTACAAATTTGCAAAGAAGTGTCATAAATACCAGATTTATGCAAACAAGGTTCATGTGCCTCCGACACTTCTCAATGTGATCTCTTCCCCATGGCGTTTCTCTATGCGGGGTATTGACATGATCAGAATGATAGATCCCAAAGCTTCAAATGGACACCATTTTATCTTGGTAGCAATTAATTACTTCACCAAGTGGGTGGAGGCTGCTTCATATGCTAATGTTACTAAGCAGGTGATTGTGCGCTTCATTAAGAATAATCTCATATGTCGGTATGGTGTGCCAAACAGAATTATCACTGGCAATGGCTGGAATATGAACAACAAAATGATGACGAAACTGTGTGAAGAATTTAAGATTGTCCATCACAATTCATCTCCGTACAGGCCAAAGATGAATGAGGTTGTTGAAGCTGCTAATAAGAATATCAAGAAGATTATCCAGAAATGGTTGTTACTTATAAGGATTGGCATGAAATGATCCCTTTTGCTTTACATGGATATCGAACATCTGTCCGCACTTCAACAGGAGCAACCCCGTTCTCCCTTGTGTATGGAATGGAAGCGGTACTCCCAATTGAGGTTGAGATTCCCTTTTTGCATGTGATAATGGAAAGCAAGTTGTCAGAGGTGGAATGGGTCCAGAACCGGTTTGACCAATTGAATTTGATTAAAGAGAAGATAATGACAGCTTTGTGTCATAGACAGTTATATTAAAAGAGAATGAAGAAAGCTTTTGAAAAGAAGTTCAAACCTCATGAATTCAGAGAAGGCGACCTCATGCTCAGGAAGATCATGTCTTTTAACGCTGATTCTAGGGGAAAGTAGACTCCCAATTTTGAAGGCCCGTATGTTGTCAAGAAAGCCTTCTCTGGAGGTGCATTAATTCTTGAATCTATGGATGGCAAGAAGTTCCCACGTCTCGTGAATGCTAATGCAGTCAAGAAATACTTTGCCTAAAGAAATAAAAGAACAACTCGCTAAGTTGAAAACCCGAAAGGGCGGCTTAGGCAAAAAAGAGTATCTCCGTAGGCCAAAAACCTGAAAGGGCGGTCTAGGCAAAAATTAGAGACATAAATAGAATAAAATTTCCCGCTAAGTTGAAAACCCACAAGGGAAGCTTAGGCAAAAGTTAGGGATTTTCTTGGCAAGTAACTACATCAGACAAGACTTGATCGTTGAAGCAACAATCTTCTCAGATCCTCATCACACTTCAACAGAAGTTGTCGCCTAGGATTTCAAAAGTTGTTAGAGGGGATAGTGGTTATTATATCTCAATGTATCTTTTCCATTATATATTACCATTTTTCAAACTTTGTAATCATCCATGGAGTCCCGCCGTTTGTAGACTACCATTCTATTAATGAAATTTGAGCTTTTTCCCAATTCTTTTTACTTCTTATTTTATTTAGCTTGCAAAGACTCCATTTATTATTGATAATAACTTTCAAAGCGAAAAGATTAAATAACCAAATTTATTTTCAAAAAGAATTTACAATTTTCTTTTACTTTAAAATTTGTGGCGCAAAAAAAAAGTGGTGATCCCAGGTGTGATACGGTGGGAGAATTGACTCGGGTTGTTTTGTGTTTGATCGCAATTGTGTGGGTAGCAAGAGTCGCCACCGACTTTTCTTTTATCCAAAATGAAAGGTAAAAAAGCACAGGAAAGACCTTTCAAGATTATTTCTTGGGTTCGGGGGGTAGGTTATGAAAAGGGAATGTGTTAGCACCCTTTTCATCTGTAGTTATCTACGGGCTCTTAGTTACTTGCTAGATCACTTGATTTTGTTTGACAATGTGCTTGTGGTGTGGGCTTTGAAAGTATTTTGAAAATGTCTTTGTAATGGTTCTCGTCTCTATAAGAACGCGTACAAAGTATTTGTTTGGAAAATAGTTCAAGGAAGTGTTCGTGTAGTGTGCTTTTTTGAAAGTGTTTTTGAAAAGATGTTTTTGTAATGGTTCTCGTCCCTATAAGAACGTATACAAAAAGCTTTTGTCTTTTGAAAATGTTTCAAAATGAAAGTTTTGGTGTATAAAATGTCTTTGTCGTGAGCAAGCGAGCAACTAAGAGCAACCTATTTACTCAAAAGGTCTTAAATGTTCTTTTCCTATTCCTTTAGATGTTGATATCTTACCATTGATTTGGTAAGAAGCCCCATCATTGGATGTGAAGGGACGGGCGCGAGTCAATCGTTCAGTCATAGAAGGCAACTTGTGAGACGCTTTAGCAATTTTCATAAGGGACTAGATCATTTTGTCAAAGGCAACATCGAGGGACATCGAGGGACTAAGATATTTTTTATAGAAGGGTCTTTGCTAAAGCGTCCCATGTTCGAGGGACATGACTGTTTTTCCGAGGCAACAAGCGAGGTTACCCTAGAGGTGCTCGTGTGAAAAATTTGTTTGATTCAAGTTAATTTGTTTTTGATTAGGGTTGTCTAGCGGTTGTTTTTATGTCTTGCCATACATGCCTAATTACTATACAGTATAACGAAAACAGTAAATTGCGGAAATTAAAATTCTACGCTATTACAGAGCTTTAGGGAATGGGGTTACAAATTTACAAATGGGGATGGATCGATGAGATTAAAAATTAAAATAGGCAATTAATACAACCCAATCGAATTAAAAATGAACAAATATTTAAACTAGCCCAATCTATAAAATTAATTACCAAAATAAATAACACTATAATATTTTGGTATTTTTTTTGTGAGAAATTTGGTAAAAAGAAATTAAAATCTATAAAAAAACTAAACATTTCAAAAGAAAGTTTATTAAACTATAAAAAGTTAACAAAGTTATTTACAAAGTCCTAAACTAATTAAGAAAATAACTTAATTTTGAATTTATATATTTAATTAAAATTTAAAAAATAATACTAAAGATTGATAAAATTAAATCTAAACTAAAATTATTAAGATAATTCTAAACTAACTTATAGTTCTAAGTAATTGGGTTAAACCTAAAATATGCTAAATTCTAATATTATTAAATGAAACCTAAACTAATTTAAATAAGGGGTAAAGCAGTATGTTGAAGGTGTGAAACAAAAAAAAACAGATTGGGCTTAGAAAAATTTGAAACAGCAAAGCCCAATTTAAAACAAAACAGATTGCATTATAACAATCAAATAAAAAAAAAGATAAATACTGGGTTAAATAAGAAAATGGGTTGGGCTTGGATCGGGTCGGACCATACCCATGTCCGTTTATCTTAGAACAAAGGAAAGGGTTGTAAAAACCCTAAATGACTATCTTCCCCTCTTCTCTCTCTCTCTCTCTCTCTCTCTCTCTCTCTCTCTCTCTCTCTCTCTCTCTCTCTCTCTCTCTCTCTCTCTCTCTCTCTCTCTCTCTCTCTCTCTCTCTCTCTCTCCTCTCTCTCTCTCTCTCTCTCTCTCTCGCGAGCTCACCATCATCTTCCTCCGATCACTCTTCTTTGTTGCGCTTCTGTTTCGAAGCTCCGCCTCACTTTGATGTTAATTATTTCACGATTCCAACAAAAAACAATAACACATATCACACGCTTAAAGAAGAGATTTAAGGGTGTTTACCTAACGAAGATGAGTCTGGCGCTCCGAAACCGATGATGAGAAATCCAAGAACGATCCGAGTCTGGTATGCACTTTTGTCTCAGTCTTCTTCTTTCTTCTACCTCTTCTTTTGTCTATGCATTTTTTTATGTTGCGATGTTGTGTTGTTGTTGTTTTGTGTACTGCGTTTTGAGTGTCTACTACTGATGCCTGGAGAAGAGTTGTGATTTTGAGATGAAGTTGTGAAGTTAGATTCGATTTTGATGTGTATTGGTTACTGAAGGAAGTATGGAGGGTATGGAAGGTTACGGATTCACGTGTGTTGAGTTGGTGATTTGATATTTTTTGAGTTTTTCTGTGAGGTCTCAAAAGTGGTAAGGGTTTGAATATGTATAATGTTGTAACAAATTTGAGGTTAATGATTTTTGGTGATGGGAGTTGTGATCGGTGGAAATGAGAACTGACTGTTTAAAGCTGGTTTCACGAAATGTCGCAGAAGCAAGAGTCGCCACCGTCTTTTATTTTCTCCAACATGGATAGGACAAAAGCACAGCAAAATTCCTTATGAGAACGTTTCTCGGTTCGGGAGGTAGATTTATAGAAAGGGAAGGTGTTAGCACCCTTTCTATCCATGGTTATCCATGGGCTCTTAGATACTTGCTCTTATGTTTTCAAAATGTTTGCTTTTCAAAATGTGCGTGGGTTTGAAAAAAGTTTCATTGAAAGATTTCTGAATAACTCTTGTATCTGTCCTCAAGAGTGTTTGAAAAATTTGTTTTGAAAGATTTTGAAAGTGTCAGTGTGAAAAGATTTTGATTTTTTTTTGAAGAGAGCAAGTATCCATGAGTCATCTACCTACCCTAAGGAACTAGGCTGTGTATAAGTCCTTAAGATAGTGTCATCCCACCATTGAGAGGTAGGTAGCACCACCGTTGGAGGTGTTCGGGTCAATTCGATTGTAGGGACAGTATGGTCACCGAAGCAACAGTAGGACACCTTAGAAGCTACCCTTATGTCCTAGATCCTTTTTAATCTGAGGCAACCGTTTCGAGGCAACTGTTTCGAGGCAACTGGATCATGGACATAAGAGCGACCGCTAAAATGTCCTATACTTGACGACCACGTTTCGAAGGCAACGAGTGAGGCGTACCCTAGAAGTGGTGTGTGTATTGTGTGTTTTTTTCAGGTTAACAGTTATCTTTGATCATGGCATTGTGAGCTACGAGTTATTTTTAATTAACATACATTCTTTCATGCAAGTTTAGCAGTTAGGAGTGCGGAAAATTAAAAGACGGAAATATAAAAGCTACGCTATTACAAGGCGCGGGTCTATACATCGCCAAAGTACAAAGACCCGTTTTTGATAAAAGATGCGGAAAGTAAAAGAAAAGAGATAAACCTAATTACTATTACATCCTTGAACAATTACATAATAATCAATAAGAAAAATAATGCGCGAAAAGAATTAAAATCAGGACGTCCGAGGGTTTTGACCCTTTGCTTGAAATTAAATTAAAAATTGAATACTAATTAATTATTTAATTAAAGAAAAGAAAGTGTGTTTTTTATGCTTTTGTATTTATGAAAATAAAGAAAATTAAAATTAAAAGGAAACCCTAATTCTAAATTATTTTTGATTATTAATGAAAAAAGGTCAAAATTAGGCTAATTAACTAAATTATTTATTTTACATGTTTATTTACAAAAATAATAATAATAATAAATAATGATGAAAATAATTAATTAAGAAAAAGATAAAAATGTCAAAAAACCTAATTCTATGTATTTTTTATTTATTAAGAAAAGAGATTAAAATATAAACCTAAATTAAACTAAAGTTAATTGTTAGTTATTTATTTACAAAAATAAATTAATGGTAAATTTAATAAATAATTAAACATATTTTTGTATTTTGATTTTCTGTTTTTATTATGGAAGAATTTATTTTATAGTGAAAAAACAATTAAAACAATTAAAAAGAATTAGAAAAGAAAAGAAAAGAAAATTAAAAAGGATGCAAACCAAGGGGGGTGTCAGGCCCAAAGTGGAGGTGTTTGTGGAATTCTGGCCCATTAGCACAAGGCCTCGTTTGACTTTCAGGAATCAGGTGCACGCTTGTTTGACTGGACCACACCATGGGTGTTGTTTCCTGACCATTGGATTGGATCTCCTGGCCACTTGGCAAGCCACGCGTGAGAGTGCATGATGGACTTCTAAGCATACGCTGCATGTGAACGCTTTATGAAAAAATAGAACAAATTATCTGGGGGACCTGGGGATCGAACCCAGGTCCCAGCACTCACCAAGCCACGTCCCTTGCCAATTGAGCTATTGCGCGCGTTTGTCATATGAATGGGGAACAATTATTATATAAGAAAAACAAATATTATGGTATCAAACAAAACAAAAACGCGCCAGATTTGAATGTCCAAACCACAGGATGCCACCTATGCTTCTTCTTCGTTTGTACCTGTAAACATGAATAAGATAGCGGGGGTTTTAAACCCCACTAAGTGAAAGTCCTAAAAATAGCGAATAGAAGTGGAATCAACATAAATTGAGCGCGAGGGTATCATTTGATTCGTCTTGTTGCAACGAATTTGTCTATATTAGTCTTGAGGTCCAATTTTTCCTGATACCTAAAGCCCTAATTGCAAGCTTCAGAAACCCTAGATGTTGTTCATGGTGGATTTTGATCCAGGCAACGTTAGTTCAATTAAATTGTACCAATCGCTTCAGAAGGTCACTATTAGTGTAAATTAAACAAGAAAACAGATTAAAAGCACGTGAATCATGTTATGCAAGTTTGAAAAATAGGGCAAACCGTGTGGCTCGTATTCTTGGATTCTTCGCGTGTTAGGATTGATTCTTGATTGCAAACGCTTCCTGGACACTTAGGCAACGTATTGGAATCCTTTTTAGGCCTTGAATTGTACTGCAAGTATGCTTTCAGTTTTCAAGTTTCTCTTGAAAATTTGCAAAAGTGATTATGGAATATTGGCAGCTTTCACGTGTATGTCTGAGTAGGGTTGGCTTATGCATATGTATGTGATGTGAATTAGGTCAAGAATGAGCCCAAAAGTCCATGGATTAATGACTTGAATATTTGATTGCCTAATCATATCTTTTCCAATCTTTTCTTTCATGAAACCTTGCCAATCATGGATTTCTTTGCCTTGTTGATTGAGAAACGAATTGCCAGCTTGCCCTAGTCACATTTGCTGCACAAAAAGATCTAAAAAAGCATATCTTTGAATTTTCTTATAATTAAAACCAATTAAATGAATTAATATAAATATAAATCCAATTAATTAATTAAAAATAAGAAAATAAAATATTTTGAGCTCAATGGATCGTGCATAGGCTTTGGGTAATGATTCAAGAAAGAATTTGAGGCCCATTAGCAAATTTGAGGCTTTTTAGGCAAAGTTGACTTTTGAAAGTTCCCAAAAATTTCCCAACTTCTCCAATGCATATCTTGCTCAATTTTGAAGCTATGAACATGTTCTCGGAAATTTTGGAAAGGTCTTGAAGTCCTATAACCAATGCCTTTGGTCCCATGTCATTTTGATTTACCAACCTCAAGTTATGGTCTTTGACTTAAAGTGCCTTTTTGTTGACTTTTGAAAATGACCTATAATGTTGAAATTGATAACTTTTTGTGAGAGCATTTCTTGGACTTGAAGTGCGAAGATGAGTTGTAGGAAATGTCATCCTCTTCAAAATGAGCTTTGGATGGGATTTTTCTGATGAACCATGAAAAAGTTATGCCCTGGTCAATTTGCAGTTAACTTTTCAGCTGTCCAAAAATAGAAACTTTTGATTCTTGAGACTTTTTGAGCCATGCTTGTGGAATCATGATCAAGAATTGATCAGATGATGATTGTGGCTTCAAAATAAGATGTTGACCAAAATTTTGACTTTTGACTGTCAAATGACCATTTTGCCCATGCAGTTGACTGTGGAGCAATTAGGGCTTTTGACTATGCAATTTGATGCTGTGAGTCTTGAAACTTGACATATGAATGCTTGACAATGTATATAGGCATATGGGACTTGATTGGACCCTTGGAAATCTCAATTTCTTTGCAAGAACCAAAACCCTAATTTTGACTGTGTTAGGAGGCAATTGGACAGTGCAACCCTTGAGAGATTTTGAACCATGATCTTGCCAAATCTTGAAGAATATGGGAGGGCAAATTTTCGGGTACAACAGTTGCCCCTGTTCAATCTTCTTAGACCTGAGGATGTAGATTGGCTGGCGTGCCTTTCATAATCCGAAGGTGGAAGATGATTGAACACTAGAGTGCCCAGAAATTTGCACTCACATAGTAGAGTATCAACAATGTGATGTCGGGAATGGGCTTATAGATGCTATTTGGAACTGTAGTGGATATGAGGATGGGCTTATAGATGTCATCTGGAGGTGTGACAGAAACTTGTCAGGAATGGGCTTATGATGCCATTTGGAGACTGTTGATATGTGGATGGGCTTATAGATGCCATGTAGGTGTCGATCGCGCAAGAGATTCCTTAGCGAGAACTTGTGTACCTGAGAAAGAAAGATAATTACCTGGCCTGTTACAGGGGTTGATCTTCAAACTCTTCAGACGTGCCCTGGCAGGATACAGGAATCGAGTCTGGAATTAGTCGTCAACAGATACACCCTGGCAAGATACAGGAATCGGATCTTCAAACTCTTCAGACGTGCCCTGGCAGGATACAGGAATCGAGTCTGGAATTAGTCGTCGACAGATACACCCTGGCAAGATACAGGAATCGGATCTTCAAACTCTTCAGACGTGCCCTGGCAGGATACAAGAATCGAGTCTGGAATTAGTCGTCAACAGATACACCCTGGCAAGATACAGGAATCGGATCTTCAAACTCTTCAGACGTGCCCTGGCAAGATACAGGAATCGAGTCTGGAATTAGTCGTCAACAGATACACCCTGGCAAGATACAGGAATCGGATCTTCAAACTCTTCAGACGTGCCCTGGCAGGATACAGGAATCGAGTCCGGAAAATAGTCGTCAACAGATACACCCTGGCAGGATACAGGAATCAGATCTTCAAACTCTTCAGACGTGCCCTGGCAGGATACAGGAATCGAGTCCGGAAATAGTCGTCAACAGATACACCCTGGCAAGATACAGGAATCGGATCTTCAAACTCTTCAGACGTGCCCTGGCAAGATACAGGAATCGAGTCTGGAATTAGTCGTCAACAGATACACCCTGGCAAGATACAGGAATCGGATCTTCAAACTCTTCAGACGTGCCCTGGCAAGATACAGGAATCGAGTCTGGAATTAGTCGTCAATAGATACACCCTGGCAAGATACAGGAATTGGATCTTCAAACTCTTCAGACGTGCCCTGGAAGGATACAGGAATCGAGTCTGGAAATAATCGCTCACAGATGTGCCCAGGCTAGCTACAGGTATCGAATCTGGAATTGCGACAGTTGATAGTAATCATCTTTGTACTGACCTTTGTCCTGAAAAGATAAAACGTTAGTTGTATGCGATGTCATGATGTATGACATGCGTGATGTGATGATGTTCAGAGAATAAATGAGATTGTATGTTCATGATGCGTATGTGCATGCTATAATGTATGAAGATGTGATGTTCATGAATGTATTTTTGTCTAGGAAAGTAAATCCTTGACGGGTGCCGGGAAGTTAACTCCTGGGCTGATGTTGAAGAGTAGTATTATTTGTTTCCGCTGGGGATGATGGTTGCAAGCATAAACCGGTAGGAGAAGATGACTCCGTTGGGGAATAAATTTGGCAGATAGATTACTCTGCGGGGAGTGAACTCTTGTGGGGAAAGAGAGGTACTTTGCTGAGGTTGATGATAACTCCGCTGGGGATACCATTGTTGAGCTCTGTTGGAAGATTTGATGAACTCCGCTGGGGATATGAAGAATTTTCTGGGGACGATATTTCCGTGGAAATTGGCTGAGGATAACCTAGTTATATCCTGGTGGGGAAATAACCCTTGAATAAAGCCCGGGGAGCGTTCGTACTTTGCAGGTGATAAGCTTCTAGAATCTACTGGGGATAAGCTTCCTGAATCTGCTAGGGAGATTGATTGAGTTCTTCTGGGGAAACTTTTCAGATTGGACTGGGGAATGGCTCTACTGGATGTCCGGTATACCGCCGGGGAACAATCTTAGATCAAGATTGCCGGGGATGCTTGTAGAGGAATATCTATATACTCCGTTGGGGAATATTGAGATTTCTGGGGATAATCCAACTTCCATAAGGCTGACTGTAGGCTAACTCTGCTTGGGGAGAGCGTTGCTGACTTGCTGAAGATACGGTGCTTTGTTAGGGCTGACAGTAGCCTAACTCTGCTTGGGGAGAGTGTTGCTGACTTGCTAGAGATACGGTGCTTTGTTAGGGCTGACGGGAGACCAACTGCTTGGGAGAGAATTATTGAATCTTGTCTTACTCGGCGGGGAGTGAAGGTATCTGGGTTACATTTTTCAACCGAACTTACCTTGGTACCTTGGTGGACAGAGCAATTAGATTGCTTAGACAACTCATTATTTCCCCTGTTTCTGATGTTACCTGTAATTGATCCTTTGTTTCGCATGCAAATATTTATGAGTTAGCAATTAGTGTCAAATGCATATATCACAATTGAACATTGGACGTTCTTCACAAAACAAAATAGAAAAAAGGAAAAAACAATTGGCAATTGGTCTGAAAAGTGAATTTGTATTGATTTTTGAATTTGCCTGTAAATAGGCGTTTATGTACAAGAGGCTGACGTCCTAGTAAGAGAACGCCGCCGAACAACAGAGTTTATACAGTTTGTACAAAGAAAACAAAACAGCTGTGTGAAAAGAGTAATCCCACTGGGTTCCAACTCTGCTATCGCCTTTATATCTTCGAGCGTCTCATCACTTGGCTGCTCGGTTGAAGATGAAGCTGATTGCTCGATGTCGTCTGAACCTGATGGTGATTCCGGATTCTGGATGCAAGGTGATTCAATGAGACATAGTATTACGCTTTAATCCCTAACTTTTGCCCGGACCTCCCTTTCGGGTTTTCAGTCCACCGGGATACCCATTTTTGCCCAAGCCGCCTTTTCAGGTTTTCGACTTGCCGGGTGTACAGATTTTTTTTCATTTCATCCCTTATTTTTCCCCAAACCCTTTTGGTTCGCCGGGAAGCCCTAATTTTTGCCTAGGTATGTCATCCTAGCGGGTCTTTTATCATGTGTAGTATCTTTTTACTGTGTCTGCATTGGCGGGGTGAGGAAGGTCGTCACTGTCCATGGTGGTTAGAATCATGGCTCCTCCTGAGAACACATGTTTAACCACAAATGGCCCTTCGTAGGTGGGGGTCCATTTGCCCCTGGGATCACTTTGAGGATGGATGATGCGTTTGATTACCAGGTCCCCGACTTGATACTCTTGTGGTCTGACTTTCTTGTTAAATGCCCTGATCATCCGTTTTTGGTACGTTTGACCATGACAAATAGCGGTGAGTCTCTTTTTGTCAATTAGGTTTAATTGATCAAGTCGAGTCTGGATCCAGTCATCTTCGCTCAAGCCTGCATCCTTCATTATCCGGAGAGAGTGTATCTGGACTTCAATCGGCAAGACTGCCTCCATGCCGTAGACCAAGGAAAAGGGAGTTGCCCCGGTTGACGTTCTTGCTGAGGTACGGTACCCATGAAGAGCAAACAGTAACATCTCGTGCCAATCTTTATAGGTCACTTTCATCTTCTGCATAATCTTTTTGATATTCTTATTAGTTGCCTCTACAGCCCCATTCATCTTCGGCCGGTAGGGAGAAGAGTTGTGGTGTTGTATCTTGAATTGCTCGCAGAGCTCAGTGATCATCTTGTTGTTAAGATTGGTACCATTGTCCGTAATGATCCTTTCCGGGACGCCGTATCGACAGATCAGGTTATGCCGAATGAACCGTGCCACGACGTTCTTGGTTACAGTGGCATAAGAAGCTGCTTCAACCCACTTTGTAAAATAGTCGATCGCCACCAGGATGAAGCGATGCCCGTTGGATGTTGTAGGTTTAATCTCGCCGATCATATCAATGCCCCACATTGCAAAAGGCCACGGTGCTGTCAAGACATTCAGAGGAACTGGAGGAACGTGCACCTTATCTGCGTAAATTTGGCACTTATGACATGTCCGAGAATGTTGGTAACAGTCGGCTTCCATTGTGGACCAGAAATATCCTGCCCGAAGGATTTTCTTTGCCATGGTGTGTCCACTGGAATGCGTTTCGAAGGTACCTTCGTGCAGCTCTGCCATGATTCTTTCTGCTTCAGTCTTATCCACACAACGCAGTAAGGTTGAATCATGGTTTCGCTTGTAGAGAATGCCGTTGTTGAGGAAGAACTTTGCAGCGAACCTTCTCAGAAACTTCTTGTCATTGATGGATGCACCTTCAGGGTATTCCTGAGCTTCCAGATACCTCTTCACCTCATGATACCAAGGTTTTTCAGTCACCACCTCAGCCTCAAGATCACAGCAATATGCAGGTTCGTCCAATTTCCAGATAATGATCCGGGGAGCCTCATTGTCCCATTTGACTTTGAACATAGAAGACATTGTAGCCAGCGTGTCCGCCAGCTGATTCTCCTCTCTTGGGAAGTGTTCAAAAGTTATCTCCGTGAAATGGGGGATCAATGTCAACATACACTCTTTGTAAGGAATAAGGTTTGGGTGTTTCGTATCCCACTCGCCTTTGATCTGATTGATCACGAGAGCGGAATCTCCGAAGACACTTAAAAACTTGATCCTTAGATCAATTGCAGCTTGAAGACCCATGATGCATGCCTCATACTCCGCCATGTTGTTGGTGTAGTTGAAACATAGCCGGGCAGTGAGTGGAGTATGAGTGCCTTTGAGGGATATGATCACAACGCCGATACCGTTACCCAAAGCGTTGGAGGCTCCGTCAAAGTGCATAGACCATCGGGATCCTTCCTCAGGTCCTTCATCCGGTCCAGGTACTTCACTATCAGTCACTACCATGATGTTCTCGTAAGGAAATTCAAAGTTCATTGTCTGGTAGTCGTCCACTGCCTGGTGTGCCAAATGGTCTGCCAATACAATTCCCTTGATTGCCTTCTGAGTCATGTACTGGATGTCATATTCTGTCAAGATCATTTGCCATCTTGCTATTCTTCCGGACAGAGCAGGCTTTTCGAATATGTACTTTATTAGATCCATTTTTGAAATCAATAGAGTAGTGTGAGTCAACATATACTGTCTCAGCCGCCGAGCAGCCCATACCAGAGCGCAACAAGTTTTCTCGAGCAGTGAGTATCGGGTCTCACAGTCGGTAAACTTTTTGCTAAGGTAATAAATGGCATGCTCTTTTCGGCCAGACTCGTCATGCTGCCCCAGCACACACCCCATTGAGTTGTCAAGTACCGTTAAGTATAGTATTTTAGGTCTCCCTTCAACCGATGGCATAAGAATGGGTGGTTCTTGGAGATACTCTTTGATTCTGTCGAAAGCGGCCTGACATTCATCATTCCAACGTACTACCTGATCTTTCTTCAGCAGCTTGAAGATTGGTTCACAGGTAGCAGTTAGGTGCGAGATGAATCGAGAAATATAATTCAGACGTCCTAGAAAGCCTCTGACTTCTTTCTCTGTCTTAGGAGTTGGCATCTCTTGTATGGCTTTAACCTTGGCAGGGTCCACTTGAATACCTTTGTCGCTCACGACGAAGCCTAGCAACTTTCCAGATCTTACCCCAAATGTGCATTTGTTCGGGTTCAACCTCAGCTTGTACAACTTCAACCGGTCAAACAGCTTCTGCAGATGGTCAAGGTGTTCCTCCTCAGTTTGGGACCTTGCAATCATATCATCGACATACACTTCAATCTCATGATGGATCATGTCATGAAATAAAGCAACCATGGCACGTTGGTAGGTTGCCCCAGCATTTTTCAACCCGAATGGCATGACCTTTTAGCAGAAGGTGCCCCACTGAGTAACGAAGGTAGTCTTTTCCATATCTTCAGGAGCCATCTTGATCTGATTATAACCTGAAAAACCGTCCATGAAGGAGAACACCTTATGCTGAGCAGTATTGTCGACCAGAACGTCAATGTGAGGCAGGGGGAAGTCATCCTTGGGGCTCGCCCTGTTCAAATCCCTGTAATCAACACACATTCGGACCTTACCATCTTTCTTCGGCACCGGAACCACATTGGCAACCCACTGAGGGTAAGAAGTCACTACTAGAAACCCGACATCAAATTGCTTCATAACCTCAGCTTTGATCTTCTCGGACATCTCTGGACGCATACGGCGGACCTTTTGCTTAACTGGCGGGCAGTCTTCCTTGGTAGGCAAGTGATGGACCACAATGTCGGTATCCAACCCAGGCATGTCTTCGTAAGACCAGGCAAAGATTTCCACATAATCATGCAACATCTGAATCAACCGTTGTTTCACGCTGAGCTCTAGATTGGCACCAATCTTAACTTCCTTTTTATCTGTCTCAGTACCCAGATTTACCGTTTCCACTGGCTCTTCATGTGGATGAATGGCCCTCTCTTCCTGGAGTAACAGTCTTGCAAGCTCACCAGGCACTTCGCAATCATCTTCACCTTCGTCTTCGGCTAAGTTGATCGGATTTTCGAAGTTATAACTGGCAGTAGCAGAGTCGTTACCAGTGAGATCCAGAGTGGATTGAAACCTGTATAGGTGAGTGTGTGTAAATATAGCTGTTTTGCAATATATAAAGAAAAAAAGAAAGAAAGGGAGCACAAGATTCGAAATGAAAACGTCCAATGTCTTTATTCATGATATATGGAAATGACAAGTAATAAGCCCTCACAAATGAAGCCACGGTGCCCCGGGTAAGACACCGGGCCATAAAGTTTCAATTTATTGTTCATTACAAATTTAAAAAAACAAAGGAATTCATTACTGCGTAACAAAAGTAACAGGTATGTAGTCTTTTGCAGTCCAATTGTCCAGTCCACCGTCGGTCGTTGGGTAGATCCAGCTATCAAACTCAGATTCCTCCGCATCGCCTTCAATAGCATTCACTCCCGGGTTGGTGATGAACACGGGAGGTCTTCCGATCTTTGCTTTGCGTACAACCCTCTGAGCCTCTGCAGTGAAACCCAGCCCAAACTTGTCAGTTTTTGGAGTAAAATCAGGGAGCCTGCCCCAGTTAGCACATTTACCTTTTTCAACCACAGCCCGGGCGTCCTTCAAGGAAGCCATCTTCAAAGGAAAGTCTTCTTCAATTACTGTCTCTGCTGACGCCAATGTTGGAGGCACCTCTTCAAAATGTTGAAAGGGGTTTTCAATGAACTCCCCGTCCATCTCTATATACCGGAACAAGTTCAGATGACTAACCATGTATTCTTCCTCCCCCTGCACTGTAACAATCTTCCCTCTGACAGGGTACTTAAGCTTCTGGTGTAGAGTGGAGGTCACAGCCCCAGCCTTGTGGATCCAAGGACGACCCAGCAAACAAGAATAGGATGGACGAATGTCCATCACATAGAACTTTGAGTCAAAGATTTGAGAACCAACCCGAATCGGAATATCTACCTCACCATGAACCATCCTCTTCGACCCGTCAAAGGCTCGGACAATGATGTTACTAGGTTTCAACTCCAAACCCTCACAATCCAACCTGTCTAAGGCCTTCTTGGGCAATACATTCAGCGAAGAACCGGTGTCCACCAACACGTGTGCAAGAGTAGTTCCCCTGCATTTAATGGAGACATGCAGGGCATCATTGTGGTTCTTCCCCTTAGCGGTCAGATTAGCATCAGAGAAACCCAACCCATTGTCAGCGGTCAAATTGGCCACACAATCAGTAAATTGGTCCGCAGACGTCTCTTGTGGCACATGGGCCGTCTTCAGAAATGAAATCAGGGCCTTGGCGTGGGCCTCTGAGCACAACAACAATGATAGCATAGAGATCTTGGAGGGGGTATGCCCCAGCTGCTCAACGACGTTGAAATCGCTCTTCTTGATGATCTTAAGGATTTCCTCCATCTCTTGCTGTGAAGCTTCAACATTAACAGTCTTTGGTGCCTCCGTCCGGGCAGGTGCATCAGCAATCCCTTTGCCCCGAGTATCAGATGACTCAGCAGCAGGGGTAGAAACTTGATCAGGAAGGGAAACAGGCACACTTGTAGGCATGATGATAAGAGGTCTTCGGATGACTGGTGGAGCAATGTCAGGCGAGAAGAGCCTGCCACTGCGAGTAACTTTAGCCAGACCGGTGATGTTACTGATGCCGGTACTAGTGTTGAACTCCTGCTTCACTCCAAGCACATACACATCTGCCCCATAGTGCCATGGGACAGCCTTGTCAGATTTATAGGGGAGGGGCCCTGGAACAGTAATGATAATAGGTGCAACAGACATGATTTTGACTGGCTTCCTCGGGGGAGCCTTGGTAGGATTGTTGAAAATGGTGACGACGGATACCTCTTCAGTAGGAACAATAGGAACAACGGTCTTCTTGAACAAAATCTCTTTGCTATCCATCAGGTTTTGGATGCCTGACTTTAGCAACAGACAACCAGCAGAGGAAACGGCACACAAAAGGCAACCCTTGCTACAACCCGGAAATAAACCAGCTAGCAACAGGTTCCTCTTGACAGTCAATAAAGGAGTCACAACATCATCCTCAGAAACTGCATACAGGTCTTCCTCAATAGCATTTACTCCATGCTGGGGCATAGGAGCAATCACAATGTTGGGCCTCTCAGGCGCCTCAAACTGTATTTCCTTGGCATCGATAAGGTCCTGAACCTTATTTCTTAGGGACCAACAATCATCAGTAGAATGTCCCGGGCTATCAGAATGATAAGCACAGCGGGCGTTGGGATTATACTTCGGGGAGGTTGTGTTTACCACCTTCGGAGCTTCTCTGACGGTTACCAAGTTGGTCGATAGCAATTGTGGCAAGATCTGCGACAAGGTCATACTAAGCCGAGTATATTCTCTTCTGGGTCTCTCACCCCTTGGTTGGTTAGGTTGCTGAGGAGCGGCAGCAGGCTTTGCAATTACCACCGTGTTGACAGCTTGGCGGTGTTCTGGTTTGTTTTGACTTCTGGGCCCATACACAGCACTGGCTTCCTTCTTGAAAGGCTTTTTCTCAGAACTTGAGGATGCACCTTTCTGTATTTTCCCTGATTTCATACCAGCCTCTATCCTTTCCCCTGTCAGAATGAGGTCTGTAAACCCTACAGACGAATTGCCAATGAGATGGTTGAAGAACGGCCCGGATAGGGTCCCTAAGAACATGTCCACCAGTTCACGGTCGGTTAACGGAGGCTGCACCCTGCCAGCCAGGTCCCTCCACTTCTGCGCGTACTCTTTAAAACCTTCTCCCTATCCTAGCGACATACCCTGGAGTTGGGTACGTGTAGGAGCGAGGTCGGCATTATACTGATACTGCTTATAAAAAGCAGTAGCCAAGTCCTCCCAGTTATGAACCTTGGTTCCATCCAGCTGATAGAACCATTCGAGATGAGTCCCTAAAAGACTCTCCTGGAAGAAATGGATCCATAAGTTTTTGTCCACAGTGTATGGTTGGATCTTCCGCACATAAGATCTGAGATGTAGCTTAGGGCAGGACGCCCCATCATACTTTGCGAAAGATGGTGCTTTGAACTTGTGTGGGATCACCACACTAGAAGATAGACCCAAGTCTCCAAAATCCAACCCAGACACTTGTTGAAATCAGTCTCGTTGTCAGAGACCACCGGACTAGGAACCCTTCCCCCTTGGGGACTGCCTTTCCCTACAGAAGAACCAGCTTGATCAACCTCATTCTGCAGTGTGTTGCCAAACCTCCGGCCAGTGTTGAATAGTACAGTTCTCTTCTTCTTCTTCTTGACCAGCAGAGCCTTCAATTCCTCTTGACCTTGGGCTAAACACATGATCAGCTCTTGGAACTGGGCATTCTGAGCCTGGAGGGCCTTGATGGATTGCTCAGTAGATGATTCAGGATTCATGATGGCTGCTGAAATAAACAGCGAAGAACATTAAGCAACCTGAAAAGAAGAGTACCTGTGATGCATATGATGAATGGAATGCGTATGATTTATGTTTTCAAAGACAATCGGGATTCAACTTTGTAAACAAAAAAGGGAACGCACTTTATTAGATTCAACTTTGAAATTTAGATTTTTCAACAGATTTCCCTTAGGAGTTACATAAAATGGAAATACTAAAAAGGGAAATAAAAACTGTAAAAGAATATCCAAAGCTCATCATTGATCCCAGGGTCTCCTCTTCTCAGTACGGATGTAGTCATTCAAGGCCCGCTCGTTCTCCAACTGCTTTGTCAGCTTCTGGATCTTCAATTCCTGCTCGTTGAACCTTTTCTGATAAGAATCCCGTTCTTCTTGTAGTTGTGCCCAAGACCTCTTTAGTGTATCAACATCAGTAGGTATCTGAGGAGGGAGAACAGTTGGAGGAGCCCCATCTCTATCAGGATATTCAAGAATGATGGGTCTGACAGCTTCATATGGCATACCATACTTCTGAGCACGGATGCGGACCCATCTGTAGTAGGGTTCCATAGGTAGAGAAGTCTTCGGCCCCAACTCATGTGGGTCAGCTTTGTGAATTCTGTCCCAAGCCTTGATGAACCTACGACGCAGCTCGTCACTGTCTACCTGAAACTCAAAAATGATGTGAGGCACCAACATCTCATGAGGCCCTGCTCTTCTGGCTCTCCCAAACTGATGGAGAGCTAGACATGGATTATGAGAGATTCCTCCTTGGGTACCAATCAGAGGAACATTAGGATATTCTCCGCAACGATCAATAACAGCTACCTCATCCAAACCCCTGAAAGTCCAAATGATGTCATTATCAGTGAGAGACATTAACCTATGAGCCCAGCCTCTTCCCTCTTTGTTCTTCAGCACGAACTTAGGGAGGTGCGAAATAAACCACCTCACTAACAAAGGAATACAACACCACAGAGTTCCTCGTCTTCGGGCAGTACGAGCATAGAGTTGTTGCAGGATATCACCCAAGAGAGTGGGCACAGGGTTCCGAGACATGAAGATCCTTATGGCAATGATGTTAATGAAGTTATCAGGATTAGGAAACAAGAGTAGACCATAGATTAAGAGATCCAGAATGTCTTCATATGCCCTAAAGTCTAGATCATTCCAGAAACTGTTAGCTTTACCGATCAGAAATTTGGCCAAGAAACCCTTAACTCTGCTTCTAGTCACCCAGTTGTCCATTACCTGTTTGTGGGTCAAGGGAAGGGCTGCAGCAATCTCCTCAAGCCTAAGAGTATTTTCCCAACCAGTGAACGGAGTCTGATCCAAGATAGGGATGCCAAGCAAATCAGAGAATTCTTCCAGGGTAAGGACCAGCTGGAAGTCTTGAAAGGTGAAGCAATTGTACAAGGGATCATAAAACTGTGTCAGGACACTCGTCAGTTGTTGGTCCCACTTTGCCGTGACTAAACCGAGAAGAGAACCATGCCTCTGGATGAAGGAAGTGGTGTTTGGAATTCTGCTAACCAATTCTTCAAGCAACTCAGGTGGGTGAACAAAATTAAACCGGATAGTGTTCCTTCGCACAGGCATCATGATGTCCTACAAAACAGAGCAAAGGTGAAACCCTCTTGTCTTTGAAATGGGTCAGTCCTTATGCAGGATGCATGCAATGTCTATGATGGTATGATGTCATGATAAAGCACACCACAAATATTCACAAAGGCAAACATGATAAGGCACACAAGTCACACAAGACAACCCTTAGGGTTTAGGCCAGCATGAAGTTCAGGTACTACCCTCTTTCAGTTTGTTGGTTAAGACCTGTCCTAATCAAAAGTAACCGGGTTCTAGAGGATCCCAATATCACTGACTACCCTCAATCGATCATAACTCCAACATCGCAATCTTTTCTTGCGGCCAGAACCATCGCGAGAGTTTAGCCTCAATGGGTGTAGCATACTGCTACTGTTCTATGGCCAAGTTGGGTCAAATTAGGGTTCTAAGGTCGGTTGGTGCTTAATGACTCCTCAGAAGACCCATATTCTCCTCGTTGCGACACAAGGGATATCGGTACAGACCAAGGTGCCACACCAACGTAGCCACTGCTTCACCCGTGTCGATCTACGCCGGACAGGTCCCTCACAGCTTATGCTACCTAACAGAGTATCCCCAGATCCGGGTTAGGATCTATGAAACTCCAAGACAATGCCCATAATAATAAAGCAAACAAAACAAAGCAATTGAAAACACAAGTATGAGCTATCCTAAGGTACACCTCACTTTAAGTATCCCCAGCAGAGTCGCCAGTTCTGTGATCGGTGGAAATGAGAACTGACTGTTTAAAGCTGGTTTCGCGAAATGTCGCAGAAGCAAGAGTCGCCACCGTCTTTTATTTTCTCCAACATGGATAGGACAAAAGCACAGCAAAATTCCTTATGAGAACGTTTCTCGGTTCAGGAGGTAGATTTATAGAAAGGGAAGGTGTTAGCACCCTTTCTATCCATGGTTATCCATGGGCTCTTAGATACTTGCTCTTATGTTTTCAAAATGTTTGCTTTTCAAAATGTGCGTGGGTTTGAAAAAAGTTTCATTGAAAGATTTCTGAATAACTCTTGTATCTGTCCTCAAGAGTGTTTGAAAAATTTGTTTTGAAAGATTTTGAAAGTGTCAGTGTGAAAAGATTTTGATTTGTTTTTGAAGAGAGCAAGTATCCATGAGTCATCTACCTACCCTAAGGAACTAGGCTGTGTATAAGTCCTTAAGATAGTGCCATCCCACCATTGAGAGGTAGGTAGCACCACCGTTGGAGGTGTTCGGGTCAATTCGATTGTAGGGACAATATGGTCACCGAAGCAACAGTAGGACACCTTAGAAGCTACCCTTATGTCCTAGATCCTTTTTAATCTGAGGCAACCGTTTCGAGGCAACTGTTTCGAGGCAACTGGATCATGGACATAAGAGCGACCGCTAAAACGTCCTATACTTGACGACCACGTTTCGAAGGCAACGAGTGAGGCGTACCCTAGAAGTGGTGTGTGTATTGTGTGTTTTTTTCAGGTTAACAGTTATCTTTGATCATGGCATTGTGAGCTACGAGTTATTTTTAATTAACATACATTCTTTCATGCAAGTTTAGCAGTTAAGAGTGCGGAAAATTAAAAGACGGAAATATAAAAGCTACGCTATTACAAGGCGCGGGTCTATACATCGCCAAAGTACAAAGACCCGTTTTTGATAAAAGATGCGGAAAGTAAAAGAAAAGCGATAAACCTAATTACTATTACATCCTTGAACAGTTACATAATAATCAATAAGAAAAATAATGCGCGAAAAGAATTAAAATCAGGACGTCCGAGGGTTTTGACCCTTTGCTTGAAATTAAATTAAAAATTGAATACTAATTAATTATTTAATTAAAGAAAAGAAAGTGTGTTTTTTATGCTTTTGTATTTATGAAAATAAAGAAAATTAAAATTAAAAGGAAACCCTAATTCTAAATTATTTTTGATTATTAATGAAAAAAGGTCAAAATTAGGCTAATTAACTAAATTATTTATTTTACATGTTTATTTACAATAATAATAATAATAATAAATAATGATGAAAATAATTAATTAAGAAAAAGATAAAAATGTCAAAAAACCTAATTCTATGTATTTTTTATTTATTAAGAAAAGAGATTAAAATATAAACCTAAATTAAACTAAAGTTAATTGTTAGTTATTTATTTACAAAAATAAATTAATGGTAAATTTAATAAATAATTAAACATATTTTTGTATTTTGATTTTCTGTTTTTATTATGGAAGAATTTATTTTATAGTGAAAAAACAATTAAAACAATTAAAAAGAATTAGAAAAGAAAAGAAAAGAAAATTAAAAAGGATGCAAACCAAGGGGGGTGTCAGGCCCAAAGTGGAGGTGTTTGTGGAATTCTGGCCCATTAGCACAAGGCCTCGTTTGACTTTCAGGAATCAGGTGCACGCTTGTTTGACTGGACCACACCATGGGTGTTGTTTCCTGACCATTGGATTGGATCTCCTGGCCACTTGGCAAGCCACGCGTGAGAGTGCATGATGGACTTCTAAGCATACGCTGCATGTGAACGCTTTATGAAAAAATAGAACAAATTATCTGGGGGACCTGGGGATCGAACCCAGGTCCCAGCACTCACCAAGCCACGTCCCTTGCCAATTGAGCTATTGTGCGCGTTTGTCATATGAATGGGGAACAATTATTATATAAGAAAAACAAATATTATGGTATCAAACAAAACAAAAACGCGCCAGATTTGAATGTCCAAACCACAGGATGCCACCTATGCTTCTTCTTCGTTTGTACCTGTAAACATGAATAAGATAGCGGGGGTTTTAAACCCCACTAAGTGAAAGTCCTAAAAATAGCGAATAGAAGTGGAATCAACATAAATTGAGCGCGAGGGTATCATTTGATTCGTCTTGTTGCAACGAATTTGTCTATATTAGTCTTGAGGTCCAATTTTTCCTGATACCTAAAGCCCTAATTGCAAGCTTCAGAAACCCTAGATGTTGTTCATGGTGGATTTTGATCCAGGCAACGTTAGTTCAATTAAATTGTACCAATCGCTTCAGAAGGTCACTATTAGTGTAAATCAAACAAGAAAACAGATTAAAAGCACGTGAATCATGTTATGCAAGTTTGAAAAATAGGGCAAACCGTGTGGCTCGTATTCTTGGATTCTTCGCGTGTTAGGATTGATTCTTGATTGCAAACGCTTCCTGGACACTTAGGCAACGTATTGGAATCCTTTTTAGGCCTTGAATTGTACTGCAAGTATGCTTTCAGTTTTCAAGTTTCTCTTGAAAATTTGCAAAAGTGATTATGGAATATTGGCAGCTTTCACGTGTATGTCTGAGTAGGGTTGGCTTATGCATATGTATGTGATGTGAATTAGGTCAAGAATGAGCCCAAAAGTCCATGGATTAATGACTTGAATATTTGATTTCCTAATCATATCTTTTCCAATCTTTTCTTTCATGAAACCTTGCCAATCATGGATTTCTTTGCCTTGTTGATTGAGAAACGAATTGCCAGCTTGCCCTAGTCACATTTGCTGCACAAAAAGATCTAAAAAAGCATATCTTTGAATTTTCTTATAATTAAAACCAATTAAATGAATTAATATAAATATAAATCCAATTAATTAATTAAAAATAAGAAAATAAAATATTTTGAGCTCAATGGGTCGTGCATAGGCTTTGGGTAATGATTCAAGAAAGAATTTGAGGCCCATTAGCAAATTTGAGGCTTTTTAGGCAAAGTTGACTTTTGAAAGTTCCCAAAAATTTCCCAACTTCTCCAATGCATATCTTGCTCAATTTTGAAGCTATGAACATGTTCTTGGACATTTTGGAAAGGTCTTGAAGTCCTATAACCAATGCCTTTGATCCCATGTCATTTTGATTTACCAACCTCAAGTTATGGTCTTTGACTTAAAGTGCCTTTTTGTTGACTTTTGAAAATGACCTATAATGTTGAAATTGATAACTTTTTGTGAGAGCATTTCTTGGACTTGAAGTACGAAGATGAGTTGTAGGAAATGTCATCCTCTTCAAAATGAGCTTTGGATGGGATTTTTATGATGAACCATGAAAAAGTTATGCCCTGGTCAATTTGCAGTTAACTTTTCAGCTGTCCAAAAATAGAAACTTTTGATTCTTGAGACTTTTTGAGCCATGCTTGTGGAATCATGATCAAGAATTGATCAGATGATGATTGTGGCTTCAAAATAAGATGTTGACCAAAAAATTTGACTTTTGACTGTCAAATGACCATTTTGCCCATGCAGTTGACTGTGGAGCAATTAGGGCTTTTGACTATGCAATTTGATGCTGTGAGTCTTGAAACTTGACATATGAATGCTTGACAATGTATATAGGTATATGGGACTTGATTGGACCCTTGGAAATCTCAATTTCTTTGCAAGAACCAAAATCCTAATTTTGACTATGTTAGGAGGCAATTGGACTATGCAACCCTTGAGAGATTTTGAACCATGATCTTGCCAAATCTTGAAGAATATGGGAGGGAAAATTTTGGGGTACAACTGGAGTTTTTTGACAGAATTTCTTGCAGATTGGAAGAAAGAGTTTTTTTGAGTGAATTTTTGAATAGTTTGTGCAGAGGTTTTGGACTGAATTTTTGTGTTTATTGTTGGTGTATTGAGCAGAGTTTTAGGGTGTTTTATGATGTGTGCTCTGCCGATTCTCCTCTCCGCCAAATGTTTATGCAGAGCTATTCTTTTATAGATTGGGTTTTATGGGGAAAGATTTTTGAGAAATTTGAACAGATTTGGATGTATTTTTAAGTTTTCTTGATGCAGGTTATGTTTTTACCATTTGTGTGCAATGTTGACATGTTTTGGAGGAGAGTGGTCAGCAAGAATAGGGATAAGGAAGTAGTGTTTTGTTTCTTGTATTGGACAGGCTTGGCTTGCTAAGATGCAGGTTTTAGGCGGGCTTGGATTGGTACAGGGGCTGACTTGGTATAGTTTTGCAGGCTGTTTGGACTGTTGTATGCTTAGGTGATATCTTTCAAACTGTCTATTTCCTCTTTTATCTTTCAATGATAATGTAAGGCTATCTTCTTTTTCTCACAAAATTTCTGAAGGGTTTGTATAATTTAGGGAAAATGATGATGTAACTTGTTTGTTGAGCAAACTTGCTATGTTTTTGAACAAAATGCTGCTGACTATTTGGCTTATTGCTTTGGTTTTACTTGTTGTTGTTGGACAGTTTTGGCTATTGGGCTATATTTTGCTTGTTTTTATCTGCTGCCTGTTGTTGCTTTGCTGTAATATTTTGTTGCAGGTTCTGTTATGGCTTGTGCGTTTGGAAGCTTTCTTGCTTGTTGCAGGCTGTTTTTACTGCTATGTTTACAGCAGCTGCTGCATGCTTCTTGCAGCCTGCCTTTGCTTGCTCTGCTGCTGTTTGACCTTGCTGTATTGCATCCTATTTTGTTTGTTTATATATTTTGTTTGCTGTTTAGACAACCTTGGGCTTTAGGTTATGATTGTCAATTTCCTTTTCTTTTTGTGAACCAAGACCTAACCTTGTGATTTGAAAAATAGTACAATAGGGATTATGATAGTAGCCTTTGAATCTGATTCCTAAATACAAACCCTAATGATGAATTTTTCCCCCTTTTTTACACACCACTCTTGTTTGATTGCTTGCTAACTTTCTTTTTCTTGTTTCATGGACACGAGGGTTGGATGGATTGCTTGAAGATGAAGCAATGAAGACTTGAATAAATAAAACAAAATTTCACTCTTTGTAAACAAAACAAATTTTGTAATTTATTTCATTCGTAATCAAAACAAAATTTGTAATTTCACTTTACTTGTAATGTAATGAACACAAAGCCTTGAATAAATTTGGTGTTATAAAATTTATTGTACCAATCTTGAATTTTAATTGAACTTTGAAATTCCCAATTTGAATGGTTTGAACGATACACTTTAATTTGATAACTTGAACTTCAAGCAATCACAAACGACTCTTGTAACTTGTATTTCAAGTAAACCACACACTTTGTACTCCAATCAAATTTCTAAACAAAACAAATGTTTAAGAATTCAACTCCAACTTGGTTAACTCAAACACAAAACCATGGTCATCTAAATGACAATCTTAATCTTCACCTCTTGTCCAAATGAATTTTGCATTCAAAATGAACTCGCACGCCATGCTCGATTAAAATGGAACTTCATTGCCAAACAAAAATGCTTTAAGAACATTCATAAACCTTATAGAGTTAACAAATTTCAAAACAATTGTGATTAAGAACATTTAAAATCAAACAAATGACTTGCGATGATCCGATAACTTTCGAAGTCTTCCAAACACAATTTTATTTCAACCTTTTAAGATAAACTCGTGAGCGACATTACTTTAAACCATATGCAGAAATAATCGTCCCAAGATCTTGTAATTTGAGGAAATCACAATTATTATAAATCAGGAGACAGTTACTTAATATTGGGTCAAAGTCCATGATGCGACTTCTAACGTATTTGAATTTTGGTGACCTTCTACACGTAATCAGCTCTTGATTTGTGAAGAGAAATTTGAGATGACATCAAGGAGAATCATACGCAAAAAGAACCGCTCAAAATATAGAATAATGAAGAAGTTACAATCGTTTGAACTCGCTCTCGTAAAAGGTCGATTTTTGGGTCAATGTAGTCGTTTTCAGTTATCTGAGCCATCGATTGAGCATACTTGCGATGCAAAGTTTGAAAACTGGCATAAACATCCTTGAGGAGACAGGAAGACCTATGAAGACCATTTGAAACCTTGAAAACTCAATTTTCTATGAGAAATACCAAACCCTAATTGTTGATTTGCTTCCTAGGGAGAATCTGTCTGACCAACTTCTGAGCCAGATTGAGTATTCGAAAAACCCTAGAATATGAAAAACGGGAGGGCAAATTTTGGGGTGCGACACCAGGAACGGACGAACTCCAGTTGTTTTAAGAAGTTTTATTTCCCGGGGAAGTTTTTCTCAAGATGTTTTTGTTGTATTGGATTTGTGACACCAGTATCCCCGATCAAGTTTTGGCGCATTTCTTCTCTTTTCTGGGTTTGCATGATATGAAGGTTCAATTCAAGATTTCTACAGTGAAGGTTTCATTTGTTTAAAAGAAGTTCATTCTTCCCATAGAAGTTGGTACAATAATTACTCTCGAAGAACACGGGCCTCTATTTCCTCCAGCGAAGAACATATACTGGATTTTCCCGTTGTGAATGTGGTGTTAACCTCCTCAATAAAGTCGGCACGAACTCCCCAACGAATGTTTTGATAATTTGGTGTCCGTCTGCTCTACTTGAAGTTTAATTTTCAAATCCCCAGTAGAGGCATTACTTTTGAAAATATTTGATTCCCCGTTGAAGTCTGAGTGTTATTCCTTGGTAAATCCTAGGAGAGGATGTTGTATCTTTGTATCTGTACTATTTGGTCACTATGTCTTTTTTACTTCCGATTTACGTTTCTCTCCAGTAAACTTAAGTCAGGCTGTAGGTTTTGTTTCCTCAGTTGGCGCTTACTCTTTTTGGAATGTTCGTATTGGATGTGATTTAGCCGAGTGTTGATTATGCTCAAGTTGGTTTTGCTTGGTTACTCCCAGTGTTATATATCTGTTTTGTCAGCATATGCATGATAAAACTCATACATTCGTACATACATCATGCATAGCTAAAATTGGAAAATCATTGCTCATTCATACGCATTGTTATTTTGATGATATATTACCCTGTTTTGCAGAGTTGTGTTGTCCTCTCTCCAATAGAGTGTCGGCCTTAAGCAAAAAGCGTATATTCTTTCAATTTCCCCACTGAGTTATCCCTCGTGGAATATTTGTGCTTTATCCTTCCTGTACAGCTCTTTGTCTGGATAGATTGGGTTTTCCCTCTTGAGTTTATTTCTTAAAGAATGTATTTTGGTAGACTGTTTTACTCCAGTTTATTTCTAGATTGAATCTTTGTTGCCTAGCAGAATGTATTACTTTGGATTTCTGCAAGCTTCGAGTTTTGGTTTGAGAATGTGCATTTATTTTGCATGAAAAGGCCTTTATCTCCTCAATAAGAATATATTGGAATTTCCCCAGGAAGTCATGATTCATTCCCCAAGAAGCCATATTGCTTTCCCCAGGAAGCCATTTTTACAACCCTTCCTATAACAACAAGCAGCAAGCCTCTTTATTTGAGCAACTTGTAATTCCCTGTAAAAGTCGACGTAACTTTTTTGCTATCTTCTCTATGAGTGAATAGTTTGCATTCCATTATCAAATTACTCTAGTGGATGGAAATACTTTCAATATCGCAACGACAACTCATCGTGAAATCTTTTCAAGTGGTAGACTCTTTATTTGAGACAGCTTATATGTTACCCTTTCCAGGTGGAGTGCCTTGGTTAAAGAAGAAGTTTACACCCGTTCTAGGTGAAATGCCAGAATTTTGGGGAAACTTGTTATCTTTTTGCTACCCTCAGTGAACATTGGTAGTTCATCGTCAGTGAACGGCGATGTTATGATATATTTTCTCTCTACCTTCAATGAAAGTTGGTAGGTCACCTTCAGTGAAAGTTGGTGATTGTTATCTTTTTTCTACCCTCAGTGAATGTTGGTAGTTCATCGTTAGTGAACGGTGATGCTATGATATATTCTCTTTCTACCTTCAGTGAAAGTTGGTAGGTCTTCAGCAGTGAACGTCGATGGTTGTTATCTTTTTGCTACCCTCAGTGAACATTGGTAGTTCATCGTTAGTGAACGGCGATGTTATGATATATTTTCTCTCTACCTTCAGTGAAAGTTGGTAGGTCACCTTCAGTGAAAGTTAGTGATTGTTATCTTTTTGCTACCCTCAGTGAACGTTGGTAGTTCATCATCAGTGAATGGATGCTATGATATATTCTCTTTCTACCTTCAGTGAAATTTGGTAGGTCTTCGGCAGTGAACGTCGATGATTGTTATCTTTTTGCTACCCTCAGTGAACGTTGGTAGTTCATCGTCAATGAACGGTGATGCTATGATATATTCTCTTTCTACCTTCATTGAAAGTTGGTAGGTCTTCGGCAGTGAACGTCGATGATTGTTATCTTTTTGCTACCTTCATTGAACGTTGGTAGTTCATCGTCAGTGAATGATGATGCTATGATATATTCTCTTTCTACCTTCAGTGAAAGTTGGTAGGTCACCTTCAGTGAAATTTGGTAATTGTTATCTTTTTGCTACCCTCAGTGAACATTGGTAGTTCAGCATCAGTGAACGACGATGCTATGATATTTCTCTTTCTACCTTCAGTGAAAGTTGGTAGGTCTTCAGCAGTGAACATCGATGATTGTTATCTTTTTTCTACCCTCAGTGAATGTTGGTAGTTTATCGTCAGTGAACGGCGATGCTATGATATATTCTCTTTCTACCTTCAGTGAAAGTTGGCATGTCTTCGGCAGTGAACATTGATGATTGTTATCTTTTTTCTACCCTTAGTGAACGTTGGTAGTTCATCGTCAGTGAACGACAATGCTATGATATATTCTCTTTCTACCTTCAGTAAAACTTGGTAGGTCTTCGACAGTGAACGTTGATGATTGTTATCTTTTTGCTACCCTCAGTGAATGTTGGTAGTTCATCGTCAGTGAATGGCGATGCTATAATATATTCTCTTTCTACCTTCAGTGAAAGTTGGTAGGTCTTCGACAGTGAACGTCGATGATTGTTATCTTTTTGCTACCCTCAGTGAAAGTTGGTAGTTCATCGTCAGTGAACAGCGATGCTATGATATATTTTGTTTCTATCTTCAGTGAAAGTTGGTAGGTCTTCGGTAGTGAACATCGATGATTGTTATCTTTTTGCTACCTTCAGTGAACGTTGGTAGTTCATCGTCAGTGAATGACGATGCTATGATATATTCTCTTTCTACCTTCAGTGAATGTTGGTAGGTCACCTTCAGTGAAAGTTGGTGATTGTTATCTTTTTTCTACCCTCAGTGAACGTTGGTAGTTCACTGTCAGTGAACGGAAGTGTTATGATATTTTCTTCTCTCTACCTTCAGTGAAAGTTGGTAGTTCATCGGCAGTGAACGTCGATGATTTTTTCTCTTTACCTTCAGTGAACGCTGGTAGCTCACCGTCAGTGAACGTCGGTGTTGTTATTTCTTCCCTCTTCCTACCTTCAGTGAACGTTGGTAGCTTTGCCTTCAGTAGAAGTCAGTGTGTCCTTGACCTCTTTATCACCCTCTATAAGTCAGGTCATTTGATCCACCAGTGATTTATTTTCCTGGTCGGGTTTCTCTTTTGTTTCTTTATTTCCTTTGTTGCATCCCCAGTGGTGTTTTGCGTCTCTTTGGTTTTGTTCATAAGCATTCATGCTCATAAGCATTTCACGGCATCTTAGAGCAAAAAATAGGATTTGTTTTATATTTAAGTATCTTCGATCGCGTCGACACGAAGATTTTTAACCTTCATATCTTCGAATAGAAGAAACTTCAATAAGGGCAGCTGTTGTACCCCAATTTTTCCCCCTAAGATCCCTTTAGCATACCATATTGATTCAATCACAACAAGCACATTGACGAATCACCAAGCACATTGACTTGTTTACATTTGTGATCATGAATGTTTTTGTCTTGATTTTTCCTTTTAATTAACAAAATTAAATGTTGTTTTGTCTTGCTTGTTACTAATAAAGGTAAAGGCAATGAGATTTATCAAGTTACTCCATGGGTTCATGAGTTTATTTCCATGCCCTAGGAAATAAAGCTTGAGAAGTCCTAACCTCACCATTGAAGTTATTTTGGAAGGGATGGCATGACAAGGTGATTTTAGTTCACTATATTCTAAGATGTCAAGATTGATTCAAAAGTGCAAGGGATTGATTGAAGAAGTTGTCATGGCTGGACAAGGTCTTGTTCCCATTGATCACAAGTGAATATTTCCCTCATTTATTAATATATGGAAGTGGTTTTGGTGGCTATGAGTTCTCATTTTCTTCCTCAACAACTTCTGTTTACAAAGCAATTGTGTTGCTACAAGAAGTTTGTTCAAAATTATCAAAGTTCCTCAAAGCATCTTCTTGATCTAGGAGCTAGGGTTCTGAACTTCAAAGAAGCATATCTTGCTCATCTTTTGGTATTTTTGAGTGATTCCAAAGACATACTTATCTTCAAAGGGTTATCAAAAAATCACTTCAAAAGTTTCAAGGAGTTTTCACTTGGAAGAAACTTGATGATGAAGAAAGATTACAAGTCCTCCAGATGAACCCCCATTTCCCCATGTGTGACTTCAAATGATCATAACTTGGTCAATATTTATCATCTTGAGCCCACACTTTTTCCATAATGATCTTGAGGATGTTAACTTTATGCCTTCTTTTATGTGAAAAGTGAGAATATGGATGGAAGATTCCCTAAGGATACAAAAAATTATAGGTCATTTCATGATTTTTTGCCAACTTCAACAATTCATAACTCTCTAAATTTTTGGAAATTTTGAATGTTTCAAGTTTCAAAATGTCATTGAAGAGGTCTATTTCATGCCATCTTTTTTGGTCAAAAGAAAATTTCAAGTGGAAGGCCATGTTTTGATGCAAAACATTATAGGTCACTTTTGAAGAAAAATTTGAAATATTTCTAAGTATAGAAAGTCAACTTCTTTTTCCCAACTTTGAATCAATGCAACTTTCAGCTCAAGCATCCATTTGATTCCATTATTTTTCCATTGCAAAGCTTGTAACCTCATATTTCTAAAGCATCAAGAATCATGTCCTAAGACCCCTTGAGCTGGGAATGCCATTAATTTGAACTTGGTAACTTTGAACTGAAGTTTTTTCAAAAGTCAGAATTAGAAATCATTGGTTTAGCTTCTAAACACCTTGTTTCTGCATGTTTTTGCCTCTAAACGTGTTTAGTGAACTTCCAGAAGTGATTAGCACAATAAAACGCGCGTTTTGGATGAGTTTTGATCAAATTAGAAATCACACTTTTCTTGTTTGCAACTATACACGATTTCCCTCCAAACTTCATCATTTCACATGCTTGGACATTCCATTTGATTCCCTATAAATAGAGGGTCATCCCTCATTCATTTTCTTAAGCTTGGATAGCCAGAATCATCCTGCCAAACTTGTTCCATAACTCAAAATTCTGCAACTTCGAAATCTATTTTCAAGCCTTTTTCAACCCAATTTTTCTATCAATTTACCTTGCTTGATCTTTCCTGAAGCTAACCATATAATTACATTCAAGAATCGTGCCCTATATTGCTCGATAGAAGTCTAGTTTCAGAGCTCTGCAACTCAACTTCAATAGGTAGATTTCTTCATCAATTCTTCAAAAATTTGATATCATTGTGATGCTCTCATTGCCCTGGTTCTAGTCGCAACACTTACTTTTATCTGGAAACTTGTTTTGACAATGAAATTTCAAATCCCTTTTAGAAATTTTTGTCCAAATTGCTTGAGCTACAGTTTATAAAATTTATCGTTAAGGTGTGGTTGTCTTCGTCTTGAAGAGACGAAGCGAATGGCATAGGTATCGTGCTCTAATTTTACAGATTGAGCAACCTGGTTTTGGGACTGGCTAGAGGTTGAAGATGACCAACGTGTCATCCTTCAAACAATGAAACAACGTGTTATACCCTGAAATTTGCCCTCCCTTTTTTTCACAAGAAATCGCAACTCCAGGGTTTTCTCTAATTTTTGAGATTGGCTCAAGAATCGGTCAAACATACTTTTCTTTATTAGTCAATCCAGAATTAGGGTTTTTCGCTTGCATTTCTCAGAAAGAACTGAATCCTCGGATATTCAGTTAATTGTTACATCATTGTCATGCTTGTTCAAGATTGCTGGTTGTTTCTCAAAGAACCTAAAATATTTGGGATAGGAGCTGAGGCTTTGTTTGAAACTTTGAGGCATTGGTTTGATCAGTGGAGTGAAAAGTGTATGGAACACTTGTTTGATTAACTGTACAAAGCAGGGTTAATTGGAATGTCAGGCGTCTGATGATTAATGCGAGATTGCGAGACGGCAAAGTTTGTTGATTATTTATTTTATCTGGATTAAAGTTATTGGGATACATTTCCATTTATTTTAATTCAAGAGATTTAAATAATTAAATAGACAGTGCAAAAGAAAGAATGAAATATTTGACAAAGACTTTTATTTATTTATTTCAAATATCGTTACAAATGTTATTCGAATATTGTAAATTTATAATTTACAATGTTTACAATAATGTTTATTACAATAAATTAAAAGAAAATAAATCTAAAAGCCTAAAATCTCTTGGAATCTTTGATCTTCTACTGCTTTTTTCCATTATCCAATTGGTATTTACCTGCAAAGATAGAAAAAGAAATCAGTACAGTTAAATTGAAAAGCATTTTTAAGCAGATAAATGAAGAAGGATCATCATTAAAGCTTGTTGGTCAGAATCAGATCGTTTTTGGGTTCATCATGTTTTACTTGTCCTCTTTGCAAATCAAAAGAAGATTTCTCTTCTTGATTCACAAAGAGGGAAAGTGAAAATAATTTTACAAGCATACAATCAATTAAATGCAAAGATACAAGGCACAAGGCTGCAAACAAAGAAGGCACAAGGCTGCACACAATATCAAATTGAACAACAAATTGCATTAGTCAACCAAAAGCAAACTAAGTTGCACAAAAGCAAACTAAGTTGCAAAAATGTCAAACCAAGTACACAAGCTGTCAAAACAGAAAAACTGTACACAAGCTATCAAAAAGAACAATGCAGGAAATCTGGAAGAAAGTACAGAATGTAGGAGAAGAACCAAAGTACAAGCAAGCAAGCTTGTCAAAACTTTTTCATCATATTCTGGCCAAAACAAGCTTTTCAGAAAAAAAGATATAATAAGCAATTTAAAAGTGCTTCTGTGGAGAGATAAAGAGAGAGTGAAGTAGGTTTTGCAGTTTGGCAGGCTGTACAAAAACAGTGAGAAAGAAAATAAATAGAACAGTTTTAACAGTTCAGAAGGAGAGCACAAACAGCAGAAGCAAAAAACTTCCTCCAAACTCAATCAAACCTGCCTTACCAAACAAGCCTTCAAGCCTGCTGTTGTACCCCAAAATTTGCCCTCTCATTTCATCAACATTTTCTCACCACAAGACCCTTGGAGCTCAAGATCAAGTCAGGGTTTGCTCTGGCCAAGACTCCTCCTTGAACTGTTGACCCAAATTAGGTTTTGAGTTTGCACAAAGATGTTTTGACCTAAAATTAGGGTTTGAAATGAAGAAATTTCATAACTTAGAAATTTTCTAAGTTATGAAATTTCCTAATTTTTTCTTAACTTTGTCCCATTTTTTCATCAAGATATATTTGGATTCAAACAAAACTCAAAACATCAAAGTTGTAGTCCATTGAAAAATCTACAACTTTGATTCATAATGTTTTCTCAAAAGAAGCTTGTAGCTCAAGTTATAATTTTTGGAATAGGGGTGCAAAACATTCTTAACTTAGAAAATTTTTGACCTATTTTAGGCAGGATTTTTGCCCAACTTCATGGCCACTTTTCACATGCTTCCACTTGGAATTTCAACTTTCATTACAAAGATGGATTGTAGTACACATTCCAAGATTTCCAAATTGTCCAAGAACTCATCAAACACCCTTGTGGTTAGGGAGATTCGAATTTGTCAAGATGGGCAAAAGTCACTTTGTTCATGGCCAAATTCATGTACATAACATTGGCATTTTGAACTCAGCTTGCACAAACTAGATTGCAGGCCTTTTATATCATCCGCACTCAATAATTTAATGCATATCCTTTGTGTTCATGTCTTGTTTTATGTATTTAACCATTACATACAAGATTAAGCCATATATGGAAAAAGCAATTTTGCCATTCTTGTAAAGAGTTACTTTATGTCAAGTTCACAATCTAAGAAGTACAAAGCATATCTTTTGGGCACAAGATTATGGACTAATCCCACTGATCAAGAAGGAAATTTTCAGCATGCTTGAGGGGCCTGTAGTAGCCTATAATCAAGTTTGACAAACTTTGCTTAGATAAGAAGAAACTTTGCAAAACTAGTACCACATTCACTTCCTGCAAGCAAGAGCCAAAACAAACTTTGTCTACACATTGCATACTCCCTAACCAACCTAGAACACGAACCCTTAACCCTCAATACCTCCTCATCCATCAAAGCCCACTTTTTCTGCAAAACAGAGTCCCTGTTGCAGATTGACTTGGCCAGTTCATTTCCCTCGTGCATTTTCATCCAAACCAGTTCAAACACATCCTACATCATTCATACAAACTATCCCAAGCCTTGGAAACAGACTGTAACACCCCTAACCAAGTTTTCCATTTTCATTTTTTCATCTGTGCAGGTTGAGTTACATAGCTTGATTCAGTTGGTTTCAAAGCAAGCTAGAGGTTGGAAGAGCATCCTTGAACCTCACGCAAGCTATGCAAATCCTCAAATCCCATTGAAAGCACCTCCATTGTTGTACACGATTCAAGCTGAACAGGTAAAAGTTTGAACTTCTATCTCTCTATCCAAGCATATCTAGGCTTAGGTTTGTGAAGAAATTATGTCCTACTCATGGCCCTGAAGCTACCCATATCCTCACTTTTCATTTATGTTGTGTGTTCTGCACGAATTTTGGACATGAACATTTGAAAAAAGCTAGGTCAAGAATTGGGGGAGGAGAAATTCTCTCTTATTTTTTAGAGTTAGAACAACTTCTTTATATGTTTAGAATCGTGACATGATGCTCTATAACATTGATGTTGTAAGTTTTTGTTGAAAGTCAAAGAATCAGGATCTTTGCTTGACAAGAGAAAACGCGCGTTTTGTGTTTGAAACTGGCTGGAGGTTGAAGACAAGCCTCCTTGGGCTGGGCCTGAGATTGTTTTTCTGTTTGCACCTTCATTTTTCACTTACACCCCCTTGGCCCATTGTGTGTTATTTTTATATTTTTTATTTTTTCTTTTTGATTCTGACTTGTTATTTTTTGTCAAAATATAAAAAACATTAAAAATATTTTTTCACCCATTTTTACATTTATTTTGAATTTATTTGCTCTATTTATACTTATGTGTGCAAAATAATACATTTATTTTTATTTAAAATACTAAAAAATATTACAAAACACATTTATTTTCTGTTATTATTTTATTTTACCTTTTGAAAACATTTTCTAAAAAAAATACTTTTTTGTAAATAATTAATATATTTTTTTGTATATTTAATATATTTAATGCATAGTATAAATACTTATATTTATTTATTATAATATTTAGGATAAAAACATAAAAATAATACATTTTTCTTTTATTAATATTTGACCTCAAAATTTTATTTTTTACAAATATACTACTCTTTTATTTATTTTTGTGTATAATTAATAAATATTGTATATAATAATAAATACTTTTTATTTAGAAAATTAGGGTTTTGCCCTAAAATGTGAAAACACCCAAAAATTAACTTTTCTTATTTTTGTTTATATGTCACATGAAAAATACCTTTACATACATATAAAACCATTTTTGTGCATTTTGCATATTTATTGTATTTATTTAATTATTGTACAATTAAATAACTTGTATATTCAATTTGGATTGTAATAGCTTAGATTTAAATTTCTTGCCAAATATCCCCATTTGAACATTTGTACCCCCATCCCCATAATTATGTTGTAATAGTTTAGGACTTTAAATTCCGCATTTTAAAGCTTTCTAATTATACCATGATAGACTTAGGGTTTGTATGCAAATCAAAAATGACAAATAGCTTGACCTAATTCAAAGACAAAAAAGCATGAAAATTGACAACACCAATCACACTTGCACCACTAGGATTACTCCACTTGTTGCCTTCAATAATGGGCCATGTTGCATGTTGGGTGTCTTTGGCAAAACAAAACAATTCAAATGATCATAGTCCCTCGATGACGCTTTCGAAAGTTGCCTAAAAATGATCAAGTCCCTTAAAGGAAAAATTGCCAAAGACACTTGGCACCATTGCAATCATGGTCTAAACGATGACCCGCGCTTGTCCCGTTAACATCCTAACACAAGATTGTCCACCAAATACAATGGTGGAACAAAATTGTTAAAAGGGTTAAAGCATAGGAAAAGCCTTTGAGTAAATTTAGGGGTAGACAACTCTTAGTTACTTGATCAACTTGCAAAACACACATCACAACACACCTTCAAAACAACTTTCAAAAACATTAAAAACTTTTCCAAAGACAAGTACACCTTTGTATACATTCACACATGAATCATTACAAAGGTTGCCACCACAATGGCCTCTTTTCAAAACATTTTCAAACCCACACACAAAGCACCATTTCAAACAATTGAAAATCAAAGGTAAGTGATCTAAGCAAGTAACTAAGAGCCCATGGATAACCATGGATAGAAAGGGTGCTAATACCTTCCCTTTCTATAATCTACTCCCCGAACCCAAGAAAACATCTCAAAGGTCTTTCCTGTGCTTTTTGACCTTTCCTTAGGATAAAATAAAAATTCGGTGGCGACTCTTGCTAAACCGAAACATTTGCAAAAACAAACGCAAAACCCAAGTCAGTTCTCCCACCGTATCACAGAACTGGCGACTCTGCTGGGGACAATTTTGAAAGTGGAGTAACCTTAGGGCTTAGATCACCCTTTTGCATGACTAATTGTTTGCTTGATTGCTTTACATCTTGGTTCTCTTGTTTGGGCTTGGAATCCTACACCCGGATTTGGGGAAACATTCATAGATAACAATACGTTGTGGAAACTGTGCAGGGTATACCGACACGGTTGAAGCAATAGCTATATTAGTGCGACATATTTGTGAGTACCGATAACCCTTGAGTTCAATCAAGGAGAGTACGGGGCCGCTGAGTGATGTCACTAAGCACTAATGACCTAGAACCTTACTTGACCATCTTGGCCTTTTATTAGGGGTAGTGAGATGACCGGCTTTGGTGCAGTCCGAAGTTGGTAGATACTCGATACTACACTCATTGAGGGTTGTTTTCTTGGAATATTTTGGTTGCTAGTTAAGTGGCTAAACCAAAACAATGAACATGGAAAACAATCCAATGATATTGAGCTCCTTAGAACCCGGTTACAATTTATAGGACAGGTTTTTAAGCCAACTTCACTCAAGAGGGTACTTACCTATGAAACCCATGCAAGCCTGAAACTAGGGTTTTGTGTGATTTTCTTGTACATATGTTTGTGCATACATCATGAACATCATAAAGCATCATATGCATACACTAACCATTTCAAGGGTTTGGATCTTCATCTTTGTTCTTGTTTTGTAGGTCATGCAAATTCTTCGCAGGAAAACTATCCAAGTCAAACTTGTGAGAATCCCTCCTCAACTTAAGGAGCTCACATCCAGAATTCCCGAAAGCTCTCCCTTCAGTGAAAGACATGGTAGACTGCTCAGCCTAGTCAACACCAACATTGAAGAGGACATGGTAAAGGTGTTGTTCCAGTTCTTTGACCCCCTTCACCCCTATTTCACATTCCCTGACTATCAATTGGTGCCCACTTTGGAGGAATTTTCTCAACTCTTGAGAATTCCTATTCTTAATCAACTACCCTACAACGGTACGGAAAAAGAACCAAAGCCTGAAGATGTTGCTCAAGCACTACACTTGCAACCATCTGACATCAAGGGGCGTTGAGAAACTAGAAGCAGTGTCAAAGGCTTCTTGGCAAAATTCTTGTTCGAGAAAGCACAAGAGTGTTGGAATTCATTGGATCTACAAGCCTTTGAAGAAATTGTTGCACTCCTCATTTATGGGTTGGTCCTGTTCCCAAACCCTGACCAGCTTATAGATGTCAACGCCGTAAAGATCTTCTTATCCAGGAATCCAATACCAACATTGCTTGGGGACATCCTCCACTCATTTTACACACGAACAATGAGAAAGAGGGGTGTTCTCATGTGCTGTACTCCTCTCCTTGCAAGGTGGTTTATTTCTCACCTTCCACAATCTGTTTTGAAGAATGACCAAGGCTTAAGGTGGTCACAACGGTTGATGACCCTCACTCACTCTGATGTACATTGGTGTTCTCGGTCTAGAGAAAATGTCATCATCATCGATCATTATGGAGAGTTCCCTAATGTTCCCTTGCTTGGCATTAGAGGAGGCATTACCTACAACCCTTGTCTAGCTTTGAGACAATTTAGATATGCACGGAGGGATGGCCCTCATGACATGCTGATTCCTGACCTAGTTTTTGACTTCGACAACGATGCGCAAGGACTTCACCAAAGGTTCATCAGAGCTTGGAGGATGCCTAACAAGGTAGACAACAAGACATTGGGGCACAAGAATTCCATCCCTCTTGAGCCTTATCTCAAGTGGGTACGAACCCGAGCCCAGAGTCTAATGATGCCTTACCCTCATGTTCTCCCTGTGATTAAAGAGCCCGTTAAGAAAGGAGAGCTTCCCTGCACCATCCTATATCCTGACATGCCAACATCATGGGAGGAGATGCAGAAGAGTTGGATCCAACTCAAGGAGGAACGGAATACTTTTGAAGCCAGCTTCTACGCCAGTGAGAAGAAGGTTTTGGAGCTTACCCGCCGACTCCATGAGGAAGAGACCCTCAACACCTACATCGCACCAAAGAGGATGCGCAACGTCTTTTTACCTTGAGAAGTTTTTGTAATATTTGGCCCATGGGGCATTTATGTACTGACAAAATTTCTTCTTATTAATATGACGTGTGTTCTTTTTGTTTGCAACAATTTTGAATTTTCTAAATCCTTGAATGCATTGCATAAATAAGCATATCATTCATCATGCGCATAAGCAGGTCTCCACACCAGGTTTCCTTATCTTTCTGCTGTTTATTTCAGTAAGATGGATCTCGAACAGACGATCAAGGATTTGCAGTCTCAAAACTCACAGTTTCCACATCTCCTGATGACCTTGGCAAAGGGTCAGGAGGATCTAAAAGTCCTGTTGGGGAACAAAGAGCAAGTGAAAAAGAAGAAGAAAAGAGTCGGGGTGGCTACCCTGGGAAGAAGGTTTGAGGGTGAAGCCAGAAGAGTTCTTGAATTTCCCCTACATCGGAAGAGGGAACCAGTAAAGGAAAAGGGTCTGCGGTACCTTCTGAATCTGAAGCTGAAGAGGAAGAGGATGAAGAAGATGAAGACTACTCGGAGCAACAATACCCGCCGGCCGATGACAAGTACAAAAACTTGGAAGACAGGTTAGCAGCTATGGAGCTGCAGAGAGTTCCCGACTTAGATTTCGAAGATTTGGGATTAATTATTGGAATTGTGATCCCCCCGAAGTTTAAAGTGCCAATTTTTGCAAGATATGATGGGCTGTCTTGCCCGAAGATGCACCTAAGGTCGTACGTCCGAAGAATCCAACCTTACACATCTGACAGAAACCTTTGGGTGCACTTCTTTCAGGATAGCCTGTCTGGTACACAGCTGGATTGGTTCTACAATCTTGAGAGATCAGAGGTACACAGTTGGGAGGATCTGGCAGCTGCTTTTTATCGCCAATATCAGTATAACTCTGACCTGGCACCAACCCGTACTCAGCTACAGAGTATGGGGATGGCCTCAGGTGAGGGATTCAAGGAATATGCCTAGAAGTGGCGCGATCTGGCCGGAAGAGTGCAGCCACCTCTTTCTGATAGAGAACTTTTTGATATGTTCCTGGGGACCCTGTCTGGTCCATTCTTTAACCATCTAATCGGTAGCTCTTCTGCAGGGTTTACTGAATTAATTCTGACTGGCGAGCGGGTAGAAGCCGGTATCAAGAATGGGAAGATTCAGAAGGATGCCTCTGCATCTACAACTGTTAAGAAATCATTTCCAGCGAAGAAGGAAACGGCTGTTGTGTACTCTCAGAGAAGAGCGGGGAAGACTGAGCGTCGGCTGACTGTGGGGGCCGTGATGATCCAAAATCCATCAAATGATCAGCCTCGCTATAACCAGTCTAGACCAAATCAACAACGGGTGGAACGGCCACAACGGCAGTTCACCCGCATCAATATGACGCCAGCGCAAGTGCTTCCCCATCTGTTGAAGTTGAATCTCGCCACTATCAAAGAGGCACCAAAAAATGTGAATACATCCTCTCCGCATTATCATCCCAATGCTAAATGCGCCTATCACTCTGACAGTGTCGGGCACGACACAAACGATTGCTGGGTACTTAAGCATAAAATTCAAGACTTGATAGAGGCGGAAGAGGTGGAGTTCGATGCTCCAGAGAAGCCAAATGTAATATCTGCTCCGATGCCGAAGCATGGTCGAAATTTCCATGCTATCGAAGAAGATCTGTATGTTTCTGATGTCAATGACCTGATAACTCCGCTGTTAACCATCAAGTTAAATCTGTTAAGGGCCGGGATTTTCTCGGGATGCAAAGAAGACTGCTATTGTTGTTACTCTCTGCCAATCGACTTTCCGTCACTGAAGAAAGGCATCCAAGGCCTAATGGACAGTCAACAAATTCTGTTTGAAAAAGTTCATGCTATTCCAACCCCTACTGAAGATGTTTCAATTATCACCATTCACGCCAATCTTTCCAAGGCCGTCAAAAAGCCTGTTAAGATTACATCCGCTACAAAGTCTGTTCCTCTGAAGATAACTATGCCAGGGCCTATCCCCTACATTTCTGAAAAATCAATACCATGGAATTACGGTGGAGAAATCTACTACCATGGTGTTAAACAAGTTGAAGTAACCGAAGGAAGCTCTGATAAAGAAGATGCCAGCATTGGAAACATTGTCGGCACAAGTAAGATCACCCGAAGTGGGAGAATATTTTCTCCAGAGATTGCCCCCCCAAAGGCAATCTTTGGACCCTCATCTGCTGCCAAAGTTATTCCTACACCAATAAAACTTTCCGCTAAAACTCCGTTGATTGAAGATGTTGTTATTCCTGTTGTTGTCCCTCCTGCTTCTGCTGATAAGGGGAAAGGGATCCAAGATGAGCTCGTCAGGACGAGGGCTCAACCTTTGGTCATCCCAGAAACCTCTAAGAAAGAGATGGAGGAGATCCTGAAGATAATTAAAAAGAGTGATTATGACGTGGTAGAGCAACTGGGGCAAACCACCTCGAAGATCTCCATGTTGGCATTACTGGTTTGCTCAGAGGCGCACGCTAAAGCATTGATAAAATTCCTAAAGACAGCCCATGTTCCCCAGGAAACCTCTGCCGACCAATTCCAAGACTGTGTAGCCAGTCTTACAGCAGACAATGGTTTAGGTTTCTCTGATGCTGACCTGAACTCAAAAGGAAGAAAACACAACAACGCATTGCATGTGTCAGTAGAATGCCAAGGAACTACTCTGGCCCATGTTCTGGTCGACACTGGTTCTTCTCTTAACGTGCTGCCTAAGAAGGCCCTCGACCAATTAAACTGTGAAGGCTTGGAGTTAAGGCCAAGAAATATCATTGTAAGGGCATTTGACGGGTCAAAGAGAATGGTACATGGGGAGGTAGACATTCCCATTAAGGTTGGCACAGAAGTGTTCCCCTCAACTTTCTATGTGATGGACATCCGTCCTTCATACTCTTGCTTACTGGGGAGGCCATGGATACATAACGCTGGGGCGGTTAACTCTTCCTTACATCAAATGTTGAAATACCCTATCAAAGGAAAGATCATAACCGTCCACGGTGAAGAGGAATATATGATCAGCCACCTGAACTCCTTTCGGTATGTAGAGGTAGAGGGTGAATTCATTGAGACACCATTCCAGCACTTCGAGGAAGTCTCTCCTGAAGTGGCAGTAGCAAAAGTGGTAGATGAGGTACCAAAGCAGATGGCCAGGATGGCATCTCTAAAAGACGCGAAGGCCGCAGTGAAGGAAGGGAAGAGCTCAACATGGGGGCAGTTGCCTGATATTCCGCACAAAACAGACAAGTTTGGATTAGGATTCATTGCTGCGGGACAGAAAGCTATGCGCCGTTCAAAGGTTGAAAGAACACCCATCAAGATCTCTCCTTATGGGATCAATACTTTGGAAGGTGAAGACGAAGAGGCCAACATTGAAGATTGGATCTACCCAACCATCGAAGGGGGACTATGCAACTGGGAGGCAAAGGACTTTGTCCCCATTACTTTTATTAACCAGTAATTATCTGTCAAACATTTCCTGTGGTCTGTAATAATTACTTTTGAACAATCCGTACACTACTTTTTCACCTCATGCCTTGCCCGGGGCATGTAGGTCCATTTGTAAGGGTTTTGATTATCTTCATATCCATATGCCATGTTTAATGATTCATTGGACGTTTTTCATTGATAAACTGCTGTGTTCATTTTCTTTCCTTTTGCATTTTTTGTTTAAGGATGGCTATCCCTTACACGCACCCACACTCATAAATGTAGGTACCCGTCCACTCTGGATTCTATGGGCGACTATTCTGCTATGTCCTTCAATAACTCTGAAGATCTGATCAATCAGGCTGAGTATGAAGATGAAGAAGGTTGTGAAGTACCAGGGGAATTAGCCAGACTTCTGCAGCAAGAGGAAAGGGCCATCTTATCTCACGAAGAATTGTTGGAAACTGTCAACTTAGGAACAGAGGAAGACCGGAAGGAAGTACAAGTGGGTGCCAATCTGGAACCAAGTGTCAAGGAGCGCCTGATACAACTTTTAAATGAATACGTTGAAATATTCGCCTGGTCTTATGAAGACATGTCGGGTTTAGACACAGACATCGTGGTTCACCGTCTCCCTACAAGAGAGGATGGTCCACCGATCAAGCAAAAAGTCTGCCGAATGAGGCCCGACATGTCTGAGAAGATCAAAGCAGAAGTGATGAAACAATTCAACGCTGGATTTCTGGTTGTTACATCCTATCCCCAATGGGTTGCTAACATCATGCCAGTACCTAAAAAAGACGGCAAGGTCAGGATGTGTGTAGACTACCGGGATTTGAATAGGGCCAGCCCCAAAGATGATTTTCCGCTACCGCACATTGACATTTTGATTGACAACACAGCTCAGTACAAGGTGTTTTCCTTCATGGATGGATTCTCGGGCTACAACCAGATTAAAATGGCCCCCGAGGACATGGAGAAAACAACCTTTGTTACACAATGGGGTACTTTATGTTACAAGGTGATGCCGTTCGGACTGAAGAACGCAGGGGCAACTTATCAACGCGCCATGGTAGCTTTATTTCATGATATGATACATCATGAGATCGAAGTTTACGTAGACGATATGATAGCTCGGTCACAAACAGAGGAGGAACACCTTGAACACCTGGAAAAGCTGTTTGCCAGGTTGAAAGAGTACAAACTCAGGCTGAATCCAAGTAAGTGTACTTTTGGAGTTAGGTCTGGTAAACTTCTAGGGTTTATTGTCAGCAACAAAGGCATTGAGGTCGATCCAGCAAAAGTGAAAGCAATATAAGAGATGCCTGCTCCCTGTACTGAAAAGGAAGTTAGAGGGTTCTTAGGGCGTTTGAACTATATTGCCAGATTCATCTCTCATCTGACTTCTACCTGTGATCCAATTTTCAAACTATTGAAGAAAGATCAGGTAGTCGAATGGAACGACGATTACCAAGCTGCTTTTGATAAAATCAAGGAGTATTTGCTAGAACCTCCTATTCTGATGCCTCCTGTCGAAGGAAGACCATTGATCATGTATCTGACCGTCTTGGATAACTCAATGGGGTGTGTTTTGGGCCAGCATGACGAGTCTGGTCGAAAAGAGCATGCTATTTATTACCTTAGCAAAAAGTTTACCGACTGTGAGACTCGCTACTCACTGCTCGAGAAAACTTGTTGCGCTTTGGTATGGGCTGCTCGCCGACTAAGGCAGTATATGCTGACTCATACCACTTTACTGATTTCCAAAATTGATCCTATCAAATATATCTTCGAGAAGCCTGCTTTATCTGGAAGAATAGCTAGATGGCAAACGATCCTGACTGAGTATGACATCCAGTACACCACTCAAAAAGCTATAAAAGGAAGTGTACTAGCTGATCATCTAGCTCATCAAGCTATCGAAGATTATCAATCCATGAGATTTGACTTCCCAGACGAGGACATCATGAATTTGGACAACATTGAAGGTAACGGACCATATGACGGACCTGAAAAGGGATCCCTATGGATCCTGTACTTTGATGGTGCTTCAAATGCACTTGGAAACGGTATCAGTGCGGTACTCATTTCCCCGGAAGGTTGTCACACACCTTTCACGGCCCGACTTTGCTTCAGCTGCACAAACAACATGGCTTAATATGAAGCTTGCATCTTTGGTCTCAAGGCGGCTATAGACTTGGGAATCAAATTTTTTGTCGTATTTGGAGACTCGGCTTTGGTTATCAGTCAAATCAAAGGAGAGTGGGATACCAAGCATCCTAATCTTATCCCATACAAAGAACATGTTCTGACATTGTTGCCTCATTTCGAGCAAATTACCTTCGAGCATTTCCCGCGAGAAGAGAATCAGCTAGCAGATGCTCTGGCTACAATGTCTTCCATGTTTAAACTCAACTGGGATAATGAGGCTCCCCAAATCGCCATCGAGCGAATGGATGAACCTGCGCATTGTCAAGAGATTAATACCGAAGAAGTAGTGGAACAACCCTGGTTTCACGAAATCAAAAGGTATCTCCAGACCAGAGAATATCCCGAAGGAGCTTCCGTAAATGACAAGAAGTTCCTAAGGAAATTTGCTGTCAAGTTCTTCCTGAGCAATGGCATCCTCTATAAACGAAGCCATGATTGTGTTTTACTCCGATGTGTAGACAAAGCTGAAGCAGAGTTAATCATGACTGAGATACACAGCAGTACATTTGGCACCCACTTGAGCGGGCATACTATGGCTAAAAAGACTCTAAGGGCAGGCTATTACTGGTCTACCATGGAAGCAGATTGCCATCAGCATTCCCGTACCTGCCACAAGTGTCAAGTCTACGCTACCAAGATTCATATTCCTCCGGTTCCTCTCAACGTGCTGACAGCTCCTTGGCCATTTGCAATATGGGGCATTAACATGATTGGAGAGATCAAGCCCACGGCATCCAACGGACATCGCTTCATCCTGATTGCCATTGACTACTTCACCAAATGGGTCAAAGCAGCTTCCTTCGCCTCTGTTACTAAAAATGTGGTTGCCCGCTTCATCAAGCAAAACCTCATATGCCGGTATGGTGTTCCGGACAGGATCATCACGGACAACGGTACAAATCTGAATAATACTATGATCACTGCATTGTGCGAACAGTTCAAGATTTATCATCACAATTCATCTCCCTATCGGCCAAAGATGAACGGTGCTGTTGAAGCTGCGAACAAAAACATTAAGAAGATCATTCAGAAAATGACAGTCACTTACAAGGACTGGCATGAGATGTTACTGTTTTCTCTGCATGGATACCGTACGACGGCACGTACTTCAACCGAAGCAACCCCATTTTCTTTGGTATATGGCATGGAAGTTGTCCTGCCCATGGAAGTTCAGATTCCTTCTCTAAGGATTATGAAGGACGCAGGTTTGAATGAAGATGATTGGATTCAGACCCGACTTGATCAACTCAATTTGATCGACGAGAAGCGACTCGCTTCCGTCTGCCATGGTCAAACGTATCAAAAACGGATTATCAAGGCTTTCAACAAGAAAGTCAGGCGTCAAGTATATCAAGTCGGAGATCTCGTAATCAAGCGGATTATCTTACCGCAAAGTGATCCCAGGGGCAAATGGACTCCTACATACGAAGGACCATTTGTGATCAAGAGCATATTCTCTGGTGGTGCAATGATTCTGACCACCATGGACGCGACGATTTTCTGCACCCTGCGAACGCAGACATAGTCAAAAGATACTACGCATAAAATAACCCGGTAAGTCGAAAACCCGAAAGGGTGGCTTGGGCAAAAATGGGCATCCCGGTGGACCGAAAACCCGAAAGGGAGGTTCAGGCAAAAATTAGGGATAAAACAAACAAATCTGTACACCCGGCAAGTCGAAAACCCGAAAGGGCGGCTTGGGCAAAAAGGGGTTTCCCGGTGGATCGAAAACCCGAAAGGGCGATTCAGGCAAAAGTTAGGGAATTAAAGCGTATGACTATGTCTCGTCGGATCACTTTGAGGACAATCTCTTCATCGACCAGCTCCAAGCTTCTGATCAATCCAGTCATCGGCAGACGAAGCATTGAATGGACAGATATTCAGAGTTGTGAAGGCTATAGCAGAATGGAATCCCATGGAATTGTTTCACATAACCATCTTTCTTTTGTATAAATTTTTCAATATTTACGACGACATCCTCTTACTAGGATGACTGTCCCCTTTGTACAAATATACTCATAGAAAGTTAATACAAATACTTTTCCAAATACAGAAATTTGTGTTGTCTTCCTTTCCTCTTTTCTTTTGCACTTATGTTTTATTTGAGAAACGTCCAATGTTTTGTTAAATAGGCATATGCATTTGAACATAATCATTTCCTTATGAATCAAGAAAGGTGATTACTGATAGGTTGAAGGTGCAGATAGATATCTTGATTCCCTTTCAGAGGAAATCGCCAGCAGATCTAGAACTCCAAATTCCTCGATCCAGAACTTAATTCCTCAAACAGAGTTAAAACGTCAGGATCCTCAGCAGAGAAAGCTTTCCCAACACTGATTTCCCCAGCCAGAGAGCCTTCTAGAACTCAATTCCCCTCAGAGCTAAGTTTCAGTATCCCCAGTGGAGCCTTAAAAATCTGAAAATCCAATCCCCAGCGGAGCTAAAATTTCCAACCATCAATCCCCAGCGGAACCAAACTAGTGAACCTTCTCCCCACAGAGATACTTCCCACCAAACTAGGGATGCTCAGTCTTACTTCTCCAGCATGAGTCTATCAGGTTCTGAGCTCCCTAGTAGAGATCATCAGAAATTCTCTTATCCTGCAAGTCACCAAGGAATTCCAATTCCCCGCAGTGGTCCTAAGATCCCTCAACGATTGAAGATTTTGTATTCCCCAAGCAGAATGAAGACTCTCATTCTCAGTTCCTCACAGGATATTCAGATATTCCCCAGTGAAGGTCTCCTCAGGACAGGAATCCCCAGTAGATTGGTATACAACCCAAGCTCCCAATTCTCCAACAGTAGTCAACAGAGATGTCTCCTCTTCAGCAATCAAAGATTCTTGCCATCCCCTGCAGCAGTCAAGGACTCACTTTCCCTGGCAGCAGTCAAGATTTTTTTATCTCCAGCCATCCAGGATTCATTTATCCTCAGCAAGACAACTCTTCAGCTTACATGCGCATGCATTTACATTCATATCATAAACATTGATATAGCACATATTGCATCATACATTTCATGCAACATAGTTTTGTGTTTAGCTAACATTTTGTCCTTTTCATGATAAGAATAAAAGGCTATCATTAACAATTATTCAAGATGCAGTTTTTTTCACGGACTCATCATCAGGAAACCCTACACTGGTTCCTCCTCCACTTCAAGACTTCTGAAAACAGTTCACGGGTTCTCCAGTAACGGATGTTAACCTATCACTTGTTCAGATTCTTCTTCAACTTCTAAAAACAGTTTACGAATTCTCCAGTAACGGATGTTAATCTATCTCTTGTTCAGACTCAAGACTTCTGAAAACAGTTTACAGATTCTCCAGTAACGGATGTTAATCTATCGCTTGTTCAGACTCAAGACCTCTGAAAACAGTTTACGGATTCTCCAGTAATGGATGTTAATCTATCGCTTGTTCAGATTCTTCTCCAACTTCTGAAAACAGTTTACGGACACTTCCCAACAACGGATACTGCTCTATTGCTTATTCAACTTCAAGACTTCTGAAAACAGTTCACGGGTTCTCCAGTAACGGATGTTAACCTATCACTTGTTCAGATTCTTCTCCAACCTCTGAAAACAGTTTACGAATTCTCCAGTAACAGATGTTAATCTATCGCTTGTTCAGACTCAACTTTTGAAAATAGTTTACAGACGCTTCCCATCAACGGATGTTGCTCTATTGCTTATTCAACTCCAAAACTTCTGAAAACAGTTCACGGGTTCTCCAGTAATGGATGTTAACCTATCGCTTGTTCAGATTCTTCTCCAACTTCTGAAAACAGTTTACGGACACTTCCCAACAACGGATGCTGCTCTATTGCTTATTCAACTTCAAGACTTCTGAAAATAGTTCACGGGTTCTCCAGTAACGGATGTTAACCTATCACTTATTCAGATTCTTCTTCAACCTCTGAAAACAGTTTACGGATTCTCCAGTAACGGATGTCAATCTATCGCTTGTTCAGACTCAACTTTTGAAAACAGTTTACGGACGCTTCCCATCAACGGATGCTGCTCTATTGCTTATTCAACTCCAAGACTTCTGAAAACAGTTCACGGGTTCTCCAGTAACGGATGTTAACCTATCGCTTGTTCAGATTCTTCTCCAACTTCTGAAAATAGTTTACGGATCCTCCAAACACGGATATTAACCCATTGCTTATTCAAGACCCCCAGTTCAGAGATGTTCCAAAACATGGACACCTTTCTGATACTCATTCCAGATGGAATCTTTAAGCCCATCCCTGACAAGATTCTGTCACCCCTCTAGATGGTATCTTTAAGCCCATCTCCAAATGGCATCTCTAAGCCCATTCCCGCATCCATTGTTTTGACGAGTGCAAATTTAAGGGCACTTTAATGTCCAATCTCCTTTTACCTTCGAGACGCGAAAGGCAAACCTTCCAATCTAACTCTTCAGGTGCAAGAAGATTGAACAGGGGCAACTTTTGTACCCCAAAATTTTCCCTCTCATTTCATCAACATTTTCTCACCACAAGACCCTTGGAGCTCAAGATCAAGTCAGGGTTTGCTCTGGCCAAGACTCCTCCTTGCACTGTTGACCCAAATTAGAGTTTGAGTTTGCACAAAGATGTTTTGACCTAAAATGCCCAAAATAACTTTCATGCTTCATGTTGGACTTACAAGTTTATCCATACCAAGTTTCGAGCCTTGATTCCAACCTTTGCCCAGTCAATTGGACAGTTGACCTAGAAATCAACTGTATTGGGGAAAAAGTCAACTGTGGCCAATTGACAGTCAAACCTCATGGAATTTGACCCACATCAACATTATGAACTCATATGAACCATTTGGTCAAGTTTGGATCATAATTCCACAAGAAATTTGATCAGATCACCAAAAGGGCAAAATGGTCACTTTTAGGGTTTTGACTGCACAAAGGCAATTTTTGACTGTTTGACCTAACAATTGGCAAACCAAGCTCCCTTATGGCCTCAAGAACTCAATGGCATTGTCTTGACATGTTCAACAAGTTCAAAAGATTCCTAATGCACAAGATTGACAGATGAATTTTCCAGTCAACTGATCAAAATTTAACTGTATACTGAAAAGTCAAACTTTGACTTTTTGGTCAAAATCAAGTGTCAAGATTCATTTTTCATCAAAACATGTCAAATTATGAAACTTGTTCATCAAGAAACCAAAAATTACAAATTAGGGTTTGAAATGAAGAAATTTCATAACTTAGAAATTTTCTAAGTTATGAAATTTCCTAATTTTTTCTTAACTTTGTCCCATTTTTGCATCAAGATATATTTGGATTCAAACAAAACTCAAAACATGAAAGTTGTAGTCCATTGCAAAATCTACAACTTTTATTCACAAAGTTTTCTCAAAAAAAGCTTGTAGCTCAAGTTATAATTTTTGGAATAGGGGTGCAAAACATTCTTAACTTAGAAAATTTTTGACCTATTTTAGGCAGGATTTTTGCCCAACTTCATGGCCACTTTTCACATGCTTCCACTTGTAATTTCAACTTGAATTACAAAGATGGATTGTAGTACACATTCCAAGCTTTCCAAATTGTCCAAGAACTCATCAAACACCCTTGTGGTTAGGGAGATTCGAATTTGTCAAGATGGGCAAAAGTCACTTTGTTCATGGCCAAATTCATGTACATAACATTGGCATTTTGAACTCAGCTTGCACAAACTAGATTGCAGACCTTTTATCTCATCCACACTCAATAATTTAATGCATATCCTTTGTGTTCATGTCTTGTTTTGTGTATTTAACCATTACATACAAGATTAAGCCATATATGGAAAAAGCAATTTTGCCATTCTTGTAAAGAGTTACTTTATGTCAAGTTCACAATCTAAGAAGTACAAAGCAGATCATTTGGGAACAAGATTATGGACTAATCCTACTGATCAAGAAGGAAATTTGCAGCATGCTTGAGGGGCCTGTAGTAGCCTATAATCAAGTTTGACAAACTTTGCTTAGATTAGAAGAAACTTTGCAAAACTAGTACCACATTCACTTCCTGCAAGCAAGAGCCAAAGCAAACTTTGTCCACACATTGCATACTCCCTAACCAACCTAGAACACGAGCCCTTAACCCTCAATACCTCCTCATCCATCAAAGCCCACTTTTTCTGCAAAACAGAGTCCCTGTTGCAGATTGACTTGGCCAGTTCATTTCCCTCGTGCGTTTTCATCCAAACCAGTTCAAACACATCCTACATCATTCATACAAACTATCCCAAGCCTTGGAAACAGACTGTAACACCCCTAACCAAGTTTGCCATTTTCATTTTTTCATCTGTGCAGGTTGAGTTACATAGCTTGATTCAGTTGGTTTCAAAGCAAGCTAGAGGTTGGAAGAGCATCCTTGGACCTCAGGCAAGCTGTGCAAATCCTCAAATCCCATTGAAAGCACCTCCATTGTTGTACACGATTCAAGCTGAACAGGTAAAAGTTTGAACTTCTATCTCTCTATCCAAGCATATCTAGGCTTAGGTTTGTGAAGAAATTATGTCCTACTCATGGCCCTGAAGCTACCCATATCCTCACTTTTCATTTATGTTGTGTGTGTTGCACGAATTTTGGACATGAACATTTGAAAAAAGCTAGGTCAAGAATTGGGGGAGGATAAATTCTCTCTCATTTTTTAGAGTTAGAACAACTTCTTTATATGTTTAGAATCGTGACATGATGCTCTATAACATTGATGTTGTAAGTTTTTGTTGAAAGTCAAAGAATCAGGATCTGTGCTTGACAAGAGAAAACGCGCGTTTTGTGTTTGAAACTGGCTGGAGGTTGAAGACAAGCCTCCTTGGGCTGGGCCTGAGATTGTTTTTCTGTTTGCACCTTCATTTTTCACTTACACCCCCTTGGCCCATTGTGTGTTATTTTTATCATTTTTGATTTTTTCTTTTTGATTCTGACTTGTTATTTTTTGTCAAAATATAAAAAACATTAAAAATATTTTTTCACCCATTTTTACATTTATTTTGAATTTATTTGCTCTATTTATACTTATGTGTGCAAAATAATACATTTATTTTTATTTAAAATACTAGAAAATATTACAAAACACATTTATTTTCTGTTTTTATTTTATTTTACCTTTTGAAAACATTTTCTAAAAAAATATACTTTTTTGTAAATAATTAATATTTTATTATATTTTTTTGTATATTTAATATATTTAATGCATAGTATAAATACTTATATTTATTTATTAGAATATTTAGGATAAAAACATAAAAATAATACATTTTTCTTTTATTAATATTTGACCTCAAAAATTTACTTTTTACAAATATACTTCTCTTTTATTTATTTTTGTGTATAATTAATAAATATTGTATATAATAATAAATACTTTTTATTTAGAAAATTAGGGTTTTGCCCTAAAATGTGAAAACACCCAAAAATTAACTTTTCTTATTTTTGTTTATATGTCACATGAAAAATACCTTTACATACATATAAAACCATTTTTGTGCATTTTGCATATTTATTGTATTTATTTAATTATTGTACAATTAAATAACTTGTATATTCAATTTGGATTGTAATAGCTTAGATTTAAATTTCTTGCCAAATATCCCCATTTGAACATTTGTACCCCCATCCCCATAATTATGTTGTAATAGTTTAGGACTTTAAATTCCGCATTTTAAAGCTTTCTAATTATACCATGATAGACTTAGGGTTTGTATGCAAATCAAAAATGACAAATAGCTTGACCTAATTCAAAGACAAAAAAGCATGAAAATTGACAACACCAATCACACTTGCACCACTAGGATTACTCCACTTGTTGCCTTCAATAATGGGCCATGTTGCATGTTGGGTGTCTTTGGCAAAACAAAACAATTCAAATGATCATAGTCCCTCGATGACGCTTTCGAAAGTTGCCTAAAAATGATCAAGTCCCTTAAAGGAAAAATTTCCCAAGACACTTGGCACCATTGCAATCATGGTCTAAACGATGACCCGCGCCTGTTCCGTTAACATCCTAACACAAGATTGTCCACCAAATACAATGGTGGAACAAAATTGTTAAAAGGGTTAAAACATAGGAAAAGCCTTTGAGTAAATTTAGGGGTAGACAACTCTTAGTTACTTGATCAACTTGCAAAACACACATCACAACACACCTTCAAAACAACTTTCAAAAACATTGAAAACTTTTCCAAAGACAAGTACACCTTTGTATACATTCACACATGAATCATTACAAAGGTTGCCACCACAATGGCCTCTTTTCAAAACATTTTCAAACCCACACACAAAGCACCATTTCAAAAAAATTGAAAATCAAAAGCAAGTGATCTAAGCAAGTAACTAAGAGCCCATGGATAACCATGGATAGAAAGGGTGCTAATACCTTCCCTTTCTATAATCTACTCCCCGAACCCAAGAAAACATCTCAAAGGTCTTTCCTGTGCTTTTTGACCTTTCCTTAGGATAAAATAAAAAGTCAGTGGCGACTCTTGCTAAACCGAAACATTTGCGAAAACAAACGCAAAACCCAAGTCAGTTCTCCCACCGTATCACACCTGCCTAAAGCCTTCAAGCCTGCCTTACCAAAACAAACCTCACAAAATAGCAAACCTGCAGAAGCAAGCTTGTTTCCAAACCTGCAAAAAACTCAAACCATTCTAGCCTGCTTCCAAACCTTTTCAAAAAACACAAACCTATTCAAACCTGCAAAACTGCAAGTTTAAGAATAACTCAAGCTTTCCTTCCAAAACTCAAGCTTGCCTTCCAAAACACTAGCCTTCCTTCAAAAGATAAAAACTGCCTAAACTAACAAACACAATCTCAAAACAAAATCATCAAGCTAGTTTTGTTTCAATATCCAAATCAACAACAACAAATAAGTTTCAGAACACGTATGTTCATCATCAACAAATCATAAGCCAAATCAACAACAATGGCAACATCTCAGAAGAATTCATCATCATAGCATTCAAAGAAGAGGAAAAAGTCAGAAGTGAAGAGAACAACAAACAAACTTCAAAGTTCATCATCCACTCAAGCCATACAAAAGCTAACAACAAACAAACTTCAAAGTTCATCAAGCCAACAAAGAAAAACATATCAAAAGCAAGTTTCAGATTTGATCATCACTAACATAGCGAAAGAGAAGAAGAGAAGATTCAGAAAGCGAATGATATAGGGTTTTCAGAATATACATCATCATTAAACGATTCAAAAAGAAGCTAAAGATACAAAGTACCAGATAAGCATCATCACGCTCCTCCCTCCGCCTTGGCCACCTGAGAGCGCCACCAGTCCAAGCCCTCTCCTCCTCTCACTTTTCATAAGCGAAACGTCCAAGGTAAATTTACTCTCAACCTTTTTACTATGCATCAAACATCAAAGCCATAAATCAAACCGAACAAGTGCGAAAACAAACGCAAAATCCCAAGTCAGTTCTCCCACCGTATCACAGAACTGGCGACTCTGCTGGGGACTATTCTAAAAGAGGGGTTACCTTAGGGTTTCTAGATCACCTTTACATGATTATTTTGTTTGCTTTGTTTGCTTTACATTTGGTTCTTTTATTTGGGCTTGAAATCCTCTACCAGGATTTGGGGAAACATTCATAGGTAAATAGCAATACATTGTGGAAACTGTGCGGGGTATACCGACACGGTTGAAGCAATAGCTATATTAGTGCGACATATTTGTGGGTACCGGTAGCCTTTGAGTCAATCAAAGAGAATACGGGGCCGCTGAGCAATGTCATGAAGCACTAATGAACTCTTAGAACCTTACTTGACCATCTTGGCCTTTTTTAGGAGTAGTGAGATGACCGACTTTGGTACAGTCCGAAGTTGGTAGATACTCGATACTACACTCATTGAGGATTGTTTTCTTGGAATATTTCGGTCGCTAGTTAAGTGTCTAAACGGAAACAATGAACACAGAAAATAATCCAGTGATATTGAGCTCCTTAGAACCCGGTTACTATTTATAGGACAGGTTGAGCCAACGAACTTCAAGAGGGTACTTACCTATGATACCCCATGCAAGCCTGAAACTAGGATCTTGTGTGATTTGATTATACATATGCTTGTGCATACATCATGAACATCATGAAGCATCATTTGCATCCACTAACTATTTCAAGGGTTTGGATCTTCATCTTTGTTCCTGTTTTGTAGGTCATGGAATCTCTTCGCAGGAAAACAATTCAAGTCAACCTTGTGAGAATCCCTCCTCAACTCAAGGAGCTTACTTCTAGGATTCCGGAGAATTCTCTCTTCAGTGAAAGACATGGTAGACTTCTCAGCTTGGTCAACTCCAACATTGAAGAAGACATGGTGAAGGTTCTCTTCCAGTTCTTTGACCCTCTACACCACTGTTTCACATTCCCTAATTACCAATTGGTACCTACTTTGGAGGAATTTTCTCAACTCTTGAGGATTCCTATTCTTCATCAACTACCCTACAACGATACGGAAAAAGAACCAAAGCCTGAAGATGTTGCTCAAGCATTACACTTGCAACCATCCGATATCAAAGGACATTGGGAAACCAGAAGTGGTGTCAAGGGTTTCTTGGCAAAGTTTCTGTTTGAGAAGGCACAAGACTACTGGAATTCTCTTGATCTACAAGCCTTTGAACAGATTGTGGCACTCCTCATCTATGGGTTGGTTTTGTTCCCAAATCCTGATCAGCTTATAGATGTGAATGCTGTCAAAATTTTCATATCCAAGAATCCTATACCCACATTGCTTGGGGACATCCTACACTCATTTTACACACGAACAATAAGGAAAAGAGGTGTTCTCATGTGTTGTACTCCTCTCCTAGCAAGGTGGTTTATTTCTCACCTTCCACAATCAGTTTTGAAGAACGAGCAGGGTTTAAGGTGGTCACAACGATTGATGACCCTCACACATTCTGATGTACATTGGTGTCCTCGGTCCAGAGAAAATGTCATCCTCATTGATCGTTATGGAGAATTCCCTAATATCCCACTACTTGGCATTAGGGGAGGCATTACCTACAATCCCTGTTTAGCTCTAAGACAGTTTGGATATGCTCGGAGAGATGGCCCTCATGACATGTTGATTCCTGACCTAGTTTTTGACTTCGACAATGATGCGCAAGGACTTTGACAAAGGTTCATCAGAGCTTGGAGGATGCCTAACAAGGTGGATAGTAAGACACTGGGGCACAAGAATTCCATCCCTCTTGAGCCTTACCTCAAGTGGGTACGAACACGCGCCCAGAGTCTTATGATGCCTTACCCCCACATTCTCCCCGTGATTAAAGAGCCTGTTAGGGAAGGAGAGGTTCCATACACCCTCCTACATTTAGACATGCCAACATCATTGGAAGAATTGCAAAAGAGTTGGATCCAACTCAATAAAGAACGGAACACTTTTGAAGCCAGCTTTTATGCCAGTGAGAAGAAGGTTTTGGAACTTACCCTCCGACTTCATGAAGAGCAGACTCTTAACACTTATATCGCACGAAAGAGGATGCGCAACGTCTTTTTACCTTAAGAAGCTTTATAATATTTGGCCCATGGGGCATTTATGTACTGACAAATTTCTTCTTACTAATATGACGTGTGTTCTTTTGTCTGCAACAATTTTGAATTTCTAAATCCTTGGATGCATTACATGAATAAACATATCATTCATCATATGCATAAACAAGTCTTCACACCAGGTTTCCTTATCTTTCTGCTGTTTATTTCAGCGAGATGGATATTGAGCAGACGGTCAAAGATCTGCAAGCACAAAATTCACAATTCCAACAACTCCTCATGACTTTGGGAAAGGGTCAAGAGGATCTTAAAACACTGTTAGAGAAGAAAGAGCAAGAAAAAGGAAAAAAGAAAAAGAAGAGAATTGGGGTAGCTACGCTGGGAAGAAGATTTGAGAATGAAGATAGGAGAGTTCTGGAGTTCCCCTCAACGTCTGACGAAGGGACCGGCAAAGGAAAAGGAGTTGCAGTACCCTCTGAGTCTGAGGTTGAAGAGGAAGAGGTTTAAGAGGATGAAGATTATTCCGAGCAGCAGTACCCTCCTGCGGACGACAGGTATAAAAATCTAGAAGAGCGGTTAGCAGCCATGGAAGTGCAAAGGGTTCCCCGACTGGATTTCGAAGAGCTGGGATTAATTGCTGGGATTGTTATCCCTCCCAAGTTCAAGGTGCCGACATTCTCCAAGTACGACGGTCTGTCTTGCCCTAAGATGCACCTGAGGTCGTATGTCAAAAAAATCCAACCCCATTCATCCGATAAAGATCTCTGGGTACACTTTTCCAAGACAGCTTGTCTAGAATGCAGTTAGACTGGTTTTATCAGCTCAAAAGATCAGAGGTTCACAATTGGGAAGACTTGGCAGCTGCTTTTTATCGTCAGTATCAATACAATGCTGATTTGGCGCCCACTCGTACTCAGTTACAAAGTATGGGGATGGCTTCCAATGAAAGGTTCAAGGAGTACGCCCAGAAGTGGCGTGATCTGGCTGGAAGGGTGCACCCACCGCTATCAGATAGGGAGTTAGTTGACATGTTTCTGGGGACCCTGTCTGGCCCCTTCTTCAATCATCTGATCGGAAGTTCTTCCACGGGATTTACTGAACTGATTTTGACCGGCGAAAGGGTTGAGGCTGGTATTAAAAGTGGAAAGATTCAAAAAGATGCCTCCGCGTCCACCGCCATGAAAAAGACCTTCCTGGCAAAGAAGGAGAGCTCTGTTGTTTACACCCAGAGAAATCGGGAAAGAGAGGAACATCGGCCAACAGTGGGGGCCGTATTAATTCAGAAGCCCGCATCAGACCGGCCTAGAAACAGTCAACCGAGGAATGATCAGCCCAAAACCTATCAGCAAAGGCCACCACGGCAATATACTCCGATAAATATGACACCCGCTCAGATCCTTCCACATCTCCTAAAATTAAACCTTGCTAATTTGAGAGAGGCACCTAAGAATACAAACACCACTTCCCCACATTATCATCCCAACGCAAAATGTGCCTACCATTCAGACAGTGCAGGGCATGACACCAACGACTGTTGGGCCCTCTAAAACAAAATCCAGAACTTAATCGATGCCAAGGAAGTATAATTTGAGGCGCCTGAGAAACCCAATGTGATTTCGGCTCCGATGCCTAAGCACGGTAATAATGTTCATGCTGTTATGGAGGACCTCCATGTTACTGATGTTGTTGACCTGTTGACGCCGTTACTTGTAATTAAAGAGAATTTGTTGAGAGCCGGGATCTTTCCTGGTTGTGGTAAAGACTGTTATTTTTGTTTGAACATATGAGGTGATTGCCCAATGTTGGAGTCAGGTGTCCAACGCCTGATGGATACCCAAGAGATACTTTTCCAGAAAACCCCTGTTGATACCTTCAATCCTGTTACTCCTGATACTTTTGCTACTTCAATCAACGATATTGCAATCATAACCATTTCCGAAAATCCTCCCAAGGCTTGCAAAAGGCCTGTCAAGATTACACCCAACTCTGAATGTGTACCTTTAAAGATCACCATGCCAGGACCTGTCCCGTACCAATCAAGCAAAACGATACCATGGAACTATGGGGGAGAAATCTTCTACCATGGTGTCAAACAAATTGAGACAGTCCAAGAGATTTTTGAAGAAGAAAACCCTGATGTAGGGAACATCACGGGTACAAGAAAGATAACCCGCAGTGGCCGGATCTTTTCTCCGGAGATTGCTCCCCCTCGAGCAGTTTTCGGGCCCTTGAAAACTTCTGCACCAGTTGGACCATCCGTGCAAGGCCTAGTGATTGAATAACTGGATACTCCTGAAGTAAGGAAATCTACCGAAACTACCGACAAGGGTAAGGGGATACTGGAAGTTCCTGTCAGGACGAAGGCTCATGCTGTGGTTATCCCCGAAACCACTCAGAAAGAAATGGATGAAATCTTGAAAATAATCAGAAAAAGTGACTATGACGTTGTGGAACAGTTAGGGCAGACCCCTTCTAAAATTTCAATGTTAGCTCTCCTGCTCTATTCTGAGGCCCATGCTAAGGCCCTGATCAAATTCTTGAAGGCGGCACATGTTCCCCAAGAGACTTCGGCTGACCAGTTTCAGGAATGCGTGGCCAGTCTTACTGCTGATAATGGCCTTGGCTTTTCCGATGCTGACTTAACTCCCAAAGGAAGGAAACACAATGATGCGTTATATGTTTCAGTTGAATGTCGGGGAACCACTCTCGCCCATGTCTTAGTTGATACCAGTTCTTCCTTGAATGTGCTGCCAAAGAAAGCCTTAGACCGTTTGGATTGCGAAGGACTGACTCTCAAACCTAGTAACATCATTGTTAGGGCTTTTGATGGTTCCAAAAGAATGGTTCATGGAGAGGTTGATATTCCTATCAAAGTAGGCACGGAAGTTTTCAACTTCACCTTCTACGTGATGGACATCCATCCATCATATTCATGTTTTCTAGGAAGACCGTGGACCCATTATGTTGGGGCAGTTACCTCCTCTTTGCACCAAATGCTGAAATATCTTGTTAAGGGTAAGATTATAACGGTGCACGGCGAGGAAGAGTACATGATAAGCCACCTCAACTCCTTTCGTTATGTGGAGCTGGATGGCGAGTTCATCGAAATGCCTTTCCAACATTTTGAGGAAGTTTCTCCCGAGGTAGCAGTTGCGAAGACATTGGTTGAGGTGCCTATCGTTCCCAAGCATGTATCTAGGATGGCATCTCTCAAGGACACAGAGGCGATGATCAAATAAGGAAAGAGTACAGCATGGGGGCAACTGCCTAATTTTCCCCATAAGACGTACAAATTTGGACTAGGGTTTACAGCTGCAGGACAGAAGGCTATGTGTCGTTCCAAGACTAGAGGGCCACCTATAAGGATCACTCATCATGGAATCAATGCTGTAGAAGATGAAGATGAAGAGAGCCACTTTGAAGATTGGATCTTTCCGACTGTCGAAGGGGGTTTGAACAACTGGGAAGCAAAGGATTTTGTTCCCATCACCTTTATCAACCAGTAATTTTATCTTTGAACAATTTCCCATTTTATGGTCTGTAATAACTAAACAATTTGCACACTATTTTCACCTCATGCCTTGCCCGGGGCATGTAGGTCCATTTGTAAGGGATTGATCTCCTTCATTATCATATGCCATGTTTTAATGAATCATTAGATGTTTTTCATCTATAAACTGTTGTGTTCATTTTTCTTTCCTTTTGCATTTTTTTAAGGATGGCTATCCCTTACACACACCCACACTCACAAATGCAGGTACCCATCCACTCCGGATTCCATGGGTGACTATTCTGTTTTAGCCTTCGATAATTCTGAAGATTTAGTCAATCATGCTGAGTACGAAGTTGACGAAGATTATGAAGTGCCGGGAGAGTTAGCCAGACTTCTACAACAAGAAGAGAGGGCCATTCTGCCTCATGAAGAGTTGTTAGAAACCATCAACTTGGGGACAGAGGAAGACAGGAAGGAAGTAAAAGTGGGTGCCAACCTGGAACCAAATATCAAGGAGCTCTTAGTGCAATTGTTGAACGAATATGTTGAAATCTTCGCCTGGTCTTACGAAGACATGCCAGGGTTAGACACAGATATCGTGGTTCACCGTCTCCCTACCAGAGAAGATTGTCCATCGATCAAGAAAAAGTTCCGCCAAATGAGGCCTGACATGTCTGAGAAAATCAAGGCTGAGGTAATGAAGCAATTCAACACTGGCTTTCTGGCTGTTACTTCCTATCCACAATGGGTCTCTAACATTGTGCCCGTGCCCAAAAAGGACGGCAAAGTCAGAATGTGCATGGATTATCGGGACTTAAACAGGGCTAGCCCTAACAATGATTTTCCACTGCCACACATCGACATCTTGGTTGACAACACAGCTCAACACAAGGTATTTTCCTTCATGGATGGATTCTCGGGATACAACCAGATCAAAATGGCCCCCGAGGACATGGAGAAAACTACTTTTATCACGCAACGGGGTACCTTCTGCTACAAAGTGATGCCATTCGGACTGAAGAATGCAGGGGCAACCTATCAACGCACCATGGTAGCTTTGTTTCATGATATGATACACCATGAGATTGAAGTCTACGTAGACGACATGATAGCTCGATCACAGACAGAAGAAGAACACCTTGATCATCTGCAAAAGCTGTTTGTCCGATTGAAGGAGTATAAGCTCAGACTGAACCCAAGCAAGTGCACTTTTGGAGTCAGGTCTGGTAAACTTTTGGGATTTATTGTCAGCAACAAAGGCATTAAGGTTGATCCAGCTAAAGTAAAAGCTATACGAGAAATGCCTGCTCCCCGTACTGAAAAGGAGGTTAGGGGATTCTTGGGACGCTTGAACTATATTGGGAGGTTCATCTCTCACCTAACATCTACCTGTGAGCCAATTTTCAAATTGTTGAAGAAAGATCAGGTAGTTGAATGGAACAATGATTGTCAAGCTGCTTTTGATAAGATCAAGGAGTATTTACTAGAACCTCATATTCTGATGCCACCCGTCGAAGGAAGGCCACTAATCATGTATCTGACTGTTTTGGACAACTCAATGGGGTACGTACTGGGCCAACATGACGAGTCTGGCCGAAAAGAGCATGCCATTTATTACCTTAGCAAAATGTTTACCGACTGTGAGACTCGCTACTCACTGCTCGAGAAAACTTGTTGCGCTTTGGTATGGGCTGCTCGCCGGCTAAGGCAGTATATGTTGACTCACACCACTTTACTGATTTCCAAAATGGATCTGATCAAGTATATCTTCGAGAAGCCTGCTTTATCTGGAAGAATCGCTAGATGGCAAATGATCTTGACGGAGTATGATATCCAATATACTACCCAAAAAGCTATAAAAGGGAGTGTACTAGCTGACCATCTAGCTCATCAAGCCGTCGAAGATTACCAATCTATGAGATTCGACTTCCCTGACGAGGACATCATGATGTTGGACAACATTTAAGGTAACGGGCCATATGACGGACCTGAACAAGGATCCCGATGGACTCTGTACATTGATGGTGCTTCAAATGCACTTGGCAACGGTATCGGTGCAATACTTATCTCTCCAGAAGGTTGCCATACACCTTTCACTGCTAGACTCTGTTTCAGTTGCACCAACAACATGGCTGAGTATGAAGCTTGCATCTTTGGTCTTAAAGCTGCAATTGACTTGGGAATCAAATCTTTGGTGGTATTTGGAGACTCAGCTTTGGTTATCAGTCAAATCAAAGGAGAGTGGGACACTAAACATCCTAACCTCATCCCATACAAAGAACATGTCCTGACATTGTTACCTCATTTCGAGCAAATTATCTTCAAACACTTCCCGCGAGAGGAAAATCAGCTAGCAGATGTTTTGGATACAATGTCTTCCATGTTTAAACTCAACTGGGACAATGAGGCTCCCCAAATCACCATCGAGCAAATGGACGAATCTGCACACTGTCATGAGATTAATACCGAAGAAGTAGTGGAACAACCCTGGTTCCATGAAATCAAAAGGTATCTCCAGACTCGAGAGTACCCTGAAGGAGCTTCCGTCAATGACAAAAAGTTCCTAAGGAAATTTGTTGCCAAGTTCTTCCTAAGTAATGGTATCCTTTATAAGCACAGCCATGATTGTGTTCTACTTCGTTGTGTGGACAAGGTTGAAGCAGAGTTGATCATGACCCAAATGCATAGTGGCACCTTTGGCACCCACTTAAGCGGACATATGATGGCTAAGAAGATTCTAAGGGCAGACTACTACTGGTCTACCATGGAAGCTGATTGTCATCAACATTCCCGTACTTGTCATAAATGCCAAATTTATGCTGACAAGGTGCATATCCCTCTGGTTCCTCTCAACGTCCTAACAGCTTCCTGGCCATTCCAAATGTGTGGCATTGACATGATTGGAGAAATCAAGCCTACAACATCCAATGGGCATCGCTTCATCCTGGTGGCTATTGACTACTTCACCAAATGGGTCGAAGCAGCTTCCTTCGCCTCTGTTACAAAGAATGTGGTTGCTTGTTTCATCAAACAACACCTCATTTGCCGGTACGGTATTCCTGATCGAATCATTACGGACAACGGTACGAACCTGAACAACACTATGATCACCGCTCTGTGCGAGCAGTTCAAGATTTATCATCACAATTCATCTCCCTATCGGCCGAAGATGAACGGTGATGTTGAAGCCACAAACAAAAATATCAAGAAGATCATTCAAAAGATGACAGTCACTTACAAGGATTGACATGAGATGTTACCGTTTGCTCTACATGGGTACCGTACCACGGCACGAACATCAACTGGGGAAACACATTTCTCTTTGGTATACGGCATGGAAGCTGTTTTACCTATAGAAGTTCAGATTCCTTCTTTAAGAATCATGAAGGACGCTGGTTTGAACGAAGACGATTGGATTCAGACCCGGCTTGATCAACTTAATTTGATTGAAGAAAAGAGACTTACTGTTGTTTGTCATGGTCAAACGTATCAAAAACGGATGATCAAGGCTTTCAACAAGAAAGTCAGCAGACAAGTATATCAAGTTGGGGATCTTGTAATCAAGCGGATCATCTTACCGCAAATTGATCCCAGGGGCAAGTGGACTCCTACTTACGAAGGACCATTTGTGATCAAAAACATCTTTTCTGGAGGGGCAATGATCCTGACCACCATGGACGGTGACGACCTGCCACACCCTGCGAATGCAGACATAGTCAAAAGATACTACGCGTAAACGACCCGACAGGTCGAAAACCCGAAAGGGCGACTTGGGAAAAAATGGGCATCCCGGTGAATCGAAAACCCGAAAGGGCGGTTCAGGCAAAAATTAGGGATAAACAAAAGAATTCGTACACCCGGCAAGTTGAAAACCCGAAAGGGCGACTTGGGCAAAAAAGGGTTTCCCGGTGGATCGAAAACCCGAAAAGGCGGTCCAGGCAAAAGTTAGGGAATTAAAGCGTATGACTATGTCTCGTCGGGTCACTTTAAGAACAATCTCTTCACCAACAAGCTTCAAGCTTCTGATCAATCCAGCCATCGGCGGACGAAGCAGCGAATGGACAAGATATTCAGAGTTGTGAAGGCTATAGCAGAATGGGAATCCCATGGAATTGATACAGATAGCCATCTTTCTTTGTATAAAAATTTTCTCAGCTTTTGACAACATTCTCTTACTAGGATGTCTGTCCTCTTTGTACAAATACTTACACAAAGTTAATACAAAGTACAGAAAACTGCCTGCCTTTTCTTTCTTTTTTTACACTTGTGCTTTATTTGAAAATGTCCAATGATTTATTAAAAGAGCATATGCATTTGAATGAAATCACTACTTACAAATAAAACAAAATGACTAATTACTGATAAGATGGAAGTATAGGAAAGTGTCTTTAGGCTGTTCCAGAGGAGATCCCCTGTAAATGCCTCATCTGTTTCCTAAGCAGGGCTAAAACTTTGAAAGGCATATCCCCAGCGGAGCAAAAACTTTAAACTACAAACCATCGGTAAGAATGAAACTTTCTTCCCCAAGCAGAGACAAAATCGCCAACCTGTGAACACCAGTGAAGATCATCCAGTTTCTTCCCTTCTCCCGAAAAATTGCTGTCGAACCAGACAATTAATCAGAAATTTACTTTTAAACTTTTTCCCAGCGAAGTCGCTAATCAAATCAGAACGTCACTAGGGCCCCCAACAGAGAGGAAAACTTTGAGCCATCAATCCCCAGCAGAAATCATTCAGTTTTCCCTGATATCCTTAACAAAACGGAGTTCCTCCTTCTTGCTTCCTCAGTAAAGTGGCATACAACCTAAGCTACTGAACATCTTCCAAACAAGAATAAGTTTTTCCTAGGATCCCGAGCTTGCTCTCCAGCAGTATGGTTACTCCCTAAAAAATTTTAGATCCCCGACAAAGTTTTCAGATATTCCCCAGCGGAGTTCTCCTCAAACAGCAAAATAGGAATCCCCCAGTAGATTAGCATACAAACCAAACTCCTGACTTCTCCCGGCAGTATGATTGCTCTCTGCATAGGTTGTCAAAGAGCTGGAAGACACACATACTCCTCAACAGTGATCCTAGGACTTCTCGTTGTCAACGATCAAAATATTCTCGATCCCCAGCAGCAGTCAAGGATTTATTTCCCCCCGGCAGCAGTCAAGATTTTATTATCTCCAGCTATCCAGGATTCATTTTCCTCAGCAAGACAGCTCATCGGCTTACATACGCATACATTACATTCATATATCATAAACATTGATATAACACATATATTGCATCATACATTTCATGCAACATAACTTTGTGTTTCAGCTAATTTTGACCCTTTCCAAGGATAAGGTCATCAAGCTTCGATCAAGACTTCTGAAAACAGTTTACGAATTCTCCAAATACGGATGTTAATCTATCGCTTGTTCAGATTCAACTTTTGAAAACAGTTTACGGATGCTTCCCAACATGGATGCTGATCTATTGCTTATTCAACTTCAAGACTTCTGAAAACAGTTTACGGATTCTCCAAATACAGATGTTAATCTATCGCTTGTTCAGATTCAACTTTTGAAAACAGTTTACGGATGCTTCCTAACATGGATGCTGATCTATTGCTTGATCAACTTCAAGACTTCTGAAAACAGTTTACGGATTCTCCAAATACGGATGTTAATCTATCGCTTGTTCAGATTCAACTTTTGAAAACAGTTTACAGATGCTTCCCAACATGGATGCTGATCTATTGCTTATTCAACTTCAAGACTTCTGAAAATAGTTTACGGATTCTCCAAATACGGATGTTAATCTATCGCTTGTTCAGATTCAACTTTTGAAAACAGTTTACGGATGCTTCCCAACATGGATGCTGATCTATTGCTTGTTCAACTTCAAGACTTCTGAAAACAGTTTACGGATTCTCCAAACACGGATGTTAATCTATCGCTTGTTCAGATTCAACTTTTGAAAACAGTTTAAGGATGCTTCCCAACATGGATGTCAATCTATCGCTTATTTCAGACCCCCAGCTCAGAGATGTTCCAAACATGGATACGTTTCTGATACTCACCCACTCACCTAAGACATACAGTTCAACAAACATTCTTGGATGGCATCTTTAAGCCCATCTCCACTAAGATTCTGTCACATTTTTTGGATGGCATCTTTAAGCCCATCTCCACCAAGATTCTGTCACATCTCCAGATGACATCTTTAAGCCCATCTCCGACAAGATTCTGTCACATCTCCAAATGGCATATTTAAGCCCATTCCCTCAACTATGCTTTGACGAGTGCAAATTTTTGGGCACTCTAGTGTCCAATCATCTTTTACCTTCAAGTCGTGAAAGGCAAACTCGCCAATCTAACTCTTCAGGTTCAAGAAGATTGAACAGGGGCAACTGTTATACCCCGAAATTTTCCCTCCCTTTTTTTCACAAGAAATCGCAACCCCGGGGTTTTATCTGATTTTTGAGATTGGCTCAAGAATCGGTCAAACAGACTTTTCTTTATTAGTCAATCCAGAATTAGGGTTTTTCGCTCGCATTTCTCAGAAAGAACTGAATCCTCGGATATTCAGTTAATTGTTACATCATTGTCATGCTTGTTCAACATTGCTGGTTGTTTCTCAAAGAACCTAAAATATCTGGGATAGGAGTTGAGGCTTTGTTTGAAACTTTTAGGCATTGGTTTGATTAGTGGAGTGAAAAGTGTATGGAACACTTGTTTGATTAACTGTACAAAGCAGGGTTAATTGGAATGTCAGGCGTCTGATGATTAATGTGAGATTGCGAGACGACAAAGTTTGTTGATTATTTATTTCATATGGATTAAAGTTATTGGGATACATTTCCATTTATTTTAATTCAAGAGATTTAAATGATTAAATAGACAGCGCAAAAGAAAGAATGAAATATTTGACAAAGACTTTTATTTATTTATTTCAAATATCGTTACAAATGTTATTCGAATATTGTAAATTTATAATTTACAATGTTTACAATAATGTTTATTACAATAAATGAAAAGAAAATAAATCTAAAAGCCTAAAATCTCTTGGAATCTTTGATCTTCTACTGCTTTTTTCCATTATCCAACTGGTATTTACCTGCAAAGACAGAAAAAGAAATCAGTACAGTTAAATTGAAAAGCATTTTTAAGCAGATAAATGAAGAAGGATCATCATTAAAGCTTGTTGGTCGGAATCAGATCGTTTTTGGGTTCATCATGTTTTACTTGTCCTCTTTGCAAATCACAAGAAGATTTCTCTTCTTGATTCACAAAGAGGGAAAGTGAAAATAATTTTACAAGCATACAATCAATTAAATGCAAAGATACAAGGCACAAGGCTGCACACAAAGAAGGCACAAGGTTGCACACAATGTCAAACTGAACAACAAATTGCATTAGTCAACCAAAAGCAAACTAAGTTGCACAAAAGCAAACTAAGTTGCAAAAATGTCAAACCAAGTACACAAGCTGTCAAAACAGAAAAATTGTACACAAGCTATCAAAAAGAACAATGCAGGAAATATGGAAGAAAGTACAGAATGCAGGAGAAGAACCAAAATACAAGCAAACAGGCTTGTCAAAACTTTTTCATCATATTCTGGCCAAAACAAGCTTTTCAGAAAAAAGATATAATAAGCAATTTAAAAGTGCTTTTGTGGAGAGAGAAAGAGAGAGTGAAGTAGGTTTGGCAGTTTGGCAGGCTGTACAAAAACAGTGAGAAAGAAAATAAATAGAACAGTTTTAACAGTTCAGAAGGAGAGCACAAACAGCAGAAGCAAAAAACTGCCTGCAAACTCAATCAAACCTGCCTTACCAAACAAGCCTTCAAGCCTGCCTAAAGCCTTCAAGCCTGCCTTACCAAAACAAACCTCACAAAATAGCAAACCTGCAGAAGCAAGCTTGTTTCCAAACCTGCAAAAAACTTAAACCATTCTAGCCTGCTTCCAAACCTTTTCAGAAAACACAAACCTATTCAAACCTTCAAAACTGCAAGTTTAAGAATAACTCAAGCTTGCCTTCCAAAACACTAGTCTGCCTTCAGAAGATCAAAACTGCCTAAACTAACAAACACAATCTCAAAACAAAATCATCAAGATAGTTTTGTTTCAACATCCAAATCAACAACAACAAATAAGTTTCAGAACACGTATGTTCATCATCAACAAATCATAAGCCAAATCAACAACAATGGCAACATCTCAGAAGAATTCATCATCATATCATTCAAAGAAAAGGAAAAAGTCAGAAGTGAAGAGAACAACAAACAAACTTCAAAGTTCATCATCCACTCAATCCATACAAAAGCTAACAACAAACAAACTTCAAAGTTCATCAAGCCAACAAAGAAAAACATATCAAAAGCAAGTTTCAGATTTGATCATCACTAACATAGCGAAAGAGAAGAAGAGAAGATTCAGAAAGCGAATGATATAGGGTTTTCAGAATATACATCATCATTAAACGATTCAAAAAGAAGCTAAAGATACAAAGTACCAGATAAGCATCATCACGCTCCTCCCTCCGCCTTGGCCACCTGAGAGCGCCACCAGTCCAAGCCCTCTCCTCCTCTCACTTTTCATAAGCGAAACGTCCAAGGTAAATTTACTCTCAACCTTTTTACTATGCATCAAACATCAAAGCCATAAATCAAACCGAACAAGTGCGAAAACAAACGCAAAATCCCAAGTCAGTTCTCCCACCGTATCACACAACGCCATTTGGATTTTTTTGAATTTCTGATTTACATTTGATTCAATGCTTTATTCACTAATGACCATGATATGCACAGCGCGCCAGATCCCTTGGATTTGATTACTAACGCGTTTTGATTCTCATCCAATGGTCCACATATTTTTTACATTATTTTTCTTTTCTGATTTTTAAATTTAATTGTTTTAAATTTCAAAAAATCATAGAAAATTCATTTTTAGTCAAAAAAATCTGAAAAATTATGAAAAATATTTTTGATTTTTCTCTTTCTGGTTTTTATTTTTTCACAATTTTATTTTGTATTTTGATATTTTTTATAAATTTCCACTTTATTTGAATTGTTTTAAATGTTTAAAAATACTTTTATGCATTTTTAAATTATGAAAAAATTATGGAATGATCCAATGATATTGTGACAAATATTGGTGACCTAATTTATTTATTATTTCTGAATTTGTTATTTTTTTTAATCATTTTTAGTTTATTTTACTCATTTCTTTTAATTTTAAAAATGGTTTATGACTTTAAAAAATTACCAAATATTTTATAAAATTATTTTAGTTCATTTCTGATTTTTCTACGGTCTTACTTTTTATTTCTTGATTAATTTGAATATAGTTAATATTTTTTCTTTTATTTCTATTTTAAAACATTTTTAAAACCCTTTTTTATGTATATATTAAATACAATATTATTTTGTGATTATTTTCTGGATGATCTTGGATTAAATTTTTGGTCATGAACTTTTTTGACATCATTGGATCCATGGTGTTGAGTCTAACTCCACAAAAATGGATGAATGATTTTAATAATAGTTTAATTTAAATTTAATTCAAATGTGGTTTGTATATTCTCTCCCACCCCTCTTCATCTCATCCCTTTCTCATTGCACTAAGTGTTATTGGAGCATGATCTCTATATCATGTCTCAAAACAAATGGTGCATAGATTGCTATTGACCAGCCTCAAAATAGGTGCGACTTCTATATAAGTCCACTTATGATTGCTTAACATAGCGCTAAATTTTGTCCTGATTCGAATAAATGATCATTCATGTCCCAAACCTATGTTTGCAAGCCCAAGTATTTTAATTTAATCTCTTTGATACAATAACCTTGAGATTTATTATGTGGAGGTTTTGGTTCTACCAATCCTCTAATGGATCTACAACACTTTTGGTCAGCGCGGATCACTTAAACATTGTTGATCATTAAATGGTAATTTTTGAGGATTCCCAAATGGATGATATACTTGAAAAAAAGAAAATGCAACTTGTTGTGTGGAGGCTTTGGTTATACCAATCCTCTAATGAGTTCCAAATGCAAGTTTCAAGATGGTCATCCAACTAACCACTAATTATTAAATTGTGTTTACTTTATGCCCTTTTATTTTTTTTATCCTTTATGTACCATTTAATTTAAGCATTACATTTCATGTCATTTTTATTTTGCTCACTTGAGCCTTTTATTTTCTCTTCTAAGACACCTAATAATCAACATGAACCATAAAAAACTCTAATGATACTTGGACTATTTGGTTACTATCCTTGGTATTATGGAGTATTGGACTTCTTGGACTTAGGATTAGAAACCTTGGCCTATGTTGGCTACACTTGTGACCTTAATTGATATTTTATCTGGAGTTCTTGAGGTTTACCTCAAGACATTGGGTTGTTTGTTTGTTTTGTGTGCAGGTTATGGTGATTACATTCTTTGTTTGTAATATGGAATTCACCCGTATACAACCGTTACTCTGCCCAATTTTTATGAAGACTTAATACACTTGAAGTTTGGTTCTCACAAGAGGTCTAGTATCTTTGCTTGCTTGGTTTCAATCCAAAGAATGGGAGTTCTATCTTGACTCATAATGTCAAGTGTTGGCTTCTTGTTGGTTAGATGATTCTTATCCCTAACTTTTACCTTATGCTTTAGGATAGCCTCTTCTTCTCCTCCCATCTTCTTAAATTTCAAAAAGATCTTCTCCCTCCTTTTGAAAACTCTTCTTATTTTTAAAAGTGAACTACTTTCATAATAAACTTGGACTTAGGTCCATGTATTTTCAAAATATCTTTCACAAATAAATTTCAATCAACATTATCAAAACCTTGACATTTTTTTATGAGAAGACTAAAAATCAATCAATCTCATTCAAACCATTTTGCCATCTTGGCTTTCATCTTAAACTTTTCTCAAAAGATTTGACTCTTGTCAGTCCTTGTAGTGATGCAAACAATTATACTTCTACAATATATAGTGAAGAGAGATATTTTCCACTTGGGTGTTGAGTGAGGCATTGTTGATTTTTAAAATCCAAGCCATATCCTCCACTTTGAGATGATGCAAATTCTCCTTTCTCATGATTGTGGGTAGTAAGTATGTTTTTCCACACGGACAATGACGGTGATGTCTTATCTCAAAAAATTAACCAACACACTTGTGTTTTAAAAAAATTTCAAAGGTGAACTACGTGTACCCTAATCCCCTATTTCACGAAAGGTGGTACGTAGGTGTGATACGGTGGAAGAACTGACTTGAGGTTTCGCGTTTGTGTTTGCATTTGTTCGGTTTAGCAAGAGTCGCCACTGACTTTTTATTTTATCCAAAGGAAAGGTCAAAAAGCACAGGAAAGACCTTTGAGATGTTTTCTTGAGTTTGGGGGGTAGATTATGAAAAGGGAAGGTGCTAGCACCCCTTTCATCCATGGTTTTCCATGGGCTCTTAGTTACTTATTTTAGATCACTTTCCTTTGCTTTTCAATTGTTTGAAATGGTGCTTTGTGTGTGTGGTTTTTTTGAAAATGCTTTGAAAAAGAAGCCTTGTCTAGGCAACCTTTGTAATGATTCTTGTTTGAATATATACAAAGGTGTGTGTCTTTTTGAAAAGATATTTCAATGTTTTGAAAGTTGTTTTGAAATTGTTTTGGAATTGTTTTATGAAGTGTATTTGAAAATGGCAAGGATGTTTTGCAAGATTTTTGGTCAAGTAACTAAGAGTTGTCTACCCTATTTTACTCAAATATCTTTCTTATGCTTTTAACCCTTTTAATAGTGTTGTTTCACCATTGTATTTGGTGAACAACCTTGTGTTAGGATGTTTAAACGGGACAGACATGGGTCATCGTATACAATTTTGTAAGGGACGAGATCGTTTTATCAAAGGCAACATCGAGGGTCATCGAGGGACTACTATCTTTGTTTATCGAAGGGGCATTTGCTAGAGTGTCTCATATTCGAGGGACATGATTGCATTTTCCGAGGCAACAAGCGAGGTTACCCTAGAGGTGCAAGTGTGCATCGTGTTTGTCAATTTCATGCATTTGTCTTGTATTAGGTCATCTAGCGATTGATTTTAGACTTTCACATACAAACCTTAATTACTATATAGTATATTGAAAGCAATAAATTGCGGGAATTTAAAGTCTAAGTTATTACAAAAAAGTATCTGGGGATGGGGGTACAAATTATTTACAAATGGGGATGAGTCTTATCAGAATAATAATGTCCAAATATGTGTTACAACCAAATCGAACTGTCGCAGTTCAATGTAAACATTATAACAAATTATAAATCAAAGAGTTATGAGATGCATGTATTTATTTATAAATGAACAAATAAAATTTAACCTAGTGAAGATTAAGTATTTATTATTTTTTTTTATTTTTTTTGTGTTTTTTATAAATTATGAAAAGAAAAAGTTTTAAAGAAAGAAAATTTATTTAAATTAAAGTTTCTATTATTATTGTATTTTAATAAATGTAACAAAATAAAAAAATAAAAACTATATTAACAAAATTTTAATATTTTTTAGTCTTATTATTAACAAAAGAAAAAGAATTAAATTATTAAAAATGAAAATAAAAAAAAAGTACTAGTTTAATTAGAAAAGATGATGGGCCTTGGGATTTTATGGCCCAAATGAAAAATGAAGAAGAACCAAATGCAAGTCAGAATGAGCAAGGTGGGGTGCGCGCTTAGCAACTGAGTGGGCTTGGCACATGGTTGGGAGCGGGTCAGGCCCATAATCCAATTTGCATAATTTTTGTTAGGGTTTCATTCAATTTTAGGGTTTGTACGCTTTGGCCTCAGCGGCGCCTCCTTGCTCTTCTGCTTCGTTTCTCTCATCTTTCTCAGGCTATGAGTACTGATTCCTCCTTCCACGAACCCTAGCCACTAGAGCGTCGCCTCCCACTTCTGGCTCTATTCACAGTGGTCCAGAATTTCAGAGCAACGGTACAATTGTTATCCTTTTTTAGGGTTTCTTACAAATTCGTGGTTTGATTGTTTGCTTCATGTGACTTGCATGTTTATTGTTTGCATGTTTATGTACAAGATGCAGTTAAAGTTTGAGGCAGAGAAATTGTACCTTGGCGTTTTTGTTTCTGAAATAGATGGAGGGAGAGAGACGTGAGACTGGTGGCGCTCCTTGGTGGCCAGGCGAGGGGAGAGCGTGACGATGGTGCTTGGTAACCCTCTTTCTTTCTTATTTGAAGGTTTATGATGAATCTTGATTATGAGACCTTGCTATTGTTGTTCGCTTTGTTGATATTGTTGATGATGAAAATATATTCTGAAACTTTTGTGGGCTTCTGAATCTCTTCCTCTTTCTGGTTTTGGTATAGATGATGAAATTATCTCTGAGATTTTTTGTTGTTTATGAATGTGTTGATGATGAAAATATATTCTGAAACTTTTGTGGGCTTCTGAATCTCTTCCTCTTTCTTGTATGTTAATAATGACTGATAAACCTCTGAAACTTTGGTTGGTTCTTTGTTGTTTTGGCCAGCTTGGCTTGAATCTATAGTTTGGACAGATTTGAGTAAGTTGCAGTTTTGCTATTTGATTTGCAGTTGGTATTTCAGACTTGTTGAGCTTGTTTTATTTATAGTTGGGCAGGTTGTTTATGCAGGTTTGATTAGTTATGTAGTTTGGTTTGTTGACAAACAAGTTTGTAGTTTGGTTTGTTGACAAACAAGTTTGTAGTTTTGCAGACAGGTTTGCAACTGTGAGTTAGCAGGTTTGGGTTGGCAGATTTGGCCTTTGTTCTGTTTGTGTTTGTTGAGCAGGCAGGTTTGAGCTAGCAGGTTTGGCAAGCTTGATGTTTCTTGTGTAGCTTGCAGGCTTGTTTTGGTTTTGAGATGCAGGCTGTTAAGTTTGGCCTGTGTGTTTGTAGTTTTTGCAAATAGGTTTGAGCTTGGCCTGTGTGTTTAGGCTTATGCAGGTGTGTGTTTAGCAGGTTGTCTTGGTCTTGCAGGCAGATTTGTAGTTTGGACAGGTTTGAGTTGTTTTTGGGTAAGATTGCAGTTTGTAATGCAGGCTTGGCAAACTTGAGTTATGTAGGTTTTGAGCTTTTTGTTTTGTGCAGGTTTGGCAAACAAGTTTGTAGTTTGCAGCTTGCTCAATATTTTTATCCCCCTTGGACTGTTATACAGTCTCTTCTCTTTATATCTTTTTTTATTTTCTTTACTGTCTTTGACAGCCTACCTTAGCCAAACTGCAAAACTTCTCACTTCAGGTCCTCTCTTTCTCTCTCTCTCTCTCTCTCTCTCTCTCTCTCTCTCTCTCTCTCTCTCTCTCTCTCTCATAAGCATTTTTGCTTATTATTTTAATTATGAAAAGTTGGCTGTCTAGAAAATGATGAAAGCCTTTTGACAAGTTTTGACTTGTCAAGTGAATTACCTCTTGTTGTCTTGCTTTTGCCTGTTGTATTTCTGTTTCCATGCTGCATTACCATATTTATCCTATTTGTCTTGTAACTTGGTTTTGGGCAATTTGTTCTGTAGCTGAATATGGGACTTTGCTTGCTGCTATATTATACATTTGTTTGACTTATACTTTGGCAGTTTTGGTGCTTGTTTGTCCCTTTGAATTTGTGAATCAGTTTGGTTTGGCTGCCATGTTTGGTTTGCTTGGTTAGACAGTTTGTAACTCAGCATGCTTGCATTTTTCAATTTGTATTTTAATTTTCTCTTTGTGAACCAAGAAGAGAAATCTTCTTGTGATTTGCAGAGAGAAAAAATGAAGCGTGACGAAAATAAGCAATCTGATTCCAGACGGCCAATTTTAATGATGACTCTTTTTTTTCTTTCTTTTCATTTGAAAATTCTTGTGCTAATTTTATTTTCCTCTGTTTTTTCCAGGTGAACACCAATTGGACAATAGAGGAAGCAGTAGAAAGTTAAAGATCTCAAGAGATTAGGCTTAGATTTATTTTTTCATTTATTGTAAACAAATATTATCTTAAATATTATAAGTTATAATCTTACAATATTCGAATAAATTTGTAACCATATTTGAAGTAAGTAAAAGTATTTATCAAAAGAAAACTCTACTGTCCAATATCTTTTCCATCTTTCCCTTATGTTTATTTAATTATTTAAGACTCTTAAATCAAAATAATTGAAACAGTGTCTCAATAATTCTAATCCAGATGAAATAAATAATCAACAAACTTTGCACTCTCGCAACCTTGCATCAATCACAATACGCGTGGTATTCCAATTAACACACGCATTGTATAGTTAAACAAACAAAGCATTCCAATAAACGGTAAACCTTTCACTCCATTAGTCAAGCAGATACCTTAATGTTCCAAACAAAGGTCTCATCTCTTATCCCAGATAATCAGGTTTTGAGAAACAACCGGTAAACTTGAACAAACGTGAAAACAATGTAACAGTTAACTGAATTTCTGAGGATTCAGTTCCTTCTGAGTAATGCGAGCGAAAACCCTAATTCTGGATTTGTTGCCAAAGAAAAGTCTGCTTGATCAATTCCTGAGCCAATCTTTAAAAAATCAGAGAAAACCCTAATTCTGGATTGACTGATAAAGAAAAGTCGGTTTGACCGATTCTTGAGCCAATCTCAAAAATCAGAGAAAACCCTGGGGTTGTGATTTCTTGTGAAAAAGGGAGGGCAAATTTTGGGGTACAACAGTAGGCACTAAAGGTTCACAACCGCGACGGGTGCAAAAATCATAAAAAATATATTTCTTCTCTCATCTCCACCATCTATTTTACATATAACATTTTATAGCCAAAATATACAGATTTTACAAAGAGGTTCCTGTGGAGTACCGTAGATGTTTAGGGTGCTAATACCTTCCCTTTGAATAACCAACCCTCTTACCTAGAATCTCTCCCCTCTCTTTTTGGGTTATTCGCTCTTTTCCCATTCCTTTGGAAACAATAAAGCGCGGTGACGATTTTGATTTTGATTTAAACAAGTCTAGTCAATATAATGGCTTAGTCTTAAACATTTCCACCGCTACAATGTGTTATACAAAAGAAACTATGATATGGTGCTACTCAGGTGTGTTGAGAAATAGGAAGAAAATATGATTATGAGAGAAATCCATGAAGTTACTTTTGGAAATCATACAAATGGACATGACATGGCTATAAAAGTCTTGCGAGCGGGTTATTATTGGTTAATGATGGAAGCCGATTGCTACCATTATACAAAAACATCTCACAAGTGCCAAATCTACACCGACAAAATGAATATGTCACCAACTCCTCTGAATGTCATGAGCTCTCCTTGTCCATTTTTAATGTGGGGAATTGATATGATAGGCATGATCGAACCAAAAGCGTCTAACAGACACCGTTCATACTAGTTGCCATTTATTACTTCACCAAAAGTGACATCCTACGCGAATGTGACAAGTCAAGTGGTCACTCGATTCGTCAAACAAAATCTCATATGCAAATATGGGGTTCCAAGTAGAATAATTATGTACAACAGGTCCAATTTGAACAACAAAATGATAAAGGAGTTATGCGATAATTTCAAGATCGAGCATCATAATTTGTCTCCATATCGACCCAAGATGAACGGGGTCGTCGAAGCTGCTAAAAAAAACATCAAGAAATTCATTCAGAAAATGATGAAGACATACAAAGATTGGCATAAAATGCTTCCCTTTCCTCTACATGGATATCATACTTTCATACGCACATCAACTAGTGCAACCCCTTCCTCTCTGGTATATGGCATGAAGGCAATACTCCCAGTTAAAATAGAAATTCCATCACTTTGAGTTATAATGGAAATAAATCTTGAATAAGTAGAGTGGGTTCATACGCGACTTGATCAGCTCAACCTCATTGAAGAGAAATGCTTGACAGCTTTGTACCATGGCCAGTTATATCAAAAGCGGATGAAGAAAGCCTTCGACAAGAAAGTCCTCCCTCGAGTGTTCAAAGAAGGGGTTTGGTACTCAAGAAGATTGTGCTACCTCGCCTCAATTCACATGGTAAATGGACACCCAACTATGAAGATCCATATGTGGTAAAAAAAATAGCATTGTCTAATGGTGGTATCATCCTCGCGACAATGGATGGGGAAGAACTACCACATCCGACAAATTCAGACGCAGTAAAAAAACTATGTATAAAAAGCTCGCTAAGCTCAACCTTAAACTGGAGACTTAGGCAAAAAGGAATGTCCCGATGGATTGAAAACCCTAAAGGGAGATCCAGGCAAAAATTAGGGACATGCACACAAAAATTATCCCGGTGGATTGAAAACCTGAAAGGGCGATCCAGGAAAAAATTAGGGATCTTATTAAAAAAAATAAAGAACAAAAAGACTGTAATCTAAGATCCACGATTGCGACCACAAAGAAAGGGACTAATCCAAATCATCTAACTCAGAAGCAAAGAAGATTGGAGCTATCAAAAGGATATTGGGGAAAACAACAGTAGCAATTATCATTTTCATTGCCATTTTCAATTTTAAAACTTTCTGTAATTACCTCTTTCAAGGAATTGCATCTTGTACTCTCTCCTATTCAGAGGCATATCAATAAAACATTGACGTTTTCAAAATCTTTCAAAATTCATTTTTCTTTCCAGACTTGTTTGCAAAATACTATAGTCATTTCTTGTGAATACTGCATTGAAATCATTTTAGGGATTTGACAAATAAAAGCGTTTGATAAAACATCAAAAAGCATTTTGGTTAGAAAAAACATCGAAAGAAAATACATGCCTACGTCCACGTCCACACCTACTTCACACCCATGCCATCGTCCACGTCTAGACCTACGCCTGCACCTATGATACAAATATTAAGATCTTCCTGACAATTTTCGCCATGTTCAAATCAATTCAAAGATACCACAATGATGCAACATACAACATCGGGGAGTTGGTAATACAAAACCAATGGTTTAAGAGGAGAGAATATCAAAAAACATTTTTCATAATATTTTGGGGCATATACAAACATTTGGTGCATGTACATATAAGGAAAATTTGGGGGCATATATCACACTTGGGTAGCACATCAATTTAGGGCATTATGCATATACATCATGAATGACATCTTTCAAATCTACTTTGGTAAATTTCAAATTTTCTCGGGGTCTATCATTAGCGAGCTTGTCTGTGCGAACTGAATAGTTCAAACTTTAAGAGATACCTTGGTTGAGAATCAACACAACTGATATAATCAATGAATTTGGGGTTCATTTCTTCATGCTAATAGTCTTGGTTGAGGACTGACACAACCGACATAATTAGTAAATTTGGGGTTTATTTCTTCATGTTGATAGTCTTGGTTGAGGACTGACATAATTGACATCATCAGTGAATTTAGGGTTTATTTCTTCATGTTGATAGTCTTGGTTGAGAGCAGACACAACCGATATTGTAATACGGTGGGACATGACTGTTTATTTGAAGGCGACAAGTGTGTGTTAACCCTAGATGTGCATGTGTGAATTGTGTATTGTTTTCATTTAATTTGTCTTGAATTAGGGTTTTCTACTTGTTTGATTTTAAGTCTTGCCATAAAAACCCTAATTACTAACAATAATATGGAAAGCGATAAATTGCAGAAATTTAAAGTCCTGCGCTATTACATCTTGAGCTTCATGGACATGATATCTATATTTTATCTTTTAAAAGTAAGTGCAAATGATGCTTGTATCAAGATTTCAAATTTGGAAAAACTTACCTCTTGATGCAAAAGTTCAATGTCATTTACACGACTTCAAGAAGTAATGTGATGCTTGCTTTAGCTTCCTTGGACTTTGGTGAGTATGTTGCAACTCTTACTTTGCCTTGAGAGTGTCTAGATTGGTTTACTAAAGTCAAGTTGCAATGGTGGATTTTGAAAATTGTATATGATGATAGAGTGATTACATAAGTGAAACAGGTGTTTGGATCACTTCTATATGATGTATATAAAGTGTTTGGATGATTTGTTTGGACAACAGTTGCAAGAGTGATGAGTTTCAAAGAAATGGATTTTGAAAACTCAAGAAATGAGTTTTATGGCCAATTCAGGTTTGAGAGTGTATGATAGGGTGTAAGGGCTTGTAATTTCGTGGCTTTGGTTATAAAATAGTGTCTCTATTTATAGGGAAAGGTTGGAGAAGCTCAAGTTGATTAAAATTCAAAATCACATGTTAAGCTCAACATGTGATTTTCTTGAAAAATCAAGTTTCAATGCCTTATACCTTTGATCATAGAATGGTTAAACACTTTAAAAATGTTGTTTATGACTTTGTAGATTGAGTGTGTTAAAAAGAAACAAGTTTGAGGCTCAAGGAGTGGACTTTTGCAAAAAGCTTGCTTTTCAAGAATGGAAATGGTACCTTTCTCCCTTAAATGGCAAGATGCATTGGACAATGCTTGAATCAAGTGAACCATATCTTAAAAGTTTGTGTAAACATTTAATTATGGTTAGATTTGCAAGTTAAGAGGCCTGCAAAGAAAATTATGCAGCATGGCATGAGATTGGATCATGTGTTCTTCATGAGAAATGACCTATAATCCATGTTTGTGATGTCATCTTCTTCTCTTCGAATATCCTAGCTCAAAAATGATATATTCAAGTTCTTGGACATTTTAGAAAGCTTGAAACATCCTCTACAACTTTCATGCTTTCCACTTTTGCAAAATCCAATTGGAACTACGTGAAAAATGGCCAAGAAGTTGGGACAAAAATCTGCCTAAACTAGGTCAAAATTTCACTAAGTGTTTAAGAAAAAGTGCATGACTTCATGGGCTTATAACTCCAAATCTAAGAATTTTTTGGATATGAGCCCTCTAATACAAAGTTGTAGATCTCATCAAGATATACAACTCACATGTTGAAAATTTCCTCTGAATCATCTTGCATCTTGGTGAAAAATTGGCATGAAGTAATGAAATTGTCATGTATAAAACACTTATAAAAATTTATATATCTTGAAAAGTTTGAATTTTCACATTGACTTTTGACTTTCTTGATTTCTTGATGATCAAGCTTCATATTTTTGAATGTCTTGATGAATTGTGGTCTTTAAAATCAAATCTTGATAAAAAAGTTAAAGTTTGACTTTTTGTGCATCAATTGACTTTTCATCAGTTGATCAAATTTCAACTATCAATTCAATAATCTTGAGAAATGTTTTGAGCCATGAAATTAGGTAAACATGTTATGTTTTAATCCTTGAGATCATGCCTCAAGCCATTAAGTCATGTACTAGGTCCAAAAGTCACTGATCAGTCAATTATAGTCAAAACCCTAATTTTGACCATTTTCCCCCTTTGGTAAATTGAGTGCTTTTCTTGAGGGATTGTGATCAATACTTGATAAAATGATGAGTAGGACTTTAAAATGTTAATGTTTTCCAAAATTCATGAAGTTTGACTGTAGGTTGACTATAGTTGACTTTTTACCCAATACAGTTGATTTTCAGTCATCTGGTCAATTGATTGAGCAAATTTGTGATTCAAGACTTGAAACTTGACATGAGTATTCTTAGAGGTCTATAATGATACATGATGGTCATTTGAGAAGTCCAATTATCCTTGTGAAAATAAAAACCCTAATTTGAGGCATCAGTGTTTAGGAGATGGTTTGACCTAGTCAACACTTGTGCAAACTTGAGCTTTTGGAGATCTTATGAGAAATGTATTGAGAAAGGAGAGGGCAAATTTTGGAGTACAAAAACTACCCCTATTCAATCTTCTTAAACCTGAAGAGTTAGATTGTCGGGTTTGCCATTCGTAACTTGAAGGTGGAAGGTGATTGAACACTAGAGTGCCCAGAAATTTGCACTCGAACGAAATAATGTTGTTGGTTGATTGTGTCAGGAATGAGCTTAAAGATGCCATTTGGGGAGTGATGGAATGTTTCAGGAGATGGGATTATAGATGCCATCCAAAGTGACCGTTGATTGGAAGAAGTATCAGAATAAATCTTTGATCGATTTATACTGAACCGAGCATAGGTCTTAAGTAATCTTTAACTGGATAACGAATCAATATAAATCTTCGAAGCGATTTAACTGAACCAGAGAAAGTGTCTACCAGAACGGAATCAGGATAAATCATTGGTCAATTTACACTAAACTAGCAAAGGTCTTGAATAATCTTTAACTGGATAACGAATCAGTATAAATCTTCGGAGCAATTTAACTGAACCAAAGAAAGTGTCTACCAGAACGAAATCAGGATAAATCAGTGGTCGATTTAAACTGAACCAACAGAGGTCTTGAATAATCTTTAACTGGATAACAAATTAGTATGAATCTTTGGAGTGATTTAACTGAACCATAGAAAGTGTCTACTGGAACGGAATCAGGATAAATCAATGGTCGATTTAAACTGAACCAGCAAAGGTCTTGAATAATCTTTAACTGGATAACGAAACAGTATAAATCTTCAGAGCGATTTAACTAAACCGGAGAAAGTGTCTACCGGAACGGAATCAGGATAAATCATTGGTCGATTTAAACTAAACCAGAAGAGGTCTTGAATAATATTTAACTGGATAACGAATTAGTATAAATCTTCGGAGTAATTTAACTGAACTAGAGAAAGTGTCTACCAGAATGGAATCAGGATAAATCATCGGTTGATTTAAACTGAATCAATAGAGGTCTTGACTAATCCTTAACTGGATAACGAATCAGTGTAAATCTTAGGAGCGATTTAACTGAACCAGAGAAAGCGTCTACCAGAATGGAATCAGGATAAATCATTGGTTAATTTAAACTAAACCAGCAGATAAAATGTTTGTTGTTGGTGGTATTCATCTGGTGACTAATCTTTCCTGAACAGGTAAAGAATTAGTTGTAATTCAATTTCATGATGCATGCATTGTGTAATGATGTTCTCAAAATAAATGAGATTGTGCTATATGCATTTTGTATGCATATGTCATGATGTATGAATTTGAAATGTTATTTAAAGTGTATCTTTGTCTGGGAAAATAAATGCTTGACAACTGCTGGGGAGTTTCTGGGAAGATAAATCCTGGATGACTGCTGGAGATGAAGAGTACGTATCTCTTCCACCTTGTTTAGAATGTTTCCGCTGGGAATTCCTGTTTTCTATTTGAGGAAACTCTGGAGGGAGTGTTGAATTCTGTTTGGGGAGTAGAGTTTTAGGAACCTTGCTTATCCATTGCTCTACTGGGGAATTTAATTCTCATATGCCCTGATTGGGAATAAAAGCGATGATAAGTATTTTGATCTTCTGGGGAAGATGAAGTTAACTGGTATCTGGTCTGGTTCCAGGCTTCATAATAACTTTTTGGTGATAGTATCAACTCTGCTGGGGACAAGGGGTATTGTCCATTGAGAAGTAAACTCAAGCTGGGAAGATTGTAGTCTATTGGGGAAATAAACCATGTCGAGAAAGGTATTTTGAAGACCTTACTGGGGAAATGTATTCATCTGAGAAAGAATTTTTGCAGGGTTTCTTTCTCAGCTTTGGAAAACCAAACTCAAGATAATTTCCAGAAGATATATTGATTGGCACTCTGGACGGAGAATGTATGGATTCACTCTGTGGGAATAATTTTATTGAAGTAACTCTGTGGGGATATCCTAAATCCTTGAGTAAATGCTTATTATTGTTCTTGTGCGTACATTTGTTAATAGTTAATCATGTTAATATGCATATGTTCATTCAATTTTAGTCATTGGATGTTTTTGCACTTAAAACAGAAAAAACCAAAAAGTTTGCACTTCAAAGTATATTTGTATTGATGATTTTCCTAAAACAGGCGTTATGTACAGGGAGACAGAAATCCTAGTAAGAGAAAGTCATCGAAAAATGAAAAGAATACAAAGTGAAAACAAAAATTGTATAGCCATGTGGAAGTGATCTTATTGGGTTCCAACTCCGCTATTTCCCCTACGTCTTCAAACATCATCCCTTGCCATCAAAAGAAGTTGATTGAATTGGTCTCGTACCATTTGAACTTTTGACCTTGGTAATAAAGTTGACTGTTAGTGATCCAACGGGACATAGTCGTATGCTTTTTATCCTTAACTTTTGCCTGAACCGCCCTTTCGGGGTTTCAGTCCACCAGGATACCCTTTTTTGCCTAAGCCGCCCTTACAGGTTTTCGACTTGCCAGGTGTATAATCTTTTGTATATATCCATAATTTTTTCCCGAACCCTTTTGGTTCACAGGGATGCCCCTATTTTGGCCTAGGTATGTCAACCTAGCAGGTCACTCTTTATGCGTAGTATTTTTTAACTATGTCCGCGTTCACAGGATGCAGGAAATCTTCACCGTCCATAGTGGTTAGCATCATATCTCTGCTAGAGAATACTTTCTTGACAATAAATGGCCCTTCATAAGTGGGAGTTCACTTTCCCCTTGGATCGCCTTGTGGTAAAATGATGCGATTTATTACCAAGTCGCCAGCCTGGTATACTCGAGGTTTGATCTTCTTGTTGAATGCCTTGATCATATGCTTTTGATACATTTGACCATGATAGACAACAGTCAGTCTCTTCTCATCAATCAAATTCAACTGATCCAATCTTGTCTGAATCCTTTAATCTTTGCCTAAGCCCGCTTATTTCATAATCCTCGGAGAAGGAATCTGCACTTCAACAGGCAAGATAACTTCCATGCCATAGACTAAAGAGAAATGGGTTGCCCCAGTTGATGTTCGAGCCAAAGTACGGTAGCCATGAAGAGAAAATGGTAGCATCTCATTCCAGTCTTTATAGGTCACCACCATCTTTTGCACAATCTTCTTTATGTTCTTATTGGCAGCTTCCACTACACCATTCATCTTAGGTCTATAGGGGGAGAGTTGTGATGCTTGATTTTGAACTGCGTATAGAGTTCATTGATCATAGAATTGTTGAGGTTGGTTCCATTGTCGGTGATGATCCTTTCAGGGATGTCGTACCAGAAGATAAGGTTATGCTTGATAAATCGGGCTACAAAGTTCTTAGTGACTGAGGCAAATGAAGCAGCTTCGACCCATTTGGTGAAGTAGTCAATGGCAACAAGGATGAAACGGTGTCCATTAGAGGCAGTGGGTTTGATCTCTCCAATCATGTTAATGCCCCACATTGCAAATGGCCACAGAGAAGTCATGACATTCAAAGGAATTGGAGGCACATGAACCTTATCGGCATATATTTGACACTTATGGCAAGTCCTCGAGTGATGGTAGCAATCAGTTTCCATAGTCAACCAATAGTAACCAGCCCTCAGAATCTTCTTGGCCATAGTGTGCCCGCTAGAGTGAGTTTCAAAGATACCTTCATGCATGTCTTCTATGATTTTCTCTGCCTCCTTCATGTCCATACAACAGAGTAGAGTAGAATCATGGTTGTGCTTGTACAAAATCCCATTGCTTAGAAAGAATTTGGCTGAGAACCTTCGCAGGAATTTCTTGTTATTGATTGAGGTTCCCTCAGGATACTCTTGTGCTTCAAGGTACCTTCTTACTTCATGATACCATGGCTTCTCTTCATCGATGTCGATCTCATAACAGTACACAGGTTCATCAAATCTTTTGATAGTAATTATATAAGCTTTGTTGTCCCAATTGACCTTGAACATAGACGACATAGTTTCCAAGGCATCTGCCAACTGATTTTCTTCCCTTGGAAAGTGTTCAAAAGTGACTCCTTCAAAGTATGGGATCAAGGTTAGCACAAGCTCTTTGTATGGGATCAAATTTGGATGTTTAGTATCCCACTCTCCTTTAACTTGAATGATTACCAGAGCTTACTCTCCGTACACATTCAAAAATTTGATTCTTAAGCCAATGGTAACCTTTAGACCCAAGATACACGCTTCATACTTGGCCATGTTGTTTGTATAGTCGAAGCACAATCTGGAAATGAAAGGCGTATGACAACCTTCGGGAGAAATAATCATCGCACCAATTCCGTTACCCAATGCATTGGAAGCTCCATCAAAAACCATAGTCCATCAAGATCCTTGTTCAGGTCCTTCAAACGGTCTAGGCTTTTCACAATCAGTTATCAGCATGATATTCTCGTATGGGAATTCAAAGTTCATGGATTGGTATTCATCAACAACTTGATGGGCCAAATGATCCGCCAACACACTTCCTTTGATTTCTTTTTGTGTAATGTACTGGATATCATATTAAGTTAAAATCATTTGTCATCTAGCTATTCGTCTGGAGAGAGCTAGCTTCTCAAAGATATACTTGATGGGATCCATCTTAGAAATCAATAAAGTGGTGTGAGTCAGCATATACTATCTTAGCCAGCGAGCAGCCCATGCCAAAGCGCAGCAAGTTTTCTCGAGCAGTGAATATCTGGTTTCATAGTCGATAAACTTTTTACTAAGGTAGTATATTGCATGCTCTTTTCGGCCAGACTCATCATATTGACCCAGCATACACCCTATTGAACTCTATAATACAGTCAAGTATATAATCATAGGTCTTCCTTCAACTGGAGGCATCAAGATTGGAGGTTCTTATAAATACTCTTTGATCTTGTCAAAAGCTGCTTGGCAATCGTCATTCCACCTGACTACTTGATCTTTCTTTAATAGTTTTAGGATTGGCTCGCAAGTAGCAGTTAAGTGAGATATGAGTCGGGCAATGTAGTTGAGTTGACCTAAGAAACCCCTGACCTCCTTCTCAGTACAGGGAGATGGAATTTCTTGTATGGCTTTGACTTTTGTGGTGTCGACTTCAATACCTTTTCCACTGATGATGAAGCCTAGGAGTTTTCCAGACCTCGCTCCAAAGGTGCACTTGATGGGATTCATCCTCAACTTGTATTTCTCCAACCTCTCAAATAGCTTGTGGATATGATCAAGGTGTTCTTCCTCAGTTTTCAATCTTGCAATCATATCATCAACATAAACTTCTATCTCATGATGAATCATATCAAGAAATAGAGCTACCATATCCCGTTGATAGGTTGCCCTTGCATTCTTCAAACCGAGGCACGGCCTTATAACAGAAGGTGCCCCACTGTGTAACAAAAGTGGTTTTCTCCATGTCTTCGGTGCCGTTTTGATTTGGTTGTAACCGGAGAATCCATCTATGAAGGAGAAAACTTTGTGTTGAGCAGTGTTGTCAACCAAGACATCAATATGAGGTAATGGGAAGTCATCTTTGGGGCTTGCCCTATTCAAATCCATTAGTCTACGCACATATGGACTTTACCGTCTTTCTTCTATAATGGAACAACATTTGCCACCCATTGAGGGTATGATGCCACTGCCAGGAAACCTGCACTGAACTGTTTCATAACCTCAACTTTTATTTTCTCAGACATGCCTGGCCGCATGCGGCGAACCTTTTGCTTGACCGAAGGAAAATCTTCCTTCATTGGCAGACGATGAACCACGATATAAGTATCAAGCCCTACCATATCTTCATATGACCAAGCGAACACTTTGACATAGTCATGTAACATCTGGACCAATCTTCTCTTGACACAATATTTCAAATCGGCACCGATCTTGACTTCTTTCTTGTTCGCCTCAGTACCTAGATTTATTACTTCAACTGACTCCCCGTATGGTTAAATGGCCTTTTCCTCTTGTAACAGAAGTCTGGCGAGTTCCCCCAGTATTTCTCAATCTTCATCACCTTCGCCTTCGACTTGATAGATTGGATTTTCAAAGTCATAGATGGCAATAGCAGAGTCGTTGTCAATGAGATCTGGAGTGGATGTGGATCTGCAAATGTGTATGTGTGCATGTAAGGTCACATGGCTATTTTTAAAAATACAATAAAGTAAAGGAAGGCAAAGAGCACGAAATTTGAATGCAAGATAGTCCAATATTTTTCATTAAAATGAGCATAAGGCATATGATGATGACAAACCCTTAACAAATGGACCATTGTGCCTCGGGCAAGGCGCATGGCTTAAAGTCATTGTTTTAATGGAACTTACAAACAAAAATTCTCAAAGTAATAAAAATAGGAAATGACAATTACTCCTGGCTGTAGGAGATTGGATTGAAATCCTTGGTCTCCCTGTTGTTAAGTCCTCCATCAGCAGTCGAGTAGATCCAGTCGTCAAAGTCACTATCAGCATCAAAGTCTTCAAGGGCATTAACCTCATGGTTAGTAATGCCGAGATGTGGTTTCCCTGCACGAGCATGTCGAACCTCCTTTTGAGCTTTGGAAGTGAAACCCAATCCAAGTTTTTCTGACTTGAAAGTAAAATCAGGAAGTTGTCCCCAAATGGTGCAACCTCCTTCTTCAACAACAACACGAGCATCTTTGAGAGAGGCCATCCTCGGTGTATCTTTAGCAACTTCGGAAGTGTCAGGAGTGGTCTTGGCAACAACAACCGTGGGAGAGACTACTTCAAAGACTTGACAAGGAGTTTCAATGAACTCACCATTCATTTTAACATATTTGAATGAATTTAGATGACTAATCATAAACTCTTCTTCACTACAAACAGTAATAATTTTCCCCTTGACCGAATATTTCAACTTTTAATGTAGTGTGGAAGTTATCGCACCTTCCCCATGTATCCATGGGCATCCAAGCAGGAAAGAATAATAAGGAGGGATATCCATTACATATAATGTTGAGTTGAAGACTTGAGACCTAACTTTGATGGGGAGATCAACCTCTCCATGGACCATCCTCTTTGATCCATCAAAAGCTCTCACTACAACGTCACTAGGCTTCAGTACCAAACCTTCACAGTCTAACTGATCTAGAGCACCTTTGGGTAAGACATTCAAAGAGGACCCAATATTTATCAATACATGGGATAAATTGGTTCCTTTACATTCGATGGAAATATGCAGAGCTTTGTTGTGGTTTTTCCTGGCTGGAGTCAGATCTGCATCTGAAAATCCCAAACCATTGTTAGCAGTCAAACTCGCTACACAGTTTTCAAATTGGGCACCCATAGTTTCTTGAGGGACATGCATATTTTTCAAGACTTTTATCAGTGCTTGGGCATGTGCCTCGAAGCATAGCAACAAAGACAACATAGAAATCTTCGAGGGTGTTTGCCCCAACTGTTCCACTATCTTATAATCACTTTTTCTGATGATTTTTAGAATCTCATCCATCTCTTTGGTATATGGGTCCTCAATGGTAATATCTTTTCTGGGTGCCTCCGTCCTAGCAGGCTCAGTTATTTTTTTTCCTTTCCTCGAGTATCAGCAACAGGTTTAACAACAGTAACATAAACGAGTGTAGCTGTGGTTGTAGGAGGTGAAATCTCTAGAGAGAAAATCCTCCCCGTCCTAGTAACTTTACTTGATCTAGCAATGTTTGTAATGTCAGCAATTTCATCTTCACCAATCGATGAATCTTGTTTGATACCATGGTAATACACTTCCGCCCCATAGTTCCAGGGCATCACCTTATCAGAAGAGTAGGGGACTGGCCTTGATGCGGTGATGATTAGTGGAGCTATTCTCGGTTCAACGGGAATCCTAATAGTACCTTTTGAGGTGATCTAATAGGTTTGTTTAAGATAGTAATAATGGACACGTCTTTAACTTCTTGAGATACAACTTCGGTCAAACTTTTCACAAATGGAGTGCTTTCAAATAAAATCTTATGGCTATCCATCAGGTGTTGGACACCTTTCTTCATCCATTCATAACCATTAATTTGTACAGTACAGTAGCAACAGTCTTCAAGGCAACCAGGGAATACCTCGGCTTTCAACAAGTTCTCTTTAATAGTCTTCAAAGGAGTGGTCAAGTCATTGATGGAGGCAACAAAAGAGGCATTTTCAATAGCATTGACACCCTTACCATGATTTGGCATGGGTACGGTGATTATGTTGGGAGTTGGCGGAGGGTCAAACTCAATTGTCTTATTATCAATTAGGTCTTGGATTTTATTCTTTAGAGACCAACAGTCATTGGTATCATGTCCGGGATTGTTTGAGTGGAAAGTGCATTTGGCATTGGGGTTGTATTTTGGAGAAGTAGTGTTAGGGTTGGAAGGGGGATCTTGCAAGGTCACCAAATCAACTTTCAATAGGTGTTGCAGAGCTTGAGATAGTTGCATATTGATTTTAGTAAACTGTCTTCTTTGAACATCTCGTCTTTGTTGACTATTTTGTTGACGCGGTCGTTGAGTTGGAATTGGATTGGAAATCAGTACAACCCCTATTGATTGACGATGGTACTTCTTAGCACGACTTCTTGACCCATACAAAACATTAGTCTCTTTTTTACCAATAAATGGTTTTTTTCATAGCATTTGAGGTGGAGGTCATGGGTATCTTCCCGCTTTTAATTCTGCCTTCAACCCTCTCACCAGTCAAGATCAATTCAGTGAATCCAGACGATGAACTTCCAATTAGTAAGTTGAAAAATGGTCCAGGCAATGTTCCCATAAACATATCCATCAACTCTCTATCAGTTAAAGGTGGCTGCACCCTTCCAGCTAAGTCTCTCCATTTTTTAGTGTATTCTTTGAAGCCCTCATTTGATCCCATGGTAATTCCTTGGAATTGCACCCTACTTGGCGCAAGATAAGCGTTATATTGGTATTGGCGATAAAATGCAGTGGCCAAATCCTCCCAAGTATGGATGTTAGTCCCTTACAATTGGTAAGACCACTCCAACTGAGTCCCAGATAAAATTTCTTGAAAAAAATGCACCCACCGTTTCTTATCAATGGTATACGGCTGAATTTTGCAGACATAAGATCTTAGGTGAAGCTTCGGACATGAAACACCACCGTACTTGGAAAAAACAGGAATCTTGAATTTGTGGGGAATGACTACCCCACGAACCAAACCCAAGTCACCAAAGTCCAAGCCAGGCACAACTTGGATTTCTACAGCCTTCAATCTGTCTTCTAGTTGCTTATACTTATCGTCGGCCAATGGATATTTCTCATCAAAATAATCTTTGTCTTAAGAGATTTAATTGTTTCCACCTCCGGCACGGGTGCTCCTAGCATCTTCATTTTGATTTTCATCCTCCTTGGAGGAGTCTTCTTCAACTTGAACTTGTCGAACGGGGCCTTTGAATCTCTTCCCCATGTTGATTACATCTTTCTTCTTGGTTTTCTTCTTTGTAACCAGAAGTGACATCATTTCTTGCTGCCCCTTTGCTAAGTTGAGAAGAGTTTCTTGAAACTGAGAGTTTTGAGCCTGCAAGTCGTTCACAGTTTGTTGAGATCCACCTTGTATTGAAATAAACAGTAAAAATATGAGGATACTCGTGTCAGAAAACCTGCTTATGATATGATGTATTTTATGCAAATGCAATGTTTTCAAGGATTTTATGGAATTTAAATTTGCTAGACAAAGAGAAGACAAAAAACATTAATTGCATTAATAAGTTCATGAATTACAAATGCCTCTTGGGCTTACAAAGGTTACAAAATAAACTCCTAAAACAAAAAAGAAAGGCTCAAGTTTCTCATGGGTGCATCCTCTTTGGTGTAATGTAGGCATTCAAGATTTGCTCTTCATGAAGTTGCCTCATAAGCTCCAAAACCTTCTTCTCGCCTACGTAGAAATGTGCTTCAAAGGTATCTCGTTCCCCTTTGAGTTGAATCCATGATCTTTGCAATTCCTCTAAGTTGGTAGTCATTTCAGGATGAAGAAGAGTGTAAGGGGTGTCTCCCTCAGCAACAGACTCCATAATCACAGGTAGGATGGTTGGGTAAGGCATCATGAGATTTTGAGCATGAGTTTGTACCCACTTGAGGTAAGGCTCAAGAGGTATGGATTTTTTATGCCCCAAAGTCTTGCTACCCACTTTGTTTACCATTCTCCAAGCTCGTATAAACCTTTAACGATAGCCTTGGATGTCGCCTTTGTAGTCGAATACTAAAACTTGGATGAGCGCATTATGGGGACCATTTCTTCGTGCATACCCAAATTGTCGTAATACAAGAGAAGGGTTATAGGTAATACCTCCCCTAATGCCCAAGAGTGAAACATTAGGGAACTCCCCGCAACGGTCAATGATGGTAATATCCTCCAAAGATCGGGAACAACAATGAATATCCGAGTGTGAGAGCGACATCATCCTTTGAGACTGTAACACGGTGGGATAACTGACTAGGGATGTTTTGCGTTTGATCGCAATTGTCGCGGTTAGAAAGAGTCGCCACCGACCTTTCTTTTATCCAACAAGGAAAGGTTGAAAAGAATAGGAAATACCTTTTTAGATATTTTCTTGAGTTTGGGGGGTAGATTATGAAAAGGGAAGGTATTAGCACCTTTTTCATCTGTATTTATCTACGGGATCTTAGTTGCTTGCTAGATCACTTGCTTTTTGTTTGAAAATATGTTTGTGATGTGGGTTTTGAAAGTATTTGAAAAAGAATGTCTTTGTAATGGTTCTCGTCTCTATAAGAACGCGTACAAAGTGTTTTGTCTTTTGAAAAATGTTTCAAAGTGAAGTGTTGGTGTATAAAATGTTTTTGTTGTAAGCAAGCGAGCAACTAGGAGTAACCTACCTACTCAAAAGGTCTTAAATGTTCTTTTCCTCCTCCTTTAGATGTTGTTATCTCACCATTATTTTGGTAAGAGACCCCATCATTGGATGTGAAGGGACGAGCATGGGACGTTTGTATAGTCATAGAAGGCAACCTACGGGACGTTTTAGCAATTTGGTTTAGGGACTAGATCGTTTACCGAAGGCAACATTGTGGGTCATCGAGGGACTACGATCTTTTATCGAGGGTCTTTTCTAAAACGCCCATATTCGAGGGACATGACTATTTTCCAAAAGGCAACAAAGCGGGATTACCCTAAGGGTGCTAGTGTGCAACTGTGTTCGATTTACATGCATTTAGTCTTGATTAGGGTTATCTATTTGTTGATTGCATGTCTTGCCATACAAACCCTAATTACTAGCATTTATATTTGAAAGCGATAAATTGCGGAAAATGTAAAGTCCTACGCTATTAAATCATTTTAGGGATGGGGATACATAATTACAAATGGGGATTTATGAGAATTTAAATCCTAATTATCTATTACAACCATATTGAATTGTACAATATAAGAAAAAAGAAAAGACTTGTTTTTGAAAATGATTTTTTTTGTCTTAATAAATAAAAAAGAAAAAAATAATTAATTAATAAAAAGAAAAAAATTTTTATGTCTTGTTATATTAAAAAAAGTATTAATACTGAAAATAATAAAAATAAGAAAAAAGGAAGAAAAAAACTAATGAAGGCAGGATCAACGCATTGCTGAAAACGAAAATGAAGGGGACCAGAAGTTCTGACGCTGTGTGTTGTAGCTCAGAAAAACAAGTCAGAGGTGACTAGAAGTTATGGGTTGATGCCATTAGAATCCTGAAAGAAATCTTAGGGGGCAAAAATAGAAGTTCTGGGTTATGTTTAGACAGTGGGAAGGAATCAGAAGTTTTGTGTTGTGTTAAACAGTGAGTAAAAAAAGACCCAGAAGTTCTGTGTTACACTTTAACTCCTTCCTTACATTAATCAGCTCATCAGCAATTATTCAGTTCTTAACAACATCAAAATTAGAAAGATAAAAGCACAACAGTTCATAAAAGTTCTAATCCTAATTCTGAGCCTATCTTTATTCAAGAAGTTCTGATCCACAGTTTTTTCTATTTATGTAATGATATAGACATCATCAATCTATGATATTTACATATTTAATGATATTCTGAATGAAAAGATTCAAAATCAGAGAGACTTACCTTGAATCTGGAACGTGTGTTTGGGACTTGAGTTACTGCCTTCAGATGTTCTGGAGTCAGCAAGAACAACGGAACAAAAAATGCTATGTTCTTTGATTCAAAGGGAAGAACAAAGGTTTTGGTTTTGTTTAGGAATTCAGGGTTCACAAATGTTTTTACTGTTTCCTTTTTATCTTTGATAATTCTCTATTTCCAAAAACCATCCCCTTGAATGTGTGATGGAGCAACTTATTTATAGATGAGTTTGTTGTGGTTTTGGGGGGAAAAACAAATGGGATTTAAACCTTTTTGGCATACTGTTACATTGCTTTTTAAACACATCTTTTGTATGATAATTTAGTGTATTTATGGGGTTTGAGAATAATGTAGGCGTGGACTAGATCAGCAGCAATTTGGAGTGTTGTGGCAGCTGGTTGCAGGATTGTGCTGTAGCAGTGCAGCAGTCTGCTTAAATGAGGTTTTGGGATTTGGTGATATTCTGATCGCAAAAGACCAAAATGAGACTCGATGGGTGATGTTTTGACCGAAGCGTTGAACATTGCCTTCATACGCTGAAGAATCATGTTCTGGTTAAAGAACACTGTTTCCATATGTTCTGATTGAAGAGTCATGTTCTCAACCATGTTTACAAATTCTGACTGCACTTGTATGGAGGATAGCCCAGAAGTTTTGAAGTATCATATTCTCTTAAAACTTAGAAAATTTTCTAAATGTTTAGAAATTTGATTTTTCAAAGTAATTTCTGACTTTTGATTTCTTGAGGAACCAATTTCATGTCTTGATGAAATATGATTGTTGAAACTTTATTTTTAATCCAAAAGTCAAAGTTTGACTTTTCAGTGTGCATTTGACCATTTTGCCCTTGTGAATGACTTTCTTGGAAAATTGTAGTCCAAGACTTGAAACTTGATAGAAGCAAACCTGAGGGTCTAGGAGGATCCTTTGAGAAATGATAGGGCAAATTTTGGGGTACAACAGCTGCCCCTATTCAATCTTCTTAAACCTGAAGAGTTAGATTGGCGAATCTGCCATTCGTGACTTGAAGGTGGAAGATGATTGAACACTAGAGTGCCTAGAAATTTGCACTCTGATGATTTTGAGGTTGAGGTGTAAGGAATGGGCTTAAAGATTCCATTTGGAGAAATGATGGAGAGTTGACGGAGATGGGCTTATAGATGCCATCCAAAGGTGATTTTTGACAGAAATCAGACTAAGTCTTAGGTTTGACTTCAACTGGGACAAGAATCAGAGTAAACCTTTGGTCGATTTAAAACTGAACCTGGCAGAAGTCTTGAATAATCTTTAACTAGGAAGAATCATAATAAATCTTAGAGTAACTTATCTAAACCATGGAAGGTGTCTACTTGGGAAAGAATCAGGATAAACCATTGAGATATTTAAATTGAACCAGCAGATGTAGTGGGATGAGTATCAGAATAATATCCATAAATGGATTGTATTTGACTCGTATCTGAAAGATGTACTGAATGAGCGTCAGAATGACATTCGTATCTGAATCATATCTGGACTGTTTCTAGAAGAGAATCTGTGTAGGATTGCTTCAGTTTGTCGTATAGATAATTGTCTTGTCTTGTTTCGGGTATTAATCTGTAAGTATGAAGCTTGATTGTGACAGATGATGAAGGAATCCTGGACGATTACTACCTCAACAAATAATGAAGGAATCTTGGACGATTACTACCTCAGCGGATAATGAAGGAATCTTGGACGATTACTACCTCATCAGATGATGAAGGAATCAGGGATGATTACTACCTCAGCGGATAACTAAGGAATATGGGATGATTACTACCTCAGCGGATAATGAAGGAATCTTGGACGATTACTACCTCAGCGGATGATGAAGGAATCTTAGACTATTACTACCTCAGCAGATAATGAAGGAATCTTGGACGATTACTACCTCAGCTGATAATGAAGGAATCTGGGATGATTAATACCTCATCGGATAATGAAGGAATCTTGGATGATTACTACCTCAGTGGATAATGAAGAAATCTTGGATGACTACTACCTCAGTGGATAATAAAGGAATCTTTAACGATTACTACCTCAACAGATAATGAAGGAATCTGGGATGATTACTACCTCAACAGATAATGAAGGAATCTTGGATGATTACTACCTCAGTGGATAATGAAGTAATCTTGGACGGTTACTACCTCAGCGGATAATGAAGGAATCTTGGACGATTACTACCTCAAAAGGCGATGAAGAAATTCAAGCTTGATTTTGTCTTGGAGCAGTTTATAAATTAATGACATTTATCTGTTGGCCTTTTCCTGAAAAGGCAAAGAATTAGTTGCATACTGTTGTACCCGAAAATTTTCCCTCCCATATTTCTCAAAACATTTCAAGAAAGATCCTCAAATTGCTCAAGAAAGTCCAAGGATTGACCAGACAAGCTCTCTCCTAAGGCAGTCTACCTCAAATTAGGGTTTCATGTTACATCAATATACTTGAATCCAAGGGATCCCAAATTCTCACCATTATCCTAATATGTTCTCAAGATCATCCATGTCAAGTTTCAAGCCTTGCAGAGGAAATTTGCTCAGTCAATTGCTCAAAAGCCTGAAAATCGATTATGCTAGGGCAAAAGTCAACTATGGCCCACATACAGTAAAACTTCAAGATTTTTGGTCAACATCCTTATTTTGAATTATCATTCATCATTTTATCAAGGGTTGATCATGATTCCCCAAGGGTTGCTCATAATTCATCAAGAACCAAAAGTTGCTAAATTAGGGTTTTGCAGGAAAAGTCAACTTAACTTTGACCAAGCATAACTTTCTCATACTTCATGAGAAATGACCCATCCAAAGCTCATTTTTAAGAGGATGAAATTCCCTACAATCCATATTCAGCTCCCAAGTTCAAAATATACACTCACAAGAAGTTATGAATTTGGACATTATAGGTCATTTTGAAAAGTTAACAAAAATACTTTTTTTGTCAAAGCTTCCTACATGAACATGGAAGACTCAATTGAGATGAGACCAAAAGGGTTGCTTATAGGACATCTTGAGCTTTCTAAAAAGTCCAATAACACCTTCAAAGAGTCAAAATTGAGGAAGTTATGCATTAGTGAAATTGACCCTTTTTGCAAAGTTGCCAAAAGTCAAAAGTGCCTCAAATTGAAATTTTTGCTAAATGGGCCTAACTTGTTGCATTTGTTTTGAGTTGGTAGCATGTTCCACGAGCCCTAACTCTTCCCTTTTGTCTTTATCTTATTTTTTCTATTTATTTTGATTTTTATTGCAATTAAATCAATTTAAATCAAAACAAATCATGAAAAAATCCAAATCATTGAAACCTCAAGATCTTGTGCATGTTTCAGGTTCTATATCCAGCTAGCAAGTGAATCAATTCGTGCAAGGCATAGGTGGGCACAAAAAGATTGATTTTGGCCTATTTTGTAAATATTTTCAAGTGAATCAAATCAAGATCAAAAATCATAATTAATAAAGATTGAGAGCATAATTTCAATCCTAATTCAATCCTTGGTATATAATGGACAATGGAAGATCAAAAACACAAGCTTTGGAGGAGTGTAGAAAGAGAACCAAACTTGAAAAAACTCAAAGAAAGTGATAATCTGATTTTGCACTTCCAGACGTTTTCAAGACTCATAAGCCATTCCATTCACTTCCTGGGATTGCAAGGAAGCCATAGCAATCAGAAACAAGGACCCTCGTGCGCTAGAACTCACTGTAAGTGGTCCACGGTTGGCCATTATTTTCATAATCGAATCTCATCATTCTTGCATATTTATCATGTTTCAATAGTATATTCTGAATCCCTAACACATTTGCAAGCTACTCATAACAATTAATTGCATTTTTATTGGCTATACTGGAATCTACCATTGCTAGGTTTTGTTGTCTCGTTTTAGGATCTTTTGGCACAGGTGAAATTGGCCTAAATGGAAGAAGTCATTGTGATCAGCGGGTCAAACCCAGCTGATCCATGGTTTTGAATTTTATTTATATGGCTTGTATATGATTTCTGAAGTGCACAGGGTTACAGCTACAGCGCCATATCCATAGGTAAAAGTTATGAGTTTTAAATGACGGATCCACGGAAGAAGACGATAGCGTGTCATCACTTTACTGGCCGGTTTAAATTCTGGCGCGTTTATTCTGGCCAGAAAACTATGACTCTGATTTGTTGTTTGTTTTTGTATGTCGATAAACTAACACCCAGCGCAGTTGTTCAGAAGGAGGAAGTCAGAAATTCATGATTCTGGGTTCGATCCCAGGCGTGACCCTCTGGAATTTTTCCCTTTTGTTTTCACCAGATCCAGCGCCTACATTTGCTGGGGGTTATCTTCTGATTTCACCAACCAGGACCAGATCAAGCATCCCCTGGGCGTCATCCTCTGGATCCATCAATCCCAGCCAGATCCAATGCACCTCATCTTCTGATGGTCATAATCTGCTGGATCCACTAGCCAGGAGCAGGTCCAGTATCACCATCCTCTAGACCATCATCTTCTAGTCACCACCATCTTCTGGATCATCATCCTCTGATCAGAGCCGCTGATACCAGGCCACTTTTTCTTTTATTCTTTTATATTTTCTTTATTTAATTTATTTGTTTATCTTACTAACAACAAAATTAATTCTTTTTTATTAAAAAAACATAAAAATATATATTTTTTTATCCAATTAGATTTAGGTTTTTTTATCAAAAAGTCAATTTAATTAGTTTATTTGATGTTAGGGTAACTTTAATTCTTTTGTAAATAAATTAAAACAAGTTAGAAATTAAGGTTTTATTTAATTTAAATTTTATTTTTCTTATCTTAAAAATAACCAAAAATACAAAAATAGGTCATCTAATTTAATTTTATCCGATTTAATTTCATTAGTAATTAGGTTTTTGCATATTTAATTCAAACCTTATTTTTCTTAAAAATAATCAAAAACAACAAAAACAATAATTTTTCTTTTAATTAGGTTAGACGGGGTCAAAACCCTAATCTCCTATCATTCTTAATTCATCGCGCGCATTTTATTATTATTTTTACAATATTGATGTAATTGCTCATGGGATGTAATAGATTAATTAGGACTTTTTCGTTCATTTATCATTTTTTTACGGGTTGTTTTTGGCTATGTAATTAATACCCGAAGCCTTGTAATAGCGTAGCTTTACTTTCCGCACTTTAATTTCCGCAAATATAAACTGTTAGATGTATGATATTAGGGATGCATGACAAGAATGTATGTAATTTTAAAACGGTTAGCAAACCCTAAATGTGAAAAGATAATAACTTGAAATTGAATCACTCGCACATGCGCACTCTTAGGGTATACTCCCACTTCGGTTGCCTTCGGTAAACGGTCATTAAGTATAGGATACTTTAGTGGTCTCTCTCTTATCTAAACAAAGATCAAAGTCCCGTTCAGGAAATTTGCCTCGGAAAGGTTGCCTCGGATATGTTGCCTCGAATATTGATCTTAAGACATTAGGGTTATTACTAAGACGTCCCAACATTGCTTTAGTAATCGTACGTCCCTTTCGAATTGACCCTTAAAACTCCAACAACGGTGCTACCTACTCACTAATAGTGGGATAGCACTGTCTAAAGGAAACAAAAACAGAAAAATTCTTTTTTTCGAGTACGTAGATTAGTTCTTAAGTACTTGCTCAAACAAACAAACTTTTTCACACTTACACTCTTTTCAAACAAAGTTTTCAAAACAACTTCGTAACACTCTTGAAGACAGAAGCAAGGGTTAAATCGAAGTAAAAACAAAAACTTTTTCAAATCAAACACACACAGGTAATTTTGAAAATGATGAGCAAGTACCTAAGAGCCCGTGGAAAACCAAGGATAGAAAGGGTGCTAATACCTTCCCTTTCTGTAATCTACCCCCCGTACTCAAAATCTCAAAAAAAGGGAACTTTTCTGTGCTTTTTTCCTTTCCAGTTGGATAAAATAAAATTCGGTGGCGACTTATGCTTACCGCTACATTTTGCAAACACAAACGCAAAATGCAAACCAACATTTTCAAACAGTCCGGTTTTGGCCACCGTATCACAGAACTGGCGACTCTGCTGGGGAGTATATAAGTGGGGTATACCTTAGGATTAGTTCATCATCATTGCTTCTATTGTTTGATTTGATTGCTTTATCTTTTGAGGGCTTTGTATCGAGAGTTACTATAGATCCTAACCCGGATATGGGGGACACCTTTTAGGTAAGTTGAAATAAACTGTGAGGGAACTGTACGGTGTAGACCGATACGATTGAAGCAGTAGCTACGTTGATGTGGCATATTAGTTGGTACCGGTATCCCTTGTGGAGAAACGAGGAGAATATGGGGCTGCTATATGGGTCATGTGATCGGTGGATTTAGAACTGATTGTTTAACGCTGGTTCGCGAAATGTTGCAGTAAGCAAGAGTCGCCACCGTCTTTTATTTTCTCCGACATGGACAGGACAAAAGCACAGCAAAATTCCTTATGAGATAGTTTTCTCGGTTCGGGAGGTAGATTTATAGAAAGGGAAGGTGTTAGCACCCTTTCTATCCATGGTTATCCATAGGCTCTTAGATACTTGCTCATTTGTGTTTTCAAAAGTGTTTGCTTTTCAATTGTGAGTGAGTTTGAAAAAGTTTCGTTGAAAGATTTCAGATCGACTCTTGTATCAGTCCTCAAGAGTGTTTGAAAAATTGTTTTGAAAGCTTTTTGAAAAGTGTCGGTGTGAAAAGAGTTTTGATTTGTTTTGAATTAGAGCAAGTATCTACGAGTCATCTACCTACCCTAAGGAATTAGGCTGTGTAAATGTCCTTAAGGTAGTGCCATCCCACCATTGAGAGATAGGTAGCACCACCGTTGGAGGTGTTCGGGTCAATTCGAGTTTGTAGGGACAGTGTGGTCACCAGAGCAACAGTAGGACACCTTAGAAGCTACCCTTATGCCGTGCTCATGGACATAAGGACTTACTAAAACGTCCTATACTCGACGACCACGTTTCGAGGGGCAAGGCAACAATGAGGCGTACCCTAAGAGTGGTGTGTGAATTTGTGTATTGTTTTCAGTTATGTCTTATCTTATCATGCATTTGGTGAGCTACGCATTATTTTTAATTTAGGCCATTCATTCTTTCATGCAAAGTTTAGCAGTTTTAAGGGTGCGGAAATTAAAGTACGGAAAATAAAGTCCTACGTTATTACAAGGCGCGGGTCTATACATCGCCAAATTAACAAAGACCCGTTTTGAGTAAAAATGCGGAAAGTAAATAAATTTCCTAATTACTATTACAAGGCTTGGGCAATTACATAATATTTAAAAGAAACATAAGAATAAACGTGCGAAAGGAAATTAGAATCGAATGTTCGAGGGTGTTGGACCCTTTAAAGAAATTAAATAAAATTAAAAATTAATTAATTATTTAATGAAAAGAAAAGAAATGTTTTTTTTATTTTGTATTTATGAAATAAAGAGAACTAAAATTAAAGAAACCCTAATTCTAGGTGGTTTTTATTTATTTAATGAAAATATTCAAGTTTAACCTAATTTACCCTAATTAATTAATTACATGTTTATTTACAAAATAATTAATAATTAATAATAATAATAATAATAATAGGAAGAAATTATTTATTAAGAAAAAGAATAAAAATGCTAAAAAAACCTAATTTCTACACATTTTAGTTATTTAAGAAAAGATTAAAATTGAAAACCCTAAATTAAACTAAATTGATTATTAAAATTTATTTACAAAAATATTAATGAATTAAATTAATGTTAATAACAATAAAACATTTTTTTGTATTTTTCTGTATTTATTATTGTGAAAATCATTTTATGGAATTTAAAGAAAACAGTTAAAAATAAATAAAAGAATAAAAAGGAAAAAATAAATAAAAATTAAATTGAACAAACCATGGGGTATCAGGCCCCTAGAGGAGGTTTATGAAGCAATTTGGCCCACTGCAATCCAGGCCCTTTTTGACTTTTTGTGGTTGCGTATGGAATGGTTGACCAGCGTGCATGGTGAACTGCTTTTGTGGCCATTGGATTGATTACTCAGATTACGTGGCAAACGAGCGCTTGAGGATGTATGATGAGCCCTGGGACGTGCACTGCATGGAAGCATGTTATAGAAAAAATCATGAAATGTGATAGGGGACCTGGGAATCGAACCCAGGTCCCAGCGTTTACCAGATGTATCAATTTCCAGTTGAGCCATGCGCGCGCGTTGTATAGGAATTGGCAAGCAAACAATATAATACAAAACAACACTTAGTGATATACAACACGCCAAAATTCAAATGCGCCAGTCATCATGAGCCACGTCCACCTTCTTCCTCCTCTTTTCTGCAATTATGAAACAAATAGCGGGGGTTTTAAACCCCCACTAACTACAATGCACAAAAATAACGATTAGAGCATGGTTAATTATAAAAAGGGCGCGAGGTGGTCAAATGATTCGTCTGGATGTCCTGATTTCAATGGTATCAATTTGGTTGTCCAATTTTTCCAGATGAAGAAAACCCTCTTTCGGAGCTTCTGAAACCCTAGAAAACTTTCATGGTGAATTCTTATACAGGCATTGTTAGTTCAATCAAAGGGTACCAATAGCTTCAAAACATCCATATTAGTATAAATCAGCCATTAAAAATCATGAATCATGCATGGAATTTAAAACACGATTATGAACAATTTTATGAAAAGTGCAATCTGGCTTTACCAATTCCTTGAGTATGGAGGGCCGGTTTTGTTTGGAATCGTTTCCTGGATGCCCTGGCAATGTTTTGGAATGATTTTCAAGCCTTGAATCGTCCTCTAGGTATGAAAACAGTTTCAACTTTTTTGTGAAAAAAATGCACTTTGGTTCTTTGATTCCTGCGCAGCTTCTCTGTCTCTTGCATTAGGTTTCAGTCTTGCATATGTATGTGAGTGAATTAGGTTAAGAAAACCAGCCCATAATCCATGCATTCATGTTTTTGATATTTGATTTCCAATCATATAAAATCCAATCTTTTTCAATCCTTTTTTATGCCAATCATGTAGAATCTTTCCTTTTTGAATGATGCACAAAATATTGAGCATATAATGAGTGAATTCTCTGCACAAAAAGATTTGAAAGGTATTATTTGCTATTTTTTCATATTTAATTTTAATTAAGTGAATTAATAATAATAAAAATTCAAATAATTAATCAAAAATGAGAAAATAACTCCCTTGGAGGTCAATGGGTCGTGTATGGCCTTTAGGTAATGATTCATGGAAGAAATTGAGGCCCATTAGCATTTTTAAGGCCTTTTGTGCAAAGTTGACTTTTCAAAATTCCCAAAACTTTCCCAACTTCTACAAGGCATATCTTGCTCAATTTTTAAGCTTTGATCATGTTCTTGGACATTTTGGAAAGGTCTTTAAGTCCTCTAACCATTGTTTTTGGTACCATGTCATTTTGATTTACCAATCTCAAGTTATGGTCTTTGACTTGAAGTGCCTTTTTGTTGACTTTTGAAAATGACCTATAATGTTGAAATTGATAACTTTTTGTGAGAGCATTTCTTGGACTTGAAGTGTGAATATGAGTTGTAGGAAATTTCATTATCTTCAAAATGAGCTTTGGATGGAATTTTTCTGATAAACCATGAAGAAGTTATGCCCTGGTCAATTTGCAGTTGACTTTTTCAACTGTCCAAAAATGGAAACTTTTGCATCTTGAGACTTTTTGAGCCATGCTTTGAGAATCATGATCAAGAATTGATCAAATGATGTTTGTGGCTTCAAAATGAGATGTTTACCAAAAATTTTGACTTTTGACTGTCAAATGACCATTTTGCCCCTGCAATTGACTGTGAAGCATTTAGGGTTTTTGACTATGCAATCTGGTGTTGTGAGTCCTGAAACTTGGCATATGGATGCTTGACAATGTTTATAGACATGTGAGACTTGATTGAGCCCTTGGAAACTTCAATTTCTTTGCCAGAACCAAAACCCTAATTTTGACTGTGTTAGGAGGCAATTGGACTGTGCAACCCTTGAGAGATCCTGAAGCTTGATCTTGGCAAATCTTGAAGAATATGGGAGGGCAAATTTTGGGGTACAACAGGTCATTAAGCATCAACTGACCTTAGAACCTATAATTGACCAACTTGGCCATAGGAAGTAGTGAGATAGCCGGTCTCAGTGTAAAGCTGGGAACTGGTTGATACTCGATGCTACACTCATTGAGACCATACTCTCGAAATAGTTCCGGCCGCAAGAAAAGATTGCGTGAGCTGAAACCATGACCGATGGAGGATGGTCAATGATATTGAGAACCTCTAGAACCCGGTTACTATTATTAGAACAGGTTAAAACAAACTGAACTTCAAGAGGGTAATACCTAGACCCCATGGAAGCTTGAAACTTAAGGGCTATTGTGTGACTTGTGTGCCTTTACCATGTCTGCTATCTGTGATACTTGTTGTGTGTTTTATAATGACATCATACATCATAACATAGCATGCATATTTCATTAGACTAACCATTTCAAAGACCGAGGGGATTTATCTTTGTTCTGTTTTGCAGATCATGACTTCCATGCGCAGACACACCATCCGAGTTAACTTTGTGCAAATACCTACCTAACTCAAGGATTTAGCCTCGAGAATTTCTGATACTTCTTCATTCATTAGAAGACATGGTCAACTTCTTAGTTTGGTTACCTCCAGGTTTGATGAGCAAATGATGAGTGTGCTATTCCAGTTCTTTGATCCAGTGCATCATTGTTTCACTTTCCCGGATTATCAGCTAGTTTCCACTTTGGAGGAGTTTTCTCATTTGTTGGGTATATCCATCCTCGAGCAGATTCCCTTTACAGGTTTGGAAGAGACTCCTAGGCCAGAAGACGTTTCTTCGGCTTTACACTTGAAAAAGGTTGATGTAGTGTCTAATTGGGAGACACGAAGCGGGGTTAAAGGTTTCTTAGCCAAGTTTCTAATGGATCAAGCTCAACTATTTTGGGACAACTTGGACTTTCAGGCTTTTGAAGACATCTTAGCTCTCCTCATCTATGGTTTGGTCCTTTTCCCGAATCCAGATTCCTTCATAGATGTGAACACGGTTAAGATCTTCCTGTCTCGCAATCCTGTGCCTACTCTTCTGGTGATATTTTGCATGCTCTCTACACTCGTACTGTGCGAAGAAGAGGGACCCTCATGTGTTGCATGCCGCTGTTGGCGAGGTGGTTTATTTTGCAACTCCCCGAGTTTGTGCTGAAGAATGAGGAAGGTTCAGGATGGTCTTACAGGATAATGTCCCTTGCTCACACTTACATTCTTTGGAGTTCCAAGGATATGGAAGGTATTGCTATCATTGATCGATGTGGAGAGTACCCTAATGTCCCTTTGCTTGGAATTAGAGGGGGAATAACCTACAGTCCTTGTTTGGCTTTACGACAGTTTGGTCACGCTCGGAGAGACGATCCTCATGAGCTACTTCTTACAGATATCGTCTTTAACTATAAGGAGGACATTAAAGAACATCGCCGAAGGTTTATATGAGCCTGGAGCATGGTGAACAGGTCTGACCCTCACGAGCTAGGACCAAATACTTCTCTCCCTATGCAACCTTACCTACAGTGGGTCCGAGCCCGGGCTCAGAAGCTTGGGATGCCTTATGAAGCTGTGTTACCAGTGATTGTAGAGCACACTAATGAAGAAGGTGTTCCTTATATAGTTCTTTATCCTTTTATGCCTACCGATCTTGGGGAATTAAAGAGATCCTGGATCCAGCTGAAGGAGGAGAGGGATACTTACAGGGAGAAGTATCATGAGCAAGAGAGGAAGATCTTGAAGCTCACGAGGCAACTTGAGAACAAAAGGACGATCAATGACTATGTCAGCACGAAGGGAAAGCGACCATTGGATTTCTGATTTTTGTTGTTTTTCTAGTTTAGATTTATTTTCAGTTTATTTATTTTGTAACACCTTAAAGGCATTGTTAAACATTTTTATGAGTTTTAATCTAATAAAGTTTGTTTATTGGTTTGAAAATTTAAATCTCCCAAAGTCTTTGAAATCATTTCATACGCATTCCATTATCATGCACCTCATTACAGCTATCATTACAGGTTTCTCATCTTCTTCGCTGTTTATTTCAGCATAGAATGTCTTCTGAAATACCTACTGATCAAGCCATCAAGGCTCTTCAAGCACAGAATGCTCAATTCAAAGAGATGTTCCTGAACTTGGCTAAAGGGCAGGAAGATTTGAAGACTCTCATCATGAAGGAGAGGAAAAAGAAGAAGAAAAAGGTGGTTCTGCTGAATATGGGTCATTGATTTGGGAATAGGTTGCGGCAGGAAGCTGATTTGTCTCATTCATCTAAAGGAGGAGAGAATCAAGAGGAAGAAAAGGGTCCTAGTCCTGTAGTCTCTGATAATGACATTGATTTCGATGAAGAGCATTATCCTCCGGCTGAGGATAGGTACAAACAACTTGAGGACTGTCTGAGTGCAATGGAGATTCAGAAGATCCCTGGGTTGGACTTCGGAGATCTGGGACTAGCATATGGGGTGGTGATCCCTCATAAGTTTAAAGCTCATATTTTTGCTAAGTACGGTGGAGCATCTTGTCCAAAGCTCCACCTCCGCTCGTACATCAGAAAAATTCAACCCTACACTACTGATAGAAACATGTGGGTTCATTTCTTTCAAGATAGTCTGTCAGGGACTCAACTTGAATGGTTTTATCAATTGGAAGGAGCTAATGTCCGCATATGGGAGGACCTTGCTGCTGCTTTTTACAAGCAATACCAGTATAACGCCGACCTTGCTCCCACGCGTACTCAGCTTCAGGGTATGTCTATGGGTGCAGGCGAAGGCTTTAAGGTCTATGCTCAGAAGTGAAGAGATCTGGCTGGGAGAGTCCAACCCCCTCTGTCTGATAGGGAGTTGGTGGATATGTTTCTTGGGACTTTGTCTGATCCATTTTTCAATCATTTGATCGGAAGTTCGTCCTCTGGGTTTACTGAATTGATTTTAACTAGGGAAAGGGTAGAAGCTGGTATCAGAAGTGGCAAGATATAGAAAGGTGCTTCATCAAGTACATAAAAGAAGCCTTTTAAGAAAGAAGCTAGTGCAGTTTACAGCTCACGGAGCCAAAACCGACCTGAATCCCAGCACCACATCTCCGCTGTATAATCCGAACGCCCGTTGCGCCTATCACTCTGATAGCCCCGGGCATGATACAAACAACTGATGGGCCTTGACGAATAAGGTGCAAGATTTGATTGAAGCTAAAGAAATCGAGTTTGACGCACCGGAAAAGCCTAATGTCATGACTGCTCCTATGCCCAAGCATGGAGTAAATGTTGTGGACGATGATTCATTTGTGACCTCTGTGGAAGACATTTCTACTTTGTTGATGACAGTAAAGAAGAACCTATTATCGGCCAGTTTATTTCCGGGTTATGGCGAAGGTTGCCACCTATGTTCAATCCTGCCTGCTGGTTGCCATTTATTAAAATCAGGTGTTCAACGCCTGATGGATAACAAAGAGATCTTGTTCGAGAAAACTTTGATTCTGTTGATTCCTGTTGAAGATGTTTCCATCATAACCATTTCCGCCAATCCTTCCAAGGCTTCCTCGAGAAATCTTGTTAGGATTATATCCGTTCCAAGAGTTTCTCCATTGATCATTACTATTCCTGGTCCTATCCTATACACTTCGGATAAGGCTGTCCCATGGCACTATGGGGCCGATGTGTATTATCATGGGATCAAACAAGACTTGAAGGCTGAAGAAGCAGATACTGATGTCAGCAATATTGTCGGGGCTAGCAAGGTCACCCAAAGTGGAAGACTCTTCTCTCCTGAGATTTACCCTCCGACTGTTCAAAAGCCTGTTGCCATTCCATATGCCAGTACATCAGTTACTGCCCCAGTTCATATTCCAGTTATCACCCCTGCCGCCGAGCCATCTGACACTCGGGGCAAAGAAGTCATAGGTGAGTCTGCCCGGACGGAGGCACCTAAGAAGATTGTTGTAGAAACCTCTAGACAGAAGATAGAGGAAATTCTGAAGATTATCAAGAAGAGCAACTACAATGTAGTCGAGCAGCTGGGGAAGACCCCATCAAAAATCTCCATGCTATCCTTGTTGTTGTGCTCAGAAGCCCATGCAAAGGCTTTAATTGCTTCCCTTAAAACTGTGCATGTGTCGCAGGAAACCTCTGTTGTTCAATTCAAAGACTGTGTAGCTAGTTTGACCGCTGATAACGGGTTGGGTTTCTCCGACGCAGATCTGACTGCTAAAGGAAGAAATCACAATGATGCTCTGCATGTCTCGATCGAGTGCAGAGGCACTACTCTGGCCCATGTACTGGTGGATATTGGGTCCTCGTTGAATGTTTTACCCAAGAAAGCGTTAGACCAGTTGGACTGTGAAGGGTTGGTTCTGAAGCCGAGTAATATTGTGGTTAGGGCCTTTGACGGTTCCAAAAGGATGGTGCACGGGGAGGTGGACGTCCCTGTTAAAGTTGGCTCTCAGACTTTCGCATCTACGTTCTATGTGATGGACATCCGACCATCCTATTCTTGTTTGCTGGGTCGCCCGTGGATTCATAAGGCTGGGGCAGTGACTTCTACGCTCCACCAGATGTTGAAATATCCAGTGAAGGGGAAGATTGTTACAGTACAAGGGGAAGAGGAGTACATGGTGAGTCATCTTAACTCTTTTCGGTATGTGGAGATGGATGGGGAATTCATTGAAACCCCGTGCCAGAACTTTGAAGAGGTCCCCCAGACTCTGGCGTCGATTGAAATTTTTGTTGAAGAACCTCCGATGAAGATGGCTTCCCTCAAGGATGCTAGGGTTGTTATTGAAAAAGGTGGGTGTGCAAATTGGGGTCAACTCCCTGACTTCGCACACAAAACTGATAAGTTTGGTTTGGGCTTTACTGCAGAGGCTCAAAGGGCTGTTCGGCGTGCGCGGATTGGAAGACCTCCTATGTGCATCAGTAATCTGGGAGTGAATGCAATTGAAGGAGAAGAGTTAGAGTTTGAAAGTTGGATTTACCCAACTACCAACGGTGGATTGAACAATTGGACGGCGAAGGACTTCGTGCCCGTTTCTTTTATTACACAGTAATAGAATTTTGTTTTGAGATTTGTAACAGAAAATTTGAAACTTTACGGCCCGGTGCCTTGCCCGAGGCACCTTGGATTTGTTTGTGAGGGCTTAATATTTGTCATTTTCATATATCATTAATAAAGCATTGGACGTTTTCTTGCATTACAAATTTTGCGCTCCTTGTTTTTCTTTTCTATCTTACACTTTATCAAAACAGCTACTGTATTACACACACTCACACATCATAATGCAGATCCACATCCACTCTGGATCCCATTGCTAACGACTCTGCTACTGCCAATTATGACTTCGAAAATCCGATCAACCAAGCCGAGGACGAAGGTGAGGATGATTTTGAAGTGCCTGGGGAACTTGCTAGACTGTTACTACAAGAAGAGAGGGCCATACAGCCCCATGAAGCGTCAGTGGAATCGGTGAATCTGGGTACAGAGGAAGACAAGAAAGAGGTTAAGATCGGTGCATATCTAGGGCCTAGTGTTAAGCAACGATTGATACAGATGATGCGTGACTATGTTGAGATCTTCGCTTGGTCTTACGAAGATATGCCTGGGTTGGATACTGATATTGTGGTACACCACTTGCCAACTAAAGAAGACTATCCTCCAGTGAAGCAGAAAGTTCGCCGAATACGCCCAGAGATGTCTAAGAAAATCAAAGTTGAGGTCATGAAACAGTTTGATGTCGGTTTTCTAGCAGTTACTTCTTACCCGCAGTGGGTTGCGAACGTGGTCCCTGTGCCGAAGAAAGATGGTAAGGTACGGATGTGCATAGACTATAGGGATCTGAACAGGCAAGCCCCAAGGATGATTTCCCACTCCCTCACATCGATGTTCTGGTCGACAACACCGTGCAGCATAAGATCTTCTCTTTTATGGATGGTTTTTCTGGTTACAATCAGATTAAGATGGCTCTCGAGGACATGGAGAAGACAACGTTCGTTACACAGTGGGGTACCTTTTGCTACAAGGTCATGCCGTTCGGATTGAAGAATGTTGGGGAAATGTATCAGCGTGCCATGGTTGCTTTGTTCCACGACATGATTCACCATGAGATTGAGGTGTACGTTGACGACATGATTGCAAGGTCCCAGACTGAAGAAGAACACCTTGACCATCTTCAGAAGCTATTTGACAGGTTGAAGATGTACAAGTTGAGGTTAAACTCGAACAAGTGCACCTTCGGGGTAAGGTCTGGTAAGCTGCTGGGTTTCGTTGTTATTGATAAGGGTATTCAAGTGGATCCTGCAAAGGTGAAGGCTATACAGGAAATGCCAACTCCCTGAAAGGAAAAAGAAGTCATAGGCTTTTTGGGACGTCTGAACTACATTGCCCGATTCATCTCACATCTGACTGCTACTTATGATCCAATCTTCAAGCTGCTGAAGAAAGATCAAGTGGTAAAATGGAATGATGAATGTAAGGCCGCTTTCGAAAGGATCAAGGAATATCTCCAAGAGCCCCCTATTTTGATGCCTCCAGTTGAGGGAAGACCTTTGATCTTATACTTGACAGTACTCGACAATTCGATGGGGTGTGTGCTGGGGCAGCATGACGAGTCTGGCCGAAAAGAGCATGCTATTTACTACCTTAGAAAAAAGTTTACCGACTGTGATACCCGATACTCGTTGCTCGAGAAAACTTGTTGCGCTTTGGCATGGGCTGCTCGCCGGCTGAGACAGTATATGCTGACTCACACTACCATATTGATATCAAAGATGGACCCAATCAAGTATATCTTCGAAAAGTCTGCCTTGTCCGGAAGAATAGCAAGATGGAAAATGATCTTAACCGAGTATGATATCCAATACAAAACCCAAAAAGCAATCAAGGGGAGTGTGTTGGCAGATCATTTGGCACATCAGGCCGTGGATGATTACTAGTCTATGAATTTCGAGTTTCCGGATGAGAACATCGTGTTGGTGACCGACTGTGAAAAACCTGGACCGGATGAAGGACCTAAGGAGGGATCCCGATGGTCTATGTACTTTGATGGAGCTTCAAACGCTTTGGGTAATGGTATTGGCGCCATGATCATATCTCCTGAAGGCTGTCATACTCCGTTCACCGCCCGATTATGTTTTAACTGCACCAACAACATGGTGGAGTATGAAGCATGCATCATGGGCCTTCGAGTAGCTATTGACCTAAGGATTAAGTTCTTGAGTATGTTCGGAGATTCCGCTCTAGTAATCAGTCAGATCAAAGGCGAGTGGGATACGAAGCACCCAAATCTTATTCCTTACAAAGAGTATGTATTGACGTTGCTTCCACACTTTGAGGAGATTACCTTTGAACATTTCCCCAGGGAGGAGAATCAGTTAGCGGACGCGCTAGCTACCATGTCTTCTATGTTCAAGGTCAGATGGGACAATGAGGCTCCCCAGATTACCATCGAGAGGTTGGTCGAACCCGCACATTGCTGTGACATTGAGACTGAAGAGGTAACAGATAAACCCTAGTTTCACGAAGTAAAGAGGTATCTTGAGGCTCAAGAGTACCCCGAGGGTGTATCTATTAATGATAAGAAGTTTCTGAGGAGGTTCGTGGCGAAGTTCTTCATCAGTAATGGTATCCTTTACAAGCGTAACCACGATTCAACCTTATTGCGTGGTGTGGACAAGAATGAGACAGAAAGGATTATGGCAGAGTTACACGAAGGTACTTTCAGAACTCATTCCAGTGGACATACCATGGCAAAGAAAATCCTTCGGGCAGGATACTATTGGTCTACTATGGAAGCCGATTGTTACCAACATCCTCGAACCTGTCACAAGTGCCAAGTCTACGCTGATAAGGTGCATATACCTCCAGTTCCTCTGAACGTCTTGACGGCACCTTGGCCTTTTGCAATGTGGGGTATCGATATGATTGGCGATATCAGATCTACTGCGTCCAACGGGCATCATTTCATCCTGGTAGAAATTGACTACTTTACAAAGTGGGTTGAGGTATCTTCCTTTGCTACAGTGACCAAGAACATCGTGGCGCAGTTTATCCGGCACAATTTGATCTGTCGATATGGTGCACCAGAAAGGATTATTACGGACAATGGTACAAATCTCAACAATGCGATGATCACCGAGCTCTGCAAACAGTTTAAGATACAGTATCACAACTCTTCTCCTTACCGGCCAAAGATGAATGGGGCTGTTGAAGCGGATAATAAGAACATCAAGAAGATTGTGCAGAAGATGACGGTGATATACAAAGATTGGCACGAGATGTTACCATTTGCTCTTCATGTGTACCGAACCTCAGCACGAACTTCAACAGGGGCAACACCCTATTCTTTGGTATATGGTATGGAGGCAGTCTTACCTATTGAATTCCAGATACCCTCTCTCTGGATTATGAAAGATGCAGGTTTAAGCGAGGACGACTGGATCCAGACCCGGCTTGATCAGCTGAATTTAATCGACAAAAAGAGACTTACTTCTATTTGTCATGGTCATATGTATCAAAAGCGAATGATCAAGGCATTTAACAAGAAAGTCAGACGACAAGAGTATCAAGTCGGGGATCTGGTGATCAAACGCATCATACTGCCACAAAGTGATCCTAGGGGCAAATGGACCCCTACGTATGAAGGGCCATTTATGGTTAAGAACATCTTCTCAGGAGGAGCTATGATTCTAACCACCATGGATGGTAACGATCTTCCTCACCCCGTCAATGCAGACATAGTGAAAAGATACTACGCATAATCAAAGACCCGCTAGGTCGACTGGCCTAGGCAAAAATAAGGGATTCCCGGCGAACCAAAAGGGTTCGGGCAAAAATAAGGGATGAAAATGAAAAAAATTGTACACCCGGCAAGTCGAAAACCTTAAAAGGTGGCTTGAGCAAAAAAGGGTATCCCGGTGGACTGAAAACCCGAAAGGGCAGTCCAGGCAAAAATTAGGGATCAAAGCGTAACACTATGTCTCATTGGATCATCTTGCAACAAGACTTCGGTATCGGCTATCAAGCTCGAACGACACTAATCAATCTGATCTACCTTCAACCAAGTAGCAAAGTGATGAGATGCTCAAAGACATAAAGGCAATAGCAGATTTGGAACCTAGTGGGGATTGTTCACATAGCTATTTTTCTTTGTTTTGCACAAATTGTATAATTTCTATCTTTCGGCGGAGTTCTCTTACTAGGACGTCAGCCTCTTGTACAAAAATTCCTATTTACAGGCTAACTTCAAAATCAATACAATTCATCTTCACAAAGAAATTTCAAGTTGTTTTTCTTTTTCTGTTTTGTTTTGCAAGAACGTCCAATGTTCATTTTTGATATATGCATTTGACAATAATTGTTGCTCATAAATATTTACATGCAAAACAAAGACGATTACTCATAATATCAGGAACAGGGGCAAATAAGAAATGTCCAAACCTTACAGTTACTCTGTCCACCAGGTATAGGGATAGACCTAGCTGGAGAATACGATTAAAGGTACATTCACTCCCCGCAGAGCAAAAGGTATCTGAAAAACAGTGATTCTCCCCAAGAAGAGTTTATCTATCACCAGCACTAAAAGATTATCCCTAGTGGAGTTTATTAATTCCACAAGCAGAAACTCAATCCCCAATAGGTTTCATTATCGCCAGTAACGGTAATTCATCCCCCGCCAAGGTTATTTCTCCAAATCAACGGATCCTCTAGCAGATTTTCTCTTCCCCACAGAGTCATTTTCTCGTCAGTTTATTCTCCAGTAGGATTATTCTCACAACCATCTCCGGTCATTATCCCCAGCGAGAACGAAGAACTGAACTCCTTATACTCTCCAGCAGCAGTCCAGGATTTATTTTCCCCTACTAGATAATATCATAGAAACATTGCATGTCCATACATCATGACATGCGCATAAGCATCATACAACGCAATCTCATTTATTTTGAGAACATCATTGCTTGATACATATCATGCATTACATACGACTAACCCTTTACCTTTCAGGAAAAATACAGTCAAATTCTCACCAAGTTCAAGCTATGAAGCCCAGATCCGACCAGATAGTATCTTGACTTTTTACATCATATTGTGAAGCCCGGAGAACGACCGGATAACAGTATCAAACATCGTGAAGCCTGGATTCGACCAGATAGTGGTTTATCTTTAAGCTATGAATCCCGGATTCGACTGGATAATAATTTAATCCCCAGCAAGCCGTGAAGCCCGGATTACGACCAGATAACAGCTCAGCAAGTATTGTGAAGCCTAGATTACGACCAGATAGCAATACAAGACACCATGAAGCCTGGATTCGACCAGATAGTGGTATGTCATAAACACAAGCTGTGAAGCCCAGATTACGACCAGATAGCATCTCAGCAAGTATTGTGAAGCCTGGATTACAACCAGATAGCAATACAAGTTTCTGTGAAGCCTGGATTACGACCAGATAGCAGCCAAAGACACCGCGAAGCCTGGATTACAACCAGATAGTGGTACATCTTTAATATAAGTTATGAAGCCCGAATTCGACCGGATAGTATCTTGATTTCTCCAAACACCATGAAGCCTGGATTCGACCAGATAATGGTATGAGACATCGTGAAGCCTGGATTACGACCAGATAGCGATAAAAGACACTGAAGCCTGGATTACGACCAGATAACAGTGAGGAACACTGTGAAGCTTGGATTACGACCAAATAGCAGTTTATCCGGCCAATTAATATGAAGCCCAGATTTGACCGGATATTAGTAGGCCTAAAAATCAAATGGAAGCCCGGAGGCGACCGGATAACCACTTTATTTCTTCTAAAGCTTGGATTACGACCAGATAAGAAGTAAGGTATTGTGAAGCCTGGATCACGACCAGATAACAGTACAAGACACTGCGAAGCTTGGATTTCAACCAAATAGCAGTTTACCTCGACAAAAACTAAGAAGCCCGAAGTCGACCGGATATTAGTGTGCCCTGAGTCCAAGTTGAAGCCCGAATACGACCGGATAACAACTTAATTCCTTCTGAAGCCTGGATTACGACCAGATAAGAATCGAGAAATTGCGAAGCCTGAATTACGACTGGATAGCAAGTTTAATCTCATATCCCGAGTAAGTCGTTGTAAATCCTGGAGCACGACCAGATAGCAGTTGGTCTTATCACTACGAAGCCTGGATCACGACCAGATATTAGTTCATTTTCACCTCTTCGACTGAGAGACGATTCCCCAGTAGAATAACGGACGACTGAAGCTCCTAAAATTCTATTTCTCTCAAGATAGAGACAAGCACTCCCCAACGTAGTCTTCCTCAACAACAGGTATACAGACTCTCGCTAAGGAATATCTTATACGATCGACACTCCTTCAGATGGCATCTTTAAGCCCATCTTTCGTCGTCAATTTCCAAATGGCATCTATAATCCCATTCCCGATATCACAAGACAAATACGACTTCATGCGAGTGCAAATTTTTGGACACTCTAGTGTTCCATCATCTTCCACCCTCGGATCATGAAAGGTAGAAAAGCCAATCTACATCCTCAGGGTTAAGAATATTGAACATGGGAAGCTGTTGTACCCTAAAATTTTCCCTCCCATATTTCTCAAAACATTTCAAGAAAGATCCTCAAATTTCTCAAGGAAGTTCAAGGGTTGACCAGACAAGCTCTCTCCTAAGACAGTCTACCTCAAATTAGGGTTTCATGTTACATCAAGATACTTGAGTCCAAGGGATCCCAAATGCTCACCATTGTCCTAATATGTTCTCAAGACAATCCATGTCAAGTATCAAGCCTTGCAGAGGAAATTTGCTCAGTCAATTGCTCAAAAGCTTGAAAATCGACCATGCTAGGGCAAAAGTCAATTGTGGCCCACATACAGACAAACTTCAAGATTTTTGGTCAACATCCTAATTTTGGATTATCATTCATCATTTGATCAAGGTTTGATCATGATTCCCCAAGGGTTGCTCATAATTCATCAAGAACCAAAAGTTGCTAAATTAGGGTTTTGTAGGAAAAGTCAACTTAACTTTGACCAAGCATAACTTTCTCATACTTCATGATAAATGACCCATCCAAAGCTCATTTTGAAGAGGATGAAATTCCCTACAATCCATATTCAGCTCCCAAGTTCAAAATATGCACTCACAAGAAGTTATGAATTTGGACATTATAGGTCATTTTGAAAAGTCAACAAAAACACTTTTTTTGTCAAAGCCTCCTACATGAACATTGTGATACGGTGGGAGAACTGACTAGGGTTTTGCGTTTGTATTCGCAAATGTTGCGGTTAGCAAGAGTCGCCACCGACTTTTTATTTTATCCTAAGAAAAGGTTAAAAAGCACAGCAAAAACCTTTTGAGATGTTTTCTCGGGTTCGGGGAGTAGATTATAGAAAGGGAAGGTATTAGCACCCTTTCTATCCATGGTTATCCATGGGCTCTTAGTTACTTGCTTAGATCACTTGCCTTTTGTTTTCAATTGTTTTAAATGGTGCTTTGTGTGTGGGTTTTGAAAATATTTTGAAAAGATTCCAATGTGGTGGCAACCTTTGTAATGATCCATGTGGGGATGTACACAAAGATGTATGTCTTTTGAAAAGGTTTTCATTTGTTTTTTTGAAAGTTGTTTTGAAAGTGTAGTGATGTGTGATTTTGAAATTAGGCAAGTGTTTTGTTTTGCAAGTTTGATTCAAGCAACTAAGAGGTTATCTACTCCTAAATTTCTTAAAAGATTATTGCTATGTTTTAACCCTTTTAACAAGTTTGTTCCACCATTGTATTTGGTGGACAATCTTGTGTTAGGATGTGAAAGGGACAGGCGCGGGTCATCGTTTAGACCATAATTGCAACGGTGTTGAATGTCTTTGGGCAATTTTCTTTAAGGGACTCGGTCATTTGTTTTTGTTTGTTTTTGAAAAGTTTTGTCGAGGGACTATGATCATTCAAATTGTTTGCTTTGCCCAAAGAAGTTCAACGTACAATATGACCCATTTATTTGAAGGCAACAAGTGGAATACCCTAAGGGTGCAAGTGTGATTTGTGTGTCCATTTTCATGCTTGCTTATCTTGTATTAGGTCAAACTATTTTTTAGTTTTTTCGCATACAAACCCTAATTCTAACATGTTATCATTAGAAAGCAATAAAGTGCAAAATTAAATTTACTAAGCTATTACAAAACCAAATATGGGAAGGGGGGGTACAAATGTTCAAATGGGGATATTGACAAGAATTTAAATCTAAATTATTACATCATTTTGAATATTTGTAATTTAATCAATGTACAAAAATTAAATAACAATGCAAGATGTAAAAGAAATATTTTGTATATGTATGAAAAAAAATATTATTTATGTAAAAGAAAATAAAAAAATATATTATTTCTTGGAGTATTTTGAATTTAGGGCAAAAACCCTAATTTTATTAAGAAAATGTATTATTATCTAACTTAAGACAAATATTTATTTATTATTTATAAAAATAAAATAAAATGAAGTATATTATGAAAAAAGTATTTTTGTATCAAATATTAATAAAAAATGAAAAATTCAAGTATTTTTATATTTTAGCTTGAATATATTAATGAACATGTATATATATATATATATATATATATATATATATATATATATATATATATATATATATATATATATATATATATATATATATATATATATATATATATATATATATATATATATATATATATATATATATATATATATATATATATATATATATATATATATATATATATATATATATATATATATATATATATATATATATATATATATATATATATATATATATATATATATATATATTAAACCTTAAATATGTATTAGACACAAAAATAAATATTTATTTAATATTTTAATAAAATAAATAAAAAGGTATTTTTTATGTGAAATATTTTCAGAAGGTAAATAAAAATAAAAATGTGTTTTACACTATTTTTCTAATTATTCTAATAATAGTATATATATATAATATTTATAAACAAAAGAAATGAACAAATAAATATGCAATAAATACAAAAAATGATGGAAAAAATATTTTTAATTTTTTAATGCCATGAGAAAAAATAAACAAAGTCAACCAAAAAAGAAAAAGTCAAAAAGAGTCAAAAATGAAGCAAATGGGCTCAGGGGGTGTAAACATGGAAATAGGGTGTGAAAAGAAAATAGTTCCAGGCCCAGCCCAGACCACTTCTTCTTCAACCTCTGTACAACATCCTTCAAGCAAAACACGCGTTTTTTATCTCTGGATTCCTGGACTTTCAAGCAAAACTCATAACATGAAAAGTGTAGAGCATTAAGAGACGGTTTCAACCATATAAAGAACTTGACCTATCTCTCTAAGATGAGGGAGAATTTCTCCTCCCCCAATTTCTGACCTAACTTTTTATCAATGTTCAGACATGAAATTCTCTAAGCACACGAAATATAAATGAAATCTAATCATATGAGCATGTTCAGGGCTATGATTGTGACATGTTTTCTTCAAAAACCTAAAGCTAACAATGCCTAATAAGGGAGATAGAACTCCATGAATATACCTGTTCAGTTGGAATCGAGCTTTGCAATGGAGGATGTTTTAGAGTGAAATGATGACTTGTATAGCTTCCTTGAAGTGTAAGGATGCTTTTCCAAGTCCTACTTTGTCTTGAAACTCCCTGAATCGAACTAGTGAACTCCAACTGCAAAACAGAAATTTAAAAATGGTGAAGTGGCTTGGAGGTGTTACAGGTCAGGTTTCAGGACATGGTTAGCTTGCATATGTTGTAAGGAAGGTAGAGGAACAAGTTTGGACAAGAATTCTCGAAGGGATTGAGAGATAGCACTCAATCTGCAGGGCTTGCTCTGTTTGAGCAGTTTTGTGGTGTTTCTGAGATGGAGAGTGCTTGAGAGGCAAATGGCTCGTGAAAAAGCTTGGTTGGGTAGTTTGGAATGTGTTTGATAGCTTTTGTGTTGTGTCTCTATGCTGAGATGAGAGTTGTGATAAGTTATGGACTTTTCTTGAACTTGAAGCAAACAAAAGCCAGTTGAGGTTTTAGGTCAGTAGGGGGCCTCCTAATGTGCTGCATAATCCTCTCTTGATCAGAGCAACTTGTCCATAATCTTGTGCCAAAAGGATTTAGCTTGTACCTTCTTGATTTCCAATTGGACATAAAGCTAACCTTTTCAAGAATGGAAAGTTTACTTTATCTAAAAATGGATCAATCTTGTGTACAATGCTTGAACTCATGGAACAACACTTTGGCACAATGAACAAGCATTAAATTAAGGAGTGTAATTTGGTTTAAGGACCTATAAAGTAGCACAAACTATGCTGAGTTCAAATTTGCAAAGTTATGGATATGGAACTTGGTCATGAACAAAGTGGTTTTTTGCTATATTGTGAAATTCGATTCTCTCTAACCATGAGGTTGTTTGAGAAGTTCTTGGACATTTTGGAAAGCTTGGAATGTGTACTACAATCCATCTTTGAAGTGCAAATTAAAATTCCAAGTGGAAGGGTATGAAAAGTGGCCTTGAAGTGGGGTAGAAAACCTTGTCAAAATAGGTTAAAAATTCACTAAGTTAAAAATGGTTTAGTGCCCTTATTCAAAAAATTATAACTTGAGATACAAGCTTCAAATGAGCAAACTTTGTGAATCAAAGTTGTAGATTATGCAACAAGCTACAACTTTCATGTTTTGACTTTTGTTTGAATCCAAATGGATCTTGGTGAAAAGATGGGGCAAAGTTGGGAAAAAATTAGGGTTTTTCATAACTTAGAAAAATTCTAAGTTATGAAAAATTCCATTTTCCAACCCTAATTTGCATTTTGTGATTTCTTGATGAACAAGTTTCATGATTTGGCATGTTTTTGATGAAAAATGAATCTTGACTCTTGATTTTGACCAAAAAGTCAAAGTTTGACTTTTCAATATACAGTCAAAATTGATCAATTGACTGGGAAATTCAACTGTCAATCTTGTGTACTTGGGATCTTTTGAGCTTGATGAACATGTCAAGATAATTCCATGGGGTCCTTGAGCCCATATGTGAGCTTGTTTTGCCATTGGCTAGGTCAAACAGTCAAAAATTGCCTTTGTGCAGTCAAAACCCTAAAAATGACCATTTTGCCCTTTTGGTGATCTGATCAAATTTCTTGTGGAATTGTGATCCAAACTTGATCAAATGGTCCATATGAGTTCATAATGTTGATGTGGATCAAATTTCATGAGGTTTGACTGTCAATTGGCCACAGTTGACTTTTTCCCCAATACAGCTGATTTCTAGGTCAATTATCCAATTGACTGGGCAACACTTGGAATCAAGACTTGAAACTTGGTGAGGATAAACTTGGGAGTCCAACATGAAGCATGAAAGTTATCTTAGGCATTTTAGGTCAAAACATCCTTAGGCAAACACAAACCCTAATTTGAGTCCACAGTGCAAGGAGAAGTCTTGAGCAGAGGGAACCCTAACTGGATCTTGATCTTCAAAGGTCTTGTGATGAGAAAATGTTGAGGAAATGGGAGGGCAAATTTTGGGGTACAACAGTTGCCCCTGTTCAATCTTCTTGAACCTGAAGAGTTAGATTGGCAAGTTTGCCTTTCGCGACTCGAGGGTAAAAGGAGATTGGACACAAGAGTGCCCGGAAATTTGCACTCGCATGTTGGAGTCTCAACAATGTGGTGTCGGGAATGGGCTTATAGATGCCATTTGGAGAGATGGTGGATAGGGAGATGGGCTTATAGATGCCATCTGGAGATGTGACAGAACCTTGTCGAGAATGGGCTTATAGATGCCATTTGGAAGTGTCGATCGCATAAGAGATTCCTTAGCGAGAACTTGTGTATTTGAGAAAGACGGATGTTTTCCTGGCTTGTTACAGGTGTTTGATCTTCAGTCTCCTTATGCAGATATGCCCTGGCTAGATACAGGTATCGAATCTACAATTGATTGCTCACAGATGTGCCCTGGCTGGATACAGGAGTCGAATCTTGGAAATAGTCATTAATAGATGTGCCCTGGCTGGATACAGGAATCGAATCTTCGAACTCTTCAGACGTGCCCTGGCTAGATACAGGAATCGAGTCTGGAAACGTGGTCAACAGATATGCCCTGGCTGGATACAGGAATCGAATCTGGAGATGTTGTAGTTGATAGATGTGCCCTGGCTGGATACAGGAATCGAATCTTCGAACTCTTCAGACGTGCCCTGGCTAGATACAGGAATCGAGTCTGGAAACGTGGTCAACAGATATGCCCTGGCTGGATACAGGAATCGAATCTGGAAATGTTGTAGTTGAAGGTAGTTGTTTTTGGGATTGTCTTTTTCCTGAAAAGGCAAAACGTAAGTTGTATGCAATGTCATGATGTATGATATGCATGGTGTTATGATGCTCAGTCATGAGATAGTGTTGTATGCGCTTCATCATGTATGTAAGCAAGATGTATGAAAATGTGAAATGTTTATGAGTGTAATTTCATCTTAGGAAAATAAATCCTTGACGAACGGCCGGGAAGCTGCTCGGTGGAAGAGATACTTGGCCGAAGTTTGATGCGAGGCCTGCTGAGGACTCTTGATGATGGATTCCGCTGGGGATTGTGATGATAGACTCCGCTGAGGATTGAAGGAACTTTGCCGAGGGCGGTCTTCCGTGGTTTTTAGCTGAGGATAACCCAGTTATAAGTCCTTGTGAGGAAATAACTCTGAATAAAACTCGGGAGAGACGTCCGTGCTCCGCAGGGGATAAGCTTCCAGAATTTATTGGGGATGAGCTTTAAGACCTGCCGGGGAATGCTGTGCTTTTCCAGGATCGACGGGGAATCAACTCCGCTTGGGGAAAGTATTGCCGAATCTTGTTTTACTCTGTGGGGAATTTGAGATGATCTGGCTATATTCTTCCGTTGAACCTACCTTGGTACCTCGGAGGACAAAACAACCAGACTGCATTAGACAACCTCACATTGCCCCTGTCTCTGATGTCACCTGTAATCAATTTCTTGTTTCATATGCAAATATTTATGAATCAGCAATTTTAATGTCAAATGCATATATCAACAATGAACATTGGACGTTCTTCGCAAGACAAAACAGAAAAAGGAAAACAATGGTAAGTTGTATGGACAAGTGAATTTGTATTGATTTAAACTTTGCCTGTGAATAGGCGTTTTTGTACAAGAGGCTGACATCCTAGTAAGAGGACATCGCCAAATAGTATAGAGTTTACAATTTGAAAAAGGAAACAAAACAGATATGTGAACAATCCCACTGGGTTCCAACTCTGCTATTGCCTTTATGTCTTCGAACGTCTCATCGCTTTGCTACCTAGTTGAAGATGAAGCTAATTGGTCAATGCCGAAATCTGGAGCCAGATAGTTGATGCCGAATTCTGGATGCGAAGTGATCCAATGAGACCTAGTGTTACGCTTTTATCCCTAACTTTTGCCTGGACCGCCCTTTCGGGTTTTCAGTCCACCGGGATACCCATTTTTGCCCAAGCCGCCCTTTCAGGTTTTCGACTTACCGGGTGTACAGATTTTTATTCATTTCATCCCTTATTTTTGCCCGAACCCTTTTGGTTCGCCGGGAAGCCCTTATTTTTGCCTAGGTATGTCAACCTAGCGGGTCTTTTATTTATGCGTAGTATTTTTTCACTATGTCTGCATTGGCGGGGTGAGGAAGGTCGTCACCATCCATGGTGGTTAGGATCATGGCTCCTCCTGAGAACACACGTTTAACCACAAATGGCCCTTCGTAAGTAGGGGTCCATTTGCCCCGGGGATCACTTTGAGGAAGGATGATGCGTTTGATTACCAGGTCCCCAACTTGATATTCTTGCGGTCTGACTTTCTTGTTAAATTCCCTGATCATCCGTTTCTAATACGTTTGACCATGACAGATAGCAGTGAGCCTCTTTTCGTCAATCAGATTTAATTGATCAAGTCGAGTCTGGATCCAATCATCTTCATTCAAGTCTGCATCCTTCATTATCCGGAGAGAGGGTATCTGGACTTCAATTGGCAAGACTGCCTCCATGCCATAGACCAAGGAGAAGGGAGTTGCCCCGGTTGACGTCCTTGCTGAGGTGCGGTACCCATGAAGAGCGAACGGTAACATCTCGTGCCAATCTTTATAGGTCACTGTCATCTTCTGCACAATTTTCTTGATATTTTTATTGGCTGCCTCTACAGCCCCATTCATCTTCGGCCGGTAGGGAGAAGAATTGTGGTGCTGTATCTTGAACTGTTCACAGAGTTCAGTGATCATTTTGTTATTGAGATTGGTACCATTGTCCGTAATGATTCTTTCCGGGACTCCGTACCGACAGATCAGATTATGCCGGATGAAACGTGCCACGACGCTCTTGGTTACTGTGGCATAGGAAGCTGCCTCAACCCATTTCGTGAAGTAATCGATTGCCACCAAGATGAAGCGATGCCCATTGGATGCCGTTGGTCGGATCTCACCGATCATATCGATGCCCCACATTGCAAAAGGCCAAGGCGCCATCAGGACATTCAAAGGAACCGGAGGGATATGCACCTTGTCAGCATAGATCTGGCATTTATGACAAGTTCGGGAGTGTTGGTAACAATCGGCTTCCATTGTGGACCAGAAATATCCTGCCCGAAGGATTTTCTTAGCCATGGTGTGTCCACTGGAATGTGTTCCAAATGTACCTTCATGCAGTTCTATCATGATTTTCTCTGCTTCTGCCTTATCCACACAACGTAGCAGAGTTGAATCATGATTCCGTTTGTAGAGAATGCCGTTGCTGAGGAAGAATTTCGCAGCAAACCTCCTCATGAACTTCTTATCATTGACAGATGCACCTTCAGGGTATTCCTGAGCTTCCAAGTACCTCTTCACCTCATGGTACCAGGGTTTCTCAATCACCTTCTCAGCCTCCAGCTCGCAGCAGTATGCCGGTTCATCCAACTTCCAGATTATGATTCGGGGAGCCTCATTGTCCCATTTAACTTTGAACATTGAAGACATCGTAGCCAGGGCGTCCGCTAGCTGATTCTCCTCTCTAGGGAAGTGCTCAAAAGTTATCTCTTCAAAGTGGGGAAGCAAGGTCGACACATACTCCTTGTAAGGAATAAGATTCGGGTGTTTCGTATCCCACTCGCCTTTGATCTGATTGACCACGAGAGCGGAATCTCCGAAAACACTTAGAAATTTGATCCTTAAGTCGATTGCAGCTTGTAAACCCATGATACATGCCTCATATTCTGCCATATTGTTGGTGCAGCTGAAACATAATCGGGCGGTGAGGGGAGTATGAGTTCCCTTGGGAGATATGATTACAGCGCCGACGCCGTTACCCAAAGCATTGGAGGCTCCATCAAAATGCATGGACCATCGGGATCCTTCCTCAGGTCCTTCATCCGGTCCAGGTACTTCACAGTCAGTTACCACCATGATGTCTTCGTCCGGAAAATCAAAGTTCAATGATTGGTAATCGTCCACAGGTTGGTGCGCCAAATGATCTGCCAGTACACTTCCCTTAATTGCTTTCTGAGTTGTATATTGGATATCATATTCTGTCAAGATCATTTGCCATCTCGCTATTCTTCCAGACAGAGCGGGCTTTTCAAATATGTACTTGATGGGATCCATTTTTGAAATCAATAAGGTAGTGTGAGTCAGCATATACTGTCTCAGCCGGCGAGCAGCCCATACAAGAGCGCAGCAAGTTTTCTCAAGCAGTGAGTAACGAGACTCACAGTCGGTAAACTTTTTGCTCAAGTAATAAATAGCGTGCTCTTTTCGGCCAGACTCGTCATGCTGCCCCAGCACACACCCCATTGAATTATCAAGCACTGTCAAGTAAAGTATCAGAGGTCTTCCTTCCACCGGTGGCATAAGAATGGGTGGCTCTTGGAGATATTCCTTTATTCTTTCAAAGGCGGCCTGACATTCATCATTCCAGCGTACTACTTGATCTTTCTTCAGTAATTTGAAGATTGGCTCACAAGTAGCGGTCAGATGTGAGATGAATCGGGCAATGTAATTCAGTCGTCCCAGGAAGCCTCTGACTTCTTTCTCTGTCTTTGGAGTTGGCATCTCTTGTATGGCTTTTACCTTGGCAGGGTCCACCTGAATACCTTTATCACTTACAATGAAACCTAGCAATTTTCCGGACCTTACCCCAAAGGTGCATTTGTTGGGATTCAACCTCAGCTTGTATAACTTGAGTCGGTCAAACAACTTCCTCAGATGGTCAAGGTGCTCCTCCTCAGTTTGAGACCTTGCAATCATGTCATCAACGTATACCTCAATCTCATGATGGATCATATCATGAAATAAAGCAACCATGGCACGTTGATAGGTTGCCCCAGCATTTTTCAATCCGAATGGCATGACCTTATAACAGAAGGTGCCCCACTGAGTCACAAATGTAGTCTTCTCCATATCTTCTGGAGCCATCTTGATCTGATTATACCCCGAAAAACCATCCATGAAGGAGAACACCTTGTGTTGAGCTGTATTGTCAACAAGGACATCAATGTGAGGTAGGGGGAAGTCATCCTTGGGGCTGGCCCTGTTCAGATCCTTGTAGTCAACGCACATTCTGACTTTACCGTCCTTCTTCGGCACTGGCACCACATTGGCAACCCACTGAGGGTAAGAAGTCACTGCGAGGAACCCGGCATCAAACTGCTTCATAACCTCGGCCTTGATCTTTTCAGACATCTCTGGACGCATCCGTCGGACTTTTTGCTTTACTGGAGGGCAATCTTCCTTGGTTGGCAGGTGGTGAACCACAATGTCGGCATCCAAACCAGGCATATCTTCATAGGACCAAGCAAAAATCTCCATGTAGTCTCGTAGCATCTGGATCAATCGTTGCTTTACGCTGAGCTCTAGATTGGCACCAATCTTGACCTCTTTCCTATCCGTCTCAGTACCCAGGTTAATTGTCTCTACCGGCTCTTCATGTGGTTGAATAGCTCTCTCTTCCTGGAGTAGCAGTCTTGCGAGTTCACCAGGCACTTCGCAATCATCTTCACCTTCGTCTTCGGCCAAGTTGATCGGATTTTCGAAGTCATAACTGGCGGTAGCAGAGCTGTTACCAGTAAGATCCAGAGTGGATTGAAACCTGTATAAGTGAGTGTGTGTAAATATAGCTGTTTTGCAATATATATAACACAGAAAGGAAAAAGAGCACAAGATTTGAAATGCAACAAACGTCCAATGTTTTGATTGATGATATATGAAAATGTCATACAAAAAGCCCTCACAAATGGAGCTACGATGCCCCGGGTAGGACACCGAGCCAACAAAGTTTTAACATATTGTTTGTTACAAATTGGAAATCAAAAGAAATTAATTATTGCGTGACAAATGTGATAGGGGTAAAATCCTTTGCCGTCCAGTTGCTTGGTCTGTTGCTGTTAGTCGGGTAGATCCAACTGTCAAACTCTGCTTCCTCCACATCCTCCTCGATAGCATTCACCCTTGAGCTGGAAATAAACACCGGAGCCTTTCTGATCTTCTCTTTGCGCACAGCCCTCTGAGCCTCTGCAGTAAAGCCTAGCCCAAACTTGTTGTTCTTCTGAGTGAAGTCAGGAAGCTGACCCCAGTTTGCACAATTGCCTTTCTGAACCACAGCCCGGGCATCCCTTAGGGAAGCCGTCCTCAAGGAAACATTCTCTTCAACTGTTGTTTCTGCAGCTGCTGAAATTGGATGTACCTCCTCGAAATGCTGAAAGGGGGTTTCAATAAACTCCCCGTCCATCTCAATGTATCTGAAGGAATTCAAATGGCTCACCATATACTCCTCTTCTCCTTGCACAGTGACGATCTTCCCCCTGACAGGGTACTTCAGCTTCTGGTGTAAGGTAGAGGTCACTGCCCCAGCTTTATGGATCCAAGGTCGACCCAGTAGACAAGAGTACGACGGACGTATATCCATCACATAAAAGGTAGAGTCAAACACTTGAGAGCCCACACGAATAGGGATGTTAACCTCTCTATGAACCATCCTTTTTAAACCGTCAAAGGCCCTGACAATGATATTGCTGGGCTTCAGTTCCAGGCCTTCATAATCCAGACGGTCTAAAGCCTTTTTCGGTAGAACATTCAAAGAAGAACCAGTATCCACCAATACATGCGCCAGAGTAGTGCCCCTGCATTCGATAGAGACATGCAGGGCATCATTGTGGTTTCTTCCCTTCGCAGTCAGGTCAGCATCTGAGAAACCCAAGCCATTGTCTGCTGTTAGATTTGCTATGCAATCGGTGAACTGGACTGCAGACGTCTCTTGCGGCACATGGGCCGTCTTGAGAAATGAGATCAAGGCCTTAGCATGGGCCTCGGAGCATAGCAATAAGGAGAGCAGGGAGATCTTGGAGGGCGTATGCCCCAGCTGTTCGACAACATTGAAATCACTTTTCTTTATTATTTTCAGAATCTCCTCCATTTCTTGTCGGGAGGCCTCAGCATTTATGGGTATTGGTGCCTCCATCCGGGCAGGCTCTTCTTCAATCCCTTTGCCCCGAGCATTTGATGACTCGGCAGCAGGGGACACAACTTGATCAGCAACAGGAACAGGTAAACTTGTAGGTTTTATAAGGAGGGGTTTTCGAATAGCGGGCGGTGCAATGTCAGGCGAGAAGAGCCTGCCACTGCGGGTGACCTTGGCTGGACCAGTGATATCGCAGATACTGGCGCCAGTGTCGAATTCTTGTTTGATTCCATTTACATACACGTCTGCCCCATAATGCTAGGGGACAGCTTTATCAGATATGTAGGGGAGAGGCCCCGGGACAGTAATAATCACAGGTGCAACAGTCATGATTTGAACAGGCTTCTTGGGGGGAGCCTTGATTGGATTTTTGAAGATGGTAACCACAGAAATTTCTTTTATCGGAACCGACTGAACAGCAGACTTTTTGAATAGAATTTCTTTGCTATCCATTAGGCCTTGGATGCCTAACCTCAGCAAGGGACAATCAGATAGGGAAACAGCACAGAATAGGCAACCTTCACCGCAACCCGGAAATAAACCGGCCCGCAGTAGGTTCTTCTTAACAGTCTTCAGAGGGGTGACAACTTCATTTACCGAAACAGCATACAATTCTTCCTCAATGGCATTTACTCTATGCTGGGGCATATGGGCAGTTACGACATTCGGTCTCTCCGGCGCTTCAAACTGAATTTCCTTTGCGTCGATCAGATCTTGCACTTTGTTTCTCAAGGCCCAGCAATCATCAGTAGTGTGCCCGGGACTATCAGAATGATAAGCACACCGGGCATTTGGGTTATACTTAGGAGACGCAGTGTTGACGACCTTAGGAGCTTCTTTGAGGGTCACCAGGTTGGTGGATAACAGTTGGGGTAAAATTTGAGATAAGGTCATACTCAGCCGAGTATACTGCCTCTTGGGCCTTTCACTTCTTTGTTGATTGTACTGCTGGGGAGCAGCAACAGGTTTGGAGATGACCAAAGCATTGACGGCTTGGCGACTTTCGGGCTTGACTGGTCTTCTAGGACCATAGACGGCACTTGCTTCTTTCTTAAACGGTCTCTTCTCAGCACTTGTGGAGGCAGCCTTTTGTATTTTGCCTGACCTGATACCAGCTTCAATTCTTTCTCCCGTCAATATCAAATCTGTAAACCCAGCGGAGGAGTTACCAATCAAATGATTGAAAAACGGACCAGACAATGTCCCTAGGAACATATCAACCAGCTCTCGATCAGTTAATGGAGGCTGCACCCTGCCAGCCAAATCTCTCCATTTTTTAGCGTACTCTTTGAACCCTTCACCCGTTCCTAGAGACATACCCTGAAGTTGGGTACGCGTAGGAGCGAGATCAGAATTGTATTGGTATTGTCTGTAGAATGCGGTTGCCAAATCTTCCCAGTGTCAGATGCTAGCTCCATCCAATTGGTAAAACCATTCAAGCTGCGACCCCGAGAGGCTATCTTGGAAGAAGTGAATCCAGAGGTTCTTATCTGCCGTGTAAGGTTGGATTTTCCTTACGTACGACCTCAGATGCAGCTTTGGGCAGGAGACCCCATCATACTTGGCGAAGGCAGGCGCCTTAAACTTGTGTGGAATTACTACCCCAGAAGATAACCCCAAATCTCCGAAATCCAGTCCCGGCACATTCTGAATTTCCATGGCGCTTAAGCGGTCCTCCAATTGCTTGTATCTGTCAGCAGCAGGTGGGTATTGTTCGTCGTTATAGTCCGTCTCGTTGTCGAAGACTGCGGGACTAGGAGCTCCTCCCCCTTGGGGACTGTTCTTCTCAGCAGAAGAAGTGGTTGGATCAGCTTCATTATGGAGTGTGTTCCCAAATCTGCGTCCGGTGTTGAACAATGCAGTCCTCTTTTTCTTCTTCTTCTTCATGAGTAGAGTCTTCAACTCTTGCTGACCTGGGGCTAGGCTTAGGACCATCTCTTGAAACTGTGCACTTTGGGCCTGAAGGGCCTTGATTGCTTGCTCACTGGAGGAGTCTGGATTCATGATGACTGTTCAAAATAAACAGCGAAGGAGATTAAGCAACCTGTGAAATAGGGTACCTGCTATGCATATGGTGCAATGGAATGCGTATGTTTTATGTTTTCAAAGACAAACAAGATTCAACTTTGTAGACAAAAAGGGAAACACACTTCATTAGATGAAAATTTCAATTGTTCAACAACTTGCCCTTAGGCATTACAGGAATGAAAAATACTGGAAAGGAAATAAACTACAAAAGGAAACAAACAAAGCTCATCAATGCTCCCATGGCCTCCTCTTTTCAGTGCTGATGTAATCGTTCAGGACCCGTTCTTCTTCCAATTGCTTAGTCAGCCTCTGAATCTTCCGTTCCTGCTCGTTGAACTTCTCCCGATAGAAATCCCGTTCTTCCTTTAGCTGCGCCCAAGATCTCTTCATGGTGTCAAAATCAGTAGGTATCTGAGGAGGGAGGACAGTTGGAGGAACCCCATCTTCATCAGGAGTTTCAAGAATGAGAGGTCTAACAGCTTCGTAGGGCATACCTAACCTTTGAGCACGGATGCGGACCCATTTGCAATAGGGCTTCAATGGCAGAGAAGTCTTTGGTCCCAACTCATGTGGGTCAGCTTTGTGGATTCTGTCCCAAGCTCTAATGAATCCCTGGCGTAGTTTGTCACTGTCTACCTGAAACTCAAAATGGAAGTGAGGAACCAGCATTTCATGAGGCCCACCTCCTCTGGCTCTTCCAAACTGTCGAAGAGCCAAGCACGGATTGTAAGAGATTCCTCCTTGGATACCAATCAACGGGACATTAGGGTATTCTCCGCAACGGTCGATAACAGCTACCTCATCCAAACCTCTGAGAGTCCAGGTGATGTCATTATCAGTGAGAGACATTAACCTCCGAGCCCAACCTTTTCCTTCTTCATTCTTCAGCACGAACTTGGGAAGGTGCGAAATAAACCACCTTACTAGCAAAGGAGCACAGCACCACGGAGTCCCCCGTTTTCGAGCAGTACGAGCATAGAGTTGTTGTAGAATATCACCCAAAAGAGTGGGTACCGGATTACGAGACATGAAGATCCTTATGACATGGATACTGATAAAGGTGTCAGGGTTGGGAAACAGCACCAGACTATAGATCAAAAGAGCTAGAATATCCTCATATGCCTTGAAGTCCAAGTCATTCCAGAAATCATTAGCCTTGCCAACCAGAAATTTGACCAAAAAGCCCTTGATCCCATTTCTAGTTTCCCAGTTGGACAATACCTCTTCCTTGGTCAAAGGGAGAATTGCAGCAATCTCCTCAGGCCTAGGAGTCTTTTCCAAACCAGTGAATGGAGTTTGTTCCAAGACAGGAATCCCAAGCAAATAAGAAAATTCTTCCAGGGTAGGAACCAGCTGGAAGTCTTGAAAGGTGAAACAGTGATACAGAGGGTCATAAAACTGGGTCAGAACACTTATCAGTTGTTGGTCCCATTTTGCAGTGATCAAGCCAAGGAGAGAGCCATGTCTGTTGATGAAAGAAGAAGTGTTTGGAATCTTTCCAACCAAATCCTTGAGCAAAGTTGGTGGTTGAACAAAGTTGAGCCGGACAGTATTCCTACGCACGGGCATCATGATGTCCTACAAAACAGAGCAAAGATGAAACCTTTTTGTCTTTGAAATGGGTTAGCCTTTTATACAGGATGCATGCAATGGTATGATGGCATGATGCTATGATGAAGCACATCACAAGTATTCACATAGGCAAATAAGGCACACAAGTCACACAAGACACCCTTAGGTTTCAGGCCAGTATGAGTTTCAGGTATTACCCTCTTTTGGTTTTGTCGGTTAAAAACGTGTCCTATCAAAAGTAACCGGGTTCTAGAGGATCTCAAATCATTGGCTACCCTCAATCGGTCATAACTCCAGCATCGCAATCTTTTCTCGCGGCCAGAACCATCTCGAGAGTTTAGCCTCAATGAGTGTAGCATACTGCTACTGTCCTAATAGCCAAGTTGGTCAATTTAGGGTTCTAAGGTTGGTTGGTGTTTAATGACCCCTTAGAAGACCTATATTCTCCCCGTTACAACACAAGGGATATAGGTACAGACTAAGATGCCACACCAACGTAGCCACTGCTTCACCCATGTCGGTCTACGCCGGACAGGTCCCTCACAGATTATGCTACCTAAAAAGGGTATATCCCAGATCCGGGTTAGGATCTATGAAACTCCGATGCAAAGCCCACAAATAATAAAAGCAAACAAAGCAAACAATTGAAAACAAAGGTGATCTAAACCCTAAGGTTACTCCACTTTAAAAATTCTCCCCAGCAGAGTCGCCAGTTCTGTGATACGGTGGGAGAACTGACTAGGGTTTTGCGTTTGTATTCGCAAATGTTGCGGTTAGCAAGAGTCGCCACCGACTTTTTATTTTATCCTAAGAAAAGGTTAAAAAGCACAGCAAAAACCTTTTGAGATGTTTTCTCGGGTTCGGGGAGTAGATTATAGAAAGGGAAGGTATTAGCACCCTTTCTATCCATGGTTATCCATGGGCTCTTAGTTACTTGCTTAGATCACTTGCCTTTTGTTTTCAATTGTTTTAAATGGTGCTTTGTGTGTGGGTTTTGAAAATATTTTGAAAAGATGCCAATGTGGTGGCAACCTTTGTAATGATCCATGTGGGGATGTATACAAAGATGTATGTCTTTTGAAAAGGTTTTCATTTGTTTTTTTGAAAGTTGTTTTGAAAGTGTAGTGATGTGTGATTTTGAAATTAGGCAAGTGTTTTGTTTTGCAAGTTTGATTCAAGCAACTAAGAGGTTATCTACTCCTAAATTTCTTAAAAGATTATTGCTATGTTTTAACCCTTTTAACAAGTTTGTTCCACCATTGTATTTGGTGGACAATCTTGTGTTAGGATGTGAAAGGGACAGGCGCGGGTCATCGTTTAGACCATAATTGCAACGGTGTTGAATGTCTTTGGGCAATTTTCTTTAAGGGACTCGATCATTTGTTTTTGTTTGTTTTTGAAAAGTTTTGTCGAGGGACTATGATCATTCAAATTGTTTGCTTTGCCCAAAGAAGTTCAACGTACAATATGGCCCATTTATTTGAAGGCAACAAGTGGAATACCCTAGGGGTGCAAGTGTGATTTGTGTGTCCATTTTCATGCTTGCTTATCTTGTATTAGGTCAAACTATTTTTTAGTTTTTTCGCATACAAACCCTAATTCTAACATGTTATCATTAGAAAGCAATAAAGTGCAAAATTAAATTTACTAAGCTATTACAAAACCAAATATGGGAAGGGGGGGTACAAATGTTCAAATGGGGATATTGACAAGAATTTAAATCTAAATTATTACATCATTTTGAATATTTGTAATTTAATCAATGTACAAAAATTAAATAACAATGCAAGATGTAAAAGAAATATTTTGTATATGTATGAAAAAAAATATTATTTATGTAAAAGAAAATAAAAAAATATATTATTTCTTGGAGTATTTTGAATTTAGGGCAAAAACCCTAATTTTATTAAGAAAATGTATTATTATCTAACTTAAGACAAATATTTATTTATTATTTATAAAAATAAAATAAAATGAAGTATATTATGAAAAAAGTATTTTTGTATCAAATATTAATAAAAAATGAAAAATTCAAGTATTTTTATATTTTAGCTTGAATATATTAATGAACATATATATATATATATATATATTAAACCTTAAATATGTATTAGACACAAAAATAAATATTTATTTAATATTTTAATAAAATAAATAAAAAGGTATTTTTTATGTGAAATATTTTCAGAAGGTAAATAAAAATAAAAATGTGTTTTACACTATTTTTCTAATTATTCTAATAATAGTATATATATATATAATATTTATAAACAAAAGAAATGAACAAATAAATATGCAATAAATACAAAAAATGATGGAAAAAATATTTTTAATTTTTTAATGCCATGAGAAAAAATAAACAAAGTCAACCAAAAAAGAAAAAGTCAAAAAGAGTCAAAAATGAAGCAAATGGGCTCAGGGGGTGTAAACATGGAAATAGGGTGTGAAAAGAAAATAGTTCCAGGCCCAGCCCAGACCACTTCTTCTTCAACCTCTGTACAACATCCTTCAAGCAAAACACGCGTTTTTTATCTCTGGATTCCTGGACTTTCAAGCAAAACTCATAACATGAAAAGTGTAGAGCATTAAGAGACGGTTTCAACCATATAAAGAACTTGACCTATCTCTCTAAGATGAGGGAGAATTTCTCCTCCCCCAATTTCTGACCTAACTTTTTATCAATGTTCAGACATGAAATTCTCTAAGCACACGAAATATAAATGAAATCTAATCATATGAGCATGTTCAGGGCTATGATTGTGACATGTTTTCTTCAAAAACCTAAAGCTAACAATGCCTAATAAGGGAGATAGAACTCCATGAATATACCTGTTCAGTTGGAATCGAGCTTTGCAATGGAGGATGTTTCAGAGTGAAATGATGACTTGTATAGCTTCCTTGAAGTGTAAGGATGCTTTTCCAAGTCCTACTTTGTCTTGAAACTCCCTGAATCGAACTAGTGAACTCCAACTGCAAAACAGAAATTTAAAAATGGTGAAGTGGCTTGGAGGTGTTACAGGTCAGGTTTCAGGACATGGTTAGCTTGCATATGTTGTAAGGAAGGTAGAGGAACAAGTTTGGACAAGAATGCTCGAAGGGATTGAGAGATAGCACTCAATCTGCAGGGCTTGCTCTGTTTGAGCAGTTTTGTGGTGTTTCTGAGATGGAGAGTGCTTGAGAGGCAAATGGCTCGTGCAAAAGCTTGGTTGGGTAGTTTGGAATGTGTTTGATAGCTTTTGTGTTGTGTCTCTATGCTGAGATGAGAGTTGTGATAAGTTATGGACTTTTCTTGAACTTGAAGCAAACAAAAGCCAGTTGAGGTTTTAGGTCAGTAGGGGGCCTCCTAATGTGCTGCATAATCCTCTCTTGATCAGAGCAACTTGTCCATAATCTTGTGCCAAAAGGATTTAGCTTGTACCTTCTTGATTTCCAATTGGACATAAAGCTAACCTTTTCAAGAATGGAAAGTTTACTTTATCTAAAAATGGATCAATCTTGTGTACAATGCTTGAACTCATGGAACAACACTTTGGCACAATGAACAAGCATTAAATTAAGGAGTGTAATTTGGTTTAAGGACCTGTAAAGTAGCACAAACTATGCTGAGTTCAAATTTGCAAAGTTATGGATATGGAACTTGGTCATGAACAAAGTGGTTTTTTGCTATATTGTGAAATTCGATTCTCTCTAACCATGAGGTTGTTTGAGAAGTTATTGGACATTTTGGAAAGCTTGGAATGTGTACTACAATCCATCTTTGAAGTGAAAATTAAAATTCCAAGTGGAAGGGTATGAAAAGTGGCCTTGAAGTGGGGTAGAAAACCTTGTCAAAATAGGTTAAAAATTCACTAAGTTAAAAATGGTTTAGTGCCCTTATTCAAAAAATTATAACTTGAGATACAAGCTTCAAATGAGAAAACTTTGTGAATCAAAGTTGTAGATTATGCAACAAGCTACAACTTTCATGTTTTGACTTTTGTTTGAATCCAAATGGATCTTGGTGAAAAGATGGGGCAAAGTTGGGAAAAAATTAGGGTTTTTCATAACTTAGAAAAATTCTAAGTTATGAAAAATTCCATTTTCCAACCCTAATTTGCATTTTGTGATTTCTTGATGAACAAGTTTCATGATTTGGCATGTTTTTGATGAAAAATGAATCTTGACTCTTGATTTTGACCAAAAAGTCAAAGTTTGACTTTTCAATATACAGTCAAAATTGATCAATTGACTGGGAAATTCAACTGTCAATCTTGTGTACTTGGGATCTTTTGAGCTTGATGAACATGTCAAGATAATTCCATGGGGTCCTTGAGCCCATATGTGAGCTTGTTTTGCCATTGTCTAGGTCAAACAGTCAAAAATTGCCTTTGTGCAGTCAAAACCCTAAAAATGACCATTTTGCCCTTTTGGTGATCTGATCAAATTTCTTGTGGAATTGTGATCCAAACTTGATCAAATGGTCCATATGAGTTCATAATGTTGATGTGGATCAAATTTCATGAGGTTTGACTGTCAATTGGCCACAGTTGACTTTTTCCCCAATACAGCTGATTTCTAGGTCAACTATCCAATTGACTGGGCAACACTTGGAATCAAGACTTGAAACTTGGTGAGGATAAACTTGGGAGTCCAACATGAAGCATGAAAGTTATCTTAGGCATTTTAGGTCAAAACATCCTTAGGCAAACACAAACCCTAATTTGAGTCCACAGTGCAAGGAGAAGTCTTGAGCAGAGGGAACCCTAACTGGATCTTGATCTTCAAAGGTCTTGTGATGAGAAAATGTTGAGGAAATGGGAGGGCAAATTTTGGGGTACAACAAACATGGAAGACTCAATTGAGATGAGACCAAAAGGGTTGCTTATAGGACACCTTGAGCTTTCTAAAAAGTCACATAACACCTTCAAATAGTCAAAATTGAGGAAGTTATGCATTGGTGAAATTGACCCTTTTTGCAAAATTGCCAAAAGTCAAAAGTGCCTCAAATTGCAATTTTTGCTAAATGGGCCTAACTTTTTGCATTTGTTTTGAGTTGGTAGCATGGTCCACGAGCCCCAACTTTTCCCTTTTGTCTTTATCTTATTTTTTCTATTTTTTTTTTTATTTTTATTGCAATTAAATCAATTTAAATCAAAACAAATCATGAAAAAATCCAAATCATTGAAACCTCAACATCTTGTGCATGTTTCAGGTTCTATATCCAGCTAGCAAGTGAATCAATTCGTGCAAGGCATAGGTGGGCACAAAAAGATTGATTTTGGCCTATTTTGGAAAGATTTTCAAGTGAATCAAATCTAGATAAAAAATCATAATTGATAAAGATTGAGAGCATAATTTCAACCCTAATTCAATCCTTGGTATATAGTGGGCAATGGCAGATCAAAAACACAAGCTTTGGAGGCATGTAGAAAGAGAACCAAACTTGAAAAAACTCAAAGAAAGTGATAATCTGATTTTACACTTCCAGACGTTTTCAAGACTCATAAGCCATTCCATTCACTTCCTGGGATTGCAAGGAAGCCATAGCAATCAGAAACAAGGACCCTCGCGCGCTAGAACTCACTGTAAGTGGTCCACGGTTGGCCGTTATTTTCATAATCGAATCTCGTCATTCTTGCATATTTATCATGTTTCAATAGTATATTATGAATCCCTAACACATTTGCAAGCTACTCATAACAATTTAATTGCATTTTTATTGGCTATACTGGAATCTACCATTGCTAGGTTTTGTTGTCTCGTTGTAGGATCTTTTGGCACAGGTGAAATTGGTCTAAATGGAAGAGGTCATTGTGATCAGCGGGTCAAACCCAGCTGATCCATGGTTTTGAATTTTATTTATATGGCTTGTATATGATTTCTGAAGTGCACAGGGTTACAGCTACAGTGTCATATCCATAGGTAAAAGTTATGAGTTTTAAACGACGGATCCACGGAAGAAGACGATAGCGTGTCATCACTTTACTGGTCGGTTTAAATTCTGGCGTGTTTATTCTGGCCAGAAAACTATGACTCTGATTTGTTGTTTGTTTTTGTATGTCGATAAACTAACACCCAGCGCAGTTGTTCAGAAGGAGGAAGTCAGAAATTCATGATTCTGGGTTCGATCCCAAGCGTGACCCTCTGGCATTTTTCCCTTTTGTTTTCACCAGATCAAGCGCCTACATCTGCTGGGGGTTATCTTCTGATTTCACCAACCAAGACCAGATCAAGCATCCCCTGGGCGTCATCCTCTGGATCCATCAATCCTAGCCAGATCCAGTGAACCTCATCTTCTGATGGTCATAATCTGCTGGATCCACTAGCCAGGAGCAGGTCCAGTATCACCATCCTCTGGACCATCATCTTCTGGTCACCATCATCTTCTGGATCATCATCCTCTGATCAGAGCCGTTGATACCAGGCCACTTTTTCTTTTATTCTTTTATATTTTCTTTATTTAATTTATTTGTTTATCTTACTAACAACAAAATTAATTCTTTATATATATATATATATATATATATATATATATATATATATATATATATATATATATATATATATATATATATATATATATATATATATATATATATATATATATATATATATATATATATATATATATATATATATATATATATATTTATCCAATTAGATTTAGGTTTTTTTTTATCAAAAAATTAATTTAATTAGTTTATTTGATGTTAGGGTAACTTTAATTCTTTTGTAAATAAATTAAAACAAGTTAGAAATTAGGGTTTTATTTAATTTAAATTCTATTTTTCTTTTCTTAAAAATAACTAAAAATACAAAAATAGGTCATCTAAATTAATTTATCCGATTTAATTTCATTAGTAATTAGGTTTTTGCATATTTAATTCAAATCTTATTTTTCTTAAAAATAATAAAAAACAACAAAAACAATATTTTTTCTTTTAATTAGGTTAGACGGGGTCAAAACCCTAATCTCCTATCGTTCTTAATTCATCGTGCGCGTTTTATTATTATTTTTACAATATTGATGTAATTGCTCATGGGATGTAATAGATTAATTAGGACTTTTTCGTTCACTTATCGTTTTTTACAGGTTATTTTTGGCTATGTAATTAATACCCAAAGCCTTGTAATAGCGTAGATTTACTTTCCGCACTTTAATTTCCGCAAATATAAACTGTTAGATGTATGATATTAGGGATGCATGGCAAGAATGTATGTAATTTTAAAACGGTTAGTGTGATCGGTGGATCTGGAACTGACTGTTTAACGCTGGTTCGCGAAATGTCGCGGAAGCAAGAGTCGCCACCGTCTTTTATTTTCTCCAAATGGAAAGGACAAAAGCACAGAAAAATTCCTTAAAGAGATTGCTCTCGGTTCGGGAGGTAGGTTATAGAAAGGGAAGGTGTTAGCACCCTTTCTATCCATGGTTATCCATGGGCTCTTAGGTACTTGCTCATTGTGTTTTCAAAAATGTTTGCTTGCTTTTCAATTGTGTTTTAAAGAGTTTTTTTGAAAAATTTCAGTTCGACTCGTACGTCAGAGTGTTTGAAAAATTTGCTTGGAAAGCTTTTGAAAAGTGTTGGTGTGAAAAGTCTTTGAATTTTTGTTTTGAAGAGAGCAAGTATCCATGAGTCGTCTACCTACCCTAAGGAATTCGTCTGTGTAAATGTCCTTTAAAGTAGTGCCATCCCACCATTGAGAGGTAGGTAGCACCACCGTTGGAGGTGTTCGGGTCAATTCGAGTTTGTAGGGACATGGTGATCACCGGAGCAATGGGAAGACACCTTAGAAGCTACCCTCATGCCAGGTTCCCGGATCATGAGGACTTACTAAGACATCCTCTACTCGACGATCACCTTTCGAAAGGCAAGGCAACAGTGAGGCGTACCCTAGGGGTGGTGTGTGCGAATTGTGTATCGTTTTCATTGATGTTTGTCTTGTCATGTTTATTGGTGTTCTACGCTTGATTTTATTTTAAGTCCATACATTCTTTCATGCTTTTGTTAACAGTTAAAAGTTGCGGGAAAAGTAAATCTAAGACTATTACAAATGGCGCGGGTCCACATCATCAAAATTAAACCGGACCCGATTTGACAAGAAAATAAAGAAATTAAATAAAAGTGCGAAAAGTATAATTGTTACAACGCTTTGGGAGAATTACATAATTATAATAAACGACATAAAATAAATGCGCGAAAATAAATTACGAACATGGGCGTTGGACCCTTTTGCGAAATATTATTAATAAGGAATTAAAATTAAGAATTAAAAGAAAATGTTTTTTAGTATTTTTGTGTTTTTTGAGATTTAAAAAAAAGAATTAATTAAAAACCAAAATGAAATGTTAAACCTAGTTCTAATTATTTTTAAGTTTATTATGAAAGTATTAAAATTTAACCTAAATGCAACCCTAATTAGTTTACAAGTTTAATTATGAAAATAAATAAATCACTAATATTATGGCAAAAAAAAAGGAAAATTAAAAGGAATAAAAAGTCATTAACCTAATGCTATATTTTTGGATTTTTTTATGGAAGAAAGAATTAAAGTTGCAACCTAAATTAATACTAAGTTAATTTACATACAATTTATTTATGAAAATAACTAAAATAAAATAAATATTATATTGTTCTCTTTTTCTGATTTTTGTGTATTTTATAATTTGTAAAGAAATAGTAATTAGTTTAAACAAATAAAGAAAATAAAATAAGAATTAAAAATAAAACAAGAAAAATATAGAGAAAGCAAACCAGGGGTTTCAGGCCCTAAAGTGGAGGTTTTTGTTTCAGGGCATTATAATCAAATTAAATTGTACCAAAAGCTTCGTACAGTCCCTGTGAGCACAAAACAATCCACAAAATACGTTAATGATGCATGAATCGAAGTATGCGTTTATGGAAAAAATTCAAACCGTGTGACTTGTTCTTGCGTGTTCTTGGAGCTTTATGGCTTGTTTTTTTTTATTCCAATCCGTTCCTGGGAATATCAACAGTGTGTTGGAATCACTCTAAGGCTTTGAATTGTGCTTGAATGTGGAATTCGGTTTTCAAATTTTCCTTGAATTTTGGAATTTGCTTCTGGTGTTCTGTAGCAGCTTGTGCCCTCTTGGCTTTAGGGTTTGCTTCAATATTTATGTTGGAAGGGAATTATGGTACAAACTAGGTCAAAGATCCATGAAAATAAGAGAATTAGGTTTAGGTTTTCCACCTTTAACAAACTTTCCCTTTTTTTAAGCAAACCAAGACTTGGTGTACAACATAACCCTAAACTAGGTCAAAGATCCATGAAATAAGAGAATTAGGTTTAGGTTTTCCACCTTTAACAAACTTTCCCTTTTTTTAAGAAAAACCAAGACTTGGTGTACAACATAACCCTAAACTAGGTCAAAGATCCATGAAATAAGAGAATTAGGTTTAGGTTTTTTCATCCTTAACAAACTTTCCCTTTTTTTTAGGCAAAACCAAGACTTGGTGTATAATCTAACCCTAGCATGAGTTTGTGAGCTGGCACATGATATATGGAAGCTATCCCAATTCAAATGACACTATTTCATTGACTTTTGAATTTTATTTGAATTTTTAAAGATTTAAAATGAATTAAATTATCAAAAATTAAATAAAATAGAAAAATCAATATTTGGTCTTGAAATTAATCATGGGGCACGTGTGTGGCATGACAAGGCTGAATCAAGTGGAAGAAAGTGGGCCCTTTTGTCAAAAATTGAAGTTTCAAGGATAGTTGACTTTTGCCATTTCACAAAAATTTCCCAACTACTACAAGGCATAACTTGCTCAATTTTTAAGCTTTTCTCATGTTCTTGGACATTTTGGAAAGGTCTTTGAGTCCTTTAACCAATGCCTTTGGTCCCATGTCATTTTGATTTACCAATCTCAAGTTATGGTCTTTGACTTAAAGTCCCTTTTTGTTGACTTTTGAAAATGACCTATAATGTTGAAATTGATAACTTTTTGTGAGAGCATTTCTTGGACTTGAAGTATGAAGATGAGTTGTAGGAAATGTCTTTATCTTCAAAATGAGCTTTGGATGGAATTTTTCTGATAATCCATGTGAAAGTTATGCCCTGGTCAATTTCAGTTGACTTTTTCAGCTGTCCAAATATAGTAACTTTTGCATCTTTGATGATTTCTGAGCCAAATTTTGAGAATCATGATCAAGCATTGATCAAATGATGTTTGTGGCTTCAAAATGATATGTTGACCAAAAATTTGAACTTTTGACTGTCAAATGACCATTTTGCCCCTACAGTTGACTGTAGTGCAATTTAGGGTTTTGACTGTGCAATTTTGAGCTGAATGCCTTGAAACTTGATATGAGGATACTTGACCATCTTTGTAGGCATGTGAGACTTGATTGGGCTTTTGAACACTCCATTTTCTTGATCAGCACACAAACCCTAGTTTTGACTGTATGGAGGCCTTTGCACTGTGCAACTCTTGGGGAATTTTGTAGCTTGACTTGGCAGTTTATTGGAGAATATGGGAGGGCAAATTTTGGGGTACAACAGTTGCCCCTGTTCAATCTTCTTAGACCTGAGGATGCAGATTATCTGACGTGCCTTTCGTAATCCGAAGGTAGAAGATGATTGGACACTAGAGTGCCCAGAAATTTGCGCTCACATGGTAGCAGTGATGGGGGAATGGGCTTATAGATGCCATTTGGGGGTTGATGAATAGGATGATGGGCTTATAGATGCCATCTGGATGTTGATCACGTAGGAGATTCTTTAGCGAGAACCTGCATACCTGCAAAAGAAAAATGAGTACCTGACACGTTGCAGGAGCTGATTTCAGATGCTTGATATAGATGTGTCCTGACTGGTTACAGGAGCTGAGTCTGGAGCTTCAAACGGCGATGAATGAACCAGAGATGGTTACTGCCTTAGCATGAATGGTAAGAGAACCTTGAGTGACTTTAACTTCAACAACGCTCGTTGAGAAAATCTTGATGGGAATTACCGTCTTCGCAGTATCGGGAAGAGGACCAAAGGAAATTATAACTTGAAAGCTGGACCTAAAACGGAAGTCTCATGCACCGTCGGAGAGAAAACCAATAGGACATTATAATCTCAAAGGAAAACCTAAAAATGGAAATCTCATGCACCGTCGGAGAGAGAACCAATAGGAAAATAAAATCTGAAAGAAAGACCTAAAATGGAAATCTCATGCACCGTCGGAGAGAGAACCAAAATGGAATTATAATCTTAAAGAAAACCTAAAATGGAAATCTCATGCACCGTCGGAGAGAGAACCAAAATGGAATTATAAAATCTGAAAGAAAGACCTAAAATGGAAATCTCATGCACCATCGGAGAGAGAACCAAAATGGAATTATAATCTCAAAGAAAAACCTAAAATGGAAATCTCATGCACCGTCGGAGAGAGAACCAATAGGACATTATAACCTGATAACTTCTACTGAGTCTTCATCAGAAAAATCTGTTGGGAGTCGATTTAGCTGGACTAGAGAGGTTTTTTGATAAGGATGTGATGAAGGAATCTGAGACGATTGCTACTCCGAATATATGATGAAGGAATCTGGGACGATTACTACCTCAGCAGGACGATGAAGGAATCTGGGACGATTACTACCTCAGCATGACGATGAAGGAATCTGGGACGATTACTACCTCAGCAGAATGATGAAGGAATCTGGGACGATTACTACCTCAGAAGAATGATGAAGGAATCTGGGACGATTACTACCTCAGCAGGATGATGAAGGAATCTGGGACGATTACTACTCCAAATATATGATGAAGGAATCTGGGACGATTACTACCTCAGCAGGATGATGAAGGAATCTGGGACGATTACTACCTCAGTAGGATGATGAAGGAATCTGGGACGATTACTACCTCAGATATATGATGAAGGAATCAGGAGCGATTACTACCTCAGAGGGATGATGAAGGAATCTGGAACGATTACTACCTCAGATATATGATGAAGGAATCTTGGACGATTACTACCTCAGCGGGGCTATGAAGGAATCAGGAGCGATTACTACCTCAGCAGGGCGATGAAGGAATCAGGAGCGATTACTACCTCAGCAGGGCGATGAAGGAATCAGGAGCGATTACTACCTCAGCAGGGCGATGAAGGAATCAGGAGCGATTACTACCTCAGCAGGGCGATGAAGGAATCAGGGACGATTACTACCTCAGCGGAATGATGAAGGAATCTGGGACGATTACTACCTCAGCAGAATGATGAAGGAATCTGGGACGATTACTACCTCAGCGGGTGATGAAGGAATCTGGGACGATTACTACCTCAACGGGTGATGAAGGAATCTGGGACGATTACTACCTCAACGGGTGATGAAGGAATCTGGGACGATTACTACCTCAGCGGGTGATGAAGGAATCTGGGACGATTACTACCTCAACGGGTGATGAAGGAATCTGGGACGATTACTACCTCAACGGGTGACGAAGGAATCTAGGACGATTACTACCTCAGCGGGATGATGAAGGAATCTGGGACGATTACTACCTCAACGGGTGATGAAGGAATCTGGGACGATTACTACCTCAACGGGTGATGAAGGAATCTGGGACGATTACTACCTCAGCAGAATGATGAAGGAATCTGGGACGATTGCTACCTCAACGGGTAAAGACTTTTATCTGTTGATCGTTCTTTCCTGAAAAAGTAATGAATTAGTTGTATGCAATGTCATAATGCATGAATTGCCTGATTTTAAGATGTTCTCAAAAATAAATGAGATTGGGGTGATATGATGCGTCTATGCATGCTATAATGATGTATGTGACGTTTTATGAATGTGTTTTTCGTCTAGGAAAGTAAATCCTTGACGGGTGCCGGGAAGTCGTATCCTGGGCTGATGTTGAAGAATAGATTTTGCTTCCGCTGGGGATGATAGTTGCAAGAATACCGGTAGGAGAAGATGACTCCGTTGCGGAATGAACTTGGCGAATGGTAGATTCTGCGGGGAGAAAAATACTCTAGCGACCATGCTGGGAAGCAATACTCTGTGGGAAGAGGGATGCCTTGCTGAATTGTTGATGACTTGCTGAGGATACCCTTGTTGTTGTATTGGAAGTGTTGATAGACTTTGTTGGGGTAAGAAGACTTTGTCGAAGACGCTCTTTCCGTGGCTTTTGGCTGAGGATAACCCAGTTATATCCTGTTAAGGAAATAACTCTTTAAATCAAGCCGGACGACGCGTTCGTACTCTGTGAGGGGATAAGCTTCCAGAATCTACTAGGGATAAGCTTACTGCTTGGGGATATGAATTCCAATTTTCTTGGGGAAACTGGATTGGATTCTCTGGGGAAGTTTTGAACTGTATTGGTTATGTTCTTCCACGGAACCTACCCTGATACCTTGGAGGATAGAACAATCAGATTGCTTAGACCACTCTTTACTGCCCCTGTTTCTATGGGGGAGGCACTTGTGGGGTGCTGATAATTGTTGATGGACAAACCTTCTTCTGGTAGACAGATGACAAGATGACAGGACATAGTCGTACGCTTTGAACCCTAACTTTTGCCTGGACCGCCCCTTCGGGTTTTCAGTCCACCGGGATACCCATTTTTGCCCAAGCCGCCTTTTCAGGTTTTCGACTTGCCGGGTGTACAGATTTTTTTCATTTCATCCCTTCATTTTGCCCGAGCCCTTTTGGTTCGCCGGGAAGCCCTTATTTTTGCCTAGGTATGTCAACCTAGCGGGTCTTTGATTTTGCGTAGTATCTTTTCGACTATGTCCACGCTCTCAGAATGTAGGGAGTTGCCCCTGTTAGCAGTGTTTTGCCATGCCACCAGAAGGTATTTGATCAGGCAAGATTTGTTGCTGGAGTGCCCCAAGTGACTCAGGCAGAGATTTGCCCCAGGCTTTTTGGCCTTTTGAGAGATTCTCTGGATCTTGACTTAACTGCCCCAGACGATGGACAATAGTCATGCCATGCCCCTTGATTGGAAGTGCTTCTGTTCATTAGGCTTTCGTCGTGCGAACTTCTATGCTGTTCAAACAAAAAGTCATATGCAAACAAAGTTATGTTAAAAATGCAAAGCTTATGTCTGTCTTGAAGATTTTGAAAATGCATTTTTTCATAGAACATGTGAATGTTTGTAAAACATGATGTCAACTCTGTATTTACCGTAGGCCTTCAGGAGTCAGGATACCTTTCGTAACAGTATGCTTTCGAACTAACCCCCGCTTCAGCTGGGACTTTTGAGGGTTATAACGTGGCCTGGTTCACGGCTTAAGAAACAAAGGATAAAGGCTCAAACTATTTGTACCCACCCACTCTTCGTGACGTTCTTCAAACCTAAACTCAGTTGATCATGCGTTAGACCTTGTTTGAGTCTTCATTCTGATTTTCCGGTGATGGTTCAGTCATTGATGATTTATTCTGAATAGGCAGTCATCATTTTTTGTCGAGGGTTTGTAGAACCTCTTTCTTTTTTGATTTTGTTATCCCTTTCTTTTTTGCCTGAACTGTTTCCTTTTTCGGAATTACAGTCAGCGGGATGCCCCAGTTTCGTAAGTCCCTTTCATAGGTTTTGACTTAATGAGTTTTTCGTTTATGATTTTTTTTTTGATCATGACTGCCTCTCCTTTTGATTGTTCGGAGCCATCACTGTCTTTTGTTTTTTTGGAAAAACTCATTTGGTGCCATTCATTGTGCACTTGGATCAACTGAGAAGACTACCCTGCCCCGGGTTATGATTAAGGGTTTTAAATTTCGAAAAGAAAAACTCCTACTTCTTTGGCTCAGAGGGGTTGGCGAGGGATTATCATCCTTATTACTCCAGTGTTTGGGAATTGAAACAATGCCTGTACCTCATCAGCGGGGTCTGTTCAAAAGCATACTGTAGATTATGGTATCGTTTTCGTCATCCTCCCTCAAGAGGCTTAGAATTAACGAGAGTTGACATCAGAAAAAATATGAAAATAATTTGCATAGAGTGAATACGAATATATTGATTCAAAACGGACATAAGCGATGCATTAATGTGATAACAATGTTTAACATGAATAAATGTTTGAACAATCAAAGAAAAATACAACTTGAACATTTGAATGAACAAAAGACATTCTCGATGATTTGGTGTAGGATCAGTGTTCAAACTCGACCTCCTTGGCGTCAATCAGGTCTTGGATCTTGTTCTTCAGGGTCCAACAGTCGTCGGTGTCATGTCCAGGACTGTCAGAATGGTAGGCACATCTCACACCCGGGTTGTACTTGGAAGAGGAAGTATCAGGATTTTGAGGAGGATCCTTTAGTGTGATCAGTTTTGCCTTCAGCAATTGTTGTAATGCCTGAGACAAAGACATGTTGATGTCAGTATACTTCCTATCTTGATGCTTTATCCTACGCCTATTGCTCTTTCTTGGTTGAACGGGCGTGGGATTAGAAATCTGGATTGCCCCTACATCATGATGACCCTTTTTACCATGTATAGCATTGGACTCCTTCTTCCCACTGTGGGGCTTTTTCTGAGCATCAGTAGGTGCGGTTTCTTGAATCTTCCCCGACTTGATACCAGCTTCGATTCTCTCCCCCGTCAAGACAAGATCTGTGAACCCAGCAGAAGAATTCCCAATCAGATGGTTGTAGAATGAACCAGACAAAGTCCCCAAGAACATGTCGACAAGCTCGCGGTCAGTCAGAGGTGGTTGTACCCTTCCAGCAAGGTCCCTCCATTTTTGAGCATACTCTTTGAAGCCTTCGCCTGTACCCATAGACATCCCCTGAAGCTGAGTACGCGTGGGAGCGAGGTCAGCATTATACTGGTAGTGTTTGTAAAATGCAGTGGCTAAGTCTTCCCAGGTACGGATGTTGGCTCCATTCAGTTGATAGAACCACTCGAGCTGAGTCCCCGAAAGACTCTCTTGGAAGAAATGGATCCATAAGTTTTTGTCAGCTGTATAGGGCTGGATCCTCCTTGTATAAGTCCTGAGATGCAACTTAGGACAGGATGCCCCATCGTATTTAGCAAAGGCAGGTACCTTGAATTTGCGCGGGATCACTACCCCAGAAGACAGACCTAGATCCTCGAAGTCCAGACCAGGCACCTTTTGTATCTCCATAGCACTTAACCGGTCTTCCAACTGTTTGTACTTATCCTCAGCCGGAGGGTACTGTTCGTCGTCAAAATCTGTCTCGTTGTCGGAGACCACTGGACTAGGCACCTCTCTCTCATGGTGACTGTTTTCCCTCACAGATGGGGTAGTCCTCTCAGTTTCAGTCTGCGGTGTATTCCCAGATCTGCGCCTGGGGCTGAACAAGACAGTCCTCTTCTTCTTCTTGTCCTTCTTCAAGAGCAAAGCCTTCAGATCTTGCTGCCCCTGGGTCAAATTCATGATCAGCTCTTGGAACTGGGCGTTCTGAGCCTGGAGGTCCTTGATAGTCTGCTCGGCTGATGATTCAGGATTCATGACGATCGGCTGAAATAAACAGCGGAGAAGGGTAAGCAACCTGTCAAAGGGATACCTGCAATGCAATGAGATGTATGACATGCATGTAATGTTTTCAAGGACCTCGCGGGGTAAACAGAGAAACTTTATTAGCATTTGGAACCGGTAGCTTGATTGAAGGAACCTCCTGTTGTAGAGAGCCCTTCTTCAAGGGTCAAAGGCTCACCATATCCAGTGGGTCATAGCCCCTGACGACCTTAGCTAGAGGAAAATAAATCCTCTTTGCCCCTTGCTGGGCAGTTGGTTCATCATGACCTGCATCACAAGCCCTTGAGATCCTTGAAATGGGTTAGGATGTATGCAATGGTATGCAATGGTATGATGTCATGCTATGCATGGGGTGATGTAGGTAAACCCTGCTATGAGTCCCAATTAAGGACTATAAACAGACCCTGCAAGAAATTCAGTATACTTTGTTATGAGTCCCAATTAAGGACTATAAACAAAACCTGCAAGAAATTTGGTAAACCTTGTCATGAGTCCTAGCTAAGGACTATAAACAAAACCTGTAAGTAGTTCATGTGTCAGCTAACAAGCATGCAAGTAGGCAAGTACAAAGGCACACAAGTCACACAAAAGAGCCCTTAGAGTTTAGGCCAGCATGAAGTTTGGGGTACTACCCTCTTGAAGTGGGTGGGTTCAACCTGTCCTATTAGAAGTAACCGGGTTCTAAGGGTCCCAATATCACGGGATTGCTTTCATTGTTCATCGTTTCGATTTAGCCACTGAACTGGCGACCGAAATATTCCAGGAAAGCAACCCTCAATTGAGTGTAGTATCGAGTATCAACCAACCTCGGACTGCACCAAAGTCAGTTATCTCACTACCCTAAAGAGGCCAAGATGGTTCGATTAAGGTTCCTGAGGTCTGTTGATGCTTCATGACACCACATGGAGGCCCCGTACTCTCCTTGACTGAACTCAAGGGTTACCGGTACACACCAAAGTGCCACATCAACGTAGCAGACTGCTTCAACCATGTCGGTATACCCCGCACAGTTCCCTCACAGCCTTGTTGCTACTTTCTAAGAAGGTATCCCCAGATCCGGGTTAGGATCTATAGAACTCCCAAGACAGTCCCACAATTTAAAGCAAGCAAGTCAATACAATTGAAAATATAGTTATGAACTAACCCTAAGGTACACCTCACTTTAAGTTTTAGTCCCCAGCAGAGTCGCCAGTTCTGTGATCGGTGGATCTGGAACTGACTGTTTAACGCTGGTTCGCGAAATGTCGCGGAAGCAAGAGTCTCCACCGTCTTTTATTTTCTCCAAATGGAAAGGACAAAAGCACAGAAAAATTCCTTAAAGAGATTGCTCTCGGTTCGGGAGGTAGGTTATAGAAAGGGAAGGTGTTAGCACCCTTTCTATCCATGGTTATCCATGGGCTCTTAGGTACTTGCTCATTGTGTTTTCAAAAATGTTTGCTTGCTTTTCAATTGTGTTTTAAAGAGTTTTTTTGAAAAATTTCAGTTCGACTCGTACGTCAGAGTGTTTGAAAAATTTGCTTGGAAAGCTTTTGAAAAGTGTTGGTGTGAAAAGTCTTTGAATTTTTGTTTTGAAGAGAGCAAGTATCCATGAGTCGTCTACCTACCCTAAGGAATTCGTCTGTGTAAATGTCCTTTAAAGTAGTGCCATCCCACCATTGAGAGGTAGGTAGCACCACCGTTGGAGGTGTTCGGGTCAATTCGAGTTTGTAGGGACATGGTGATCACCGGAGCAATGGGAAGACACCTTAGAAGCTACCCTCATGCCAGGTTCCCGGATCATGAGGACTTACTAAGACATCCTCTACTCGACGATCACCTTTCGAAAGGCAAGGCAACAGTGAGGCGTACCCTAGGGGTGGTGTGTGCGAATTGTGTGTCGTTTTCATTGATGTTTGTCTTGTCATGTTTATTGGTGTTCTACGCTTGATTTTATTTTAAGTCCATACATTCTTTTATGCTTTTGTTAACAGTTAAAAGTTGCGGAAAAAGTAAATCTAAGACTATTACAAATGGCGCGGGTCCACATCGCCAAAATTAAACCGGACCCGATTTGACAAGAAAATAAAGAAATTAAATAAAAGTGCGAAAAGTATAATTGTTACAACGCTTTGGGAGAATTACATAATTATAATAAACGACATAAAATAAATGCGCGAAAATAAATTACGAACATGGGCGTTGGACCCTTTTGCGAAATATTATTAATAAGGAATTAAAATTAAGAATTAAAAGAAAATGTTTTTTAGTATTTTTGTGTTTTTTGAGATTTAAAAAAAAGAATTAATTAAAAACCAAAATGAAATGTTAAACCTAGTTCTAATTATTTTTAAGTTTATTATGAAAGTATTAAAATTTAACCTAAATGCAACCCTAATTAGTTTACAAGTTTAATTATGAAAATAAATAAATCACTAATATTATGGCAAAAAAAAAGGAAAATTAAAAGGAATAAAAAGTCATTAACCTAATGCTATATTTTTGGATTTTTTTATGGAAGAAAGAATTAAAGTTGCAACCTAAATTAATACTAAGTTAATTTACATACAATTTATTTATGAAAATAACTAAAATAAAATAAATATTATATTGTTCTCTTTTTCTGATTTTTGTGTATTTTATAATTTGTAAAGAAATAGTAATTAGTTTAAACAAATAAAGAAAATAAAATAAGAATTAAAAATAAAACAAGAAAAATATAGAGAAAGCAAACCAGGGGTTTCAGACCCTAAAGTGGAGGTTTTTGTTTCAGGGCATTATAATCAAATTAAATTGTACCAAAAGCTTCGTACAGTCCCTGTGAGCACAAAACAATCCACAAAATATGTTAATGATGCATGAATCGAAGTATGCGTTTATGGAAAAAATTCAAACCGTGTGACTTGTTCTTGCGTGTTCTTGGAGCTTTATGGCTTGTTTTTTTTTATTCCAATCCGTTCCTGGGAATATCAGCAGTGTGTTGGAATCACTCTAAGGCTTTGAATTGTGCTTGAATGTGGAATTCGGTTTTCAAATTTTCCTTGAATTTTGGAATTTGCTTCTGGTGTTCTGTAGCAGCTTGTGCCCTCTTGGCTTTAGGGTTTGCTTCAATATTTATGTTGGAAGGGAATTATGGTACAAACTAGGTCAAAGATCCATGAAAATAAGAGAATTAGGTTTAGGTTTTCCACCTTTAACAAACTTTCCCTTTTTTTAAGCAAACCAAGACTTGGTGTACAACATAACCCTAAACTAGGTCAAAGATCCATGAAATAAGAGAATTAGGTTTAGGTTTTCCACCTTTAACAAACTTTCCCTTTTTTTAAGAAAAACCAAGACTTGGTGTACAACATAACCCTAAACTAGGTCAAAGATCCATGAAATAAGAGAATTAGGTTTAGGTTTTTTCATCCTTAACAAACTTTCCCTTTTTTTAGGCAAAACCAAGACTTGGTGTATAATCTAACCCTAGCATGAGTTTGTGAGCTGGCACATGATATATGGAAGCTATCCCAATTCAAATGACACTATTTCATTGACTTTTGAATTTTATTTGAATTTTTAAAGATTTAAAATGAATTAAATTATCAAAAATTAAATAAAATAGAAAAATCAATATTTGGTCTTGAAATTAATCATGGGGCACGTGTGTGGCATGACAAGGCTGAATCAAGTGGAAGAAAGTGGGCCCTTTTGTCAAAAATTGAAGTTTCAAGGATAGTTGACTTTTGCCATTTCACAAAAATTTCCCAACTTCTACAAGGCATAACTTGCTCAATTTTTAAGCTTTTCTCATGTTCTTGGACATTTTGGAAAGGTCTTTGAGTCCTTTAACCAATTCCTTTGGTCCCATGTCATTTTGATTTACCAATCTCAAGTTATGGTCTTTGACTTAAAGTCCCTTTTTGTTGACTTTTGAAAATGACCTATAATGTTGAAATTGATAACTTTTTGTGAGAGCATTTCTTGGACTTGAAGTATGAAGATGAGTTGTAGGAAATGTCTTTATCTTCAAAATGAGCTTTGGATGGAATTTTTCTGATAATCCATGTGAAAGTTATGCCCTGGTCAATTTCAGTTGACTTTTTCAGCTGTCCAAATATAGTAACTTTTGCATCTTTGATGATTTCTGAGCCAAATTTTGAGAATCATGATCAAGCATTGATCAAATGATGTTTGTGGCTTCAAAATGATATGTTGACCAAAAATTTGAACTTTTGACTGTCAAATGACCATTTTGCCCCTACAGTTGACTGTAGTGCAATTTAGGGTTTTGACTGTGCAATTTTGAGCTGAATGCCTTGAAACTTGATATGAGGATACTTGACCATCTTTGTAGGCATGTGAGACTTGATTGGGCTTTTGAACACTCCATTTTCTTGATCAGCACACAAACCCTAGTTTTGACTGTATGGAGGCCTTTGCACTGTGCAACTCTTGGGGAATTTTGTAGCTTGACTTGGCAGTTTATTGGAGAATATGGGAGGGAAAATTTTGGGGTACAACAGTTAGCAAACCCTAAATGTGCAAAGATAATAACTTGAAATTGAATCACTCGCACATGCGCACTCTTAGGGTATACTCCCACTTCGGTTGCCTTCGGTAAATGGTCATTAAGTATAGGATACTTTAGTGGTCTCTCTCTTGTCTAAACAAAGATCAAAGTCCCATTCGGAAAAGTTGCCTCGGAAAGGTTGCCTCGGATATGTTGCCTCGAATATTGATCTTAAGACATTAGGGTTATTACTAAGACGTCCTAACATTGCTTTAGTGATCATACGTCCCTTTCGAATTGACCTTTAAAACCCAACGACGGTGCTACCTACTCACTAATAGTGGGATAGCACTGTCTAAAGGAAACAAAATCAGAAATACTTTTTTTCGAGTAGGTAGATTAGTTCTTAAGTACTTGCTCAAACAAACAAACTTTTTCACACTTACACTCTTTTCAAACAAAGTTTTGAAAACGACTTTGTAACACTCTTGAAGACAGAAGCAAGGGTTAAATCATAGTAAAAACAAAAACTTTTTCAAATCAAACACACACAGGCAATTTTGAAAATGATGAGCAAGTACCTAAGAGCCCGTGGAAAACCACAGATAGAAAGGGTGCTAATACCTTCCCTTTCTATAATCTACCCCCGTACTCAAAATCTCAAAAAAAGGGAATTTTTTTGTGCTTTTTTTCCTTTCCAGTTGGATAAAATAAAAGTCGGTGGCAACTCTTGCTTACCGCAATATTTTGCAAACACAAACGCAAAATGCAAACCAACATTCTCAAACAGTCTGGTTCTGGCCACCGTATCACACATATAATGTCATGATGTATGAAATGTATGGCGTAATGATGTTCTCAAAATAAATGAGATTATGACGTATGCATTTGTGTTGTATGCGCTTATCATGTATGTAATATGATGCATGAAATGCGAAATGTTGTTGGAATGTAATTTTGCCTTGGAAAATAAACCCTTGACAAATGTTGGGGAGTTTTAGGAGGCTGAATCCCGGATGACGGTTGTGGCTGAAGAGTATGCCCATCTTCAAACCTTGCTTAGAATGTTTCCACTGGGGATTCCTGTTTTTGTTGTTTGGGGAGAAATTCGTTGGGGGACGTTGATTTTGCTTGAGAAGAAAACTCTGTGGAGAATGTTGATTTCCTTTTTGGGGAAAAAGTTCAGGAGTCTTAGTTGTTTGTTGCTCTACTGGAGAGTTATCTCTTGATTGAAGAGAAAGGAAGCTAACAACTTGTTGGGGATAAAGGAGTTGGCTATTATCTACTTGTTTTCTAGGCTTTGCAGCAACTCACTTGAAAGGGTGAAGTTGAACTGACATTTGGTCGGGTCCAGGCTTCATAGTAACTCACTGGGGATTGTAGAGTAGTCTACCGAGGAAGAGGAGTTGAGGTCCCTTGAGGTGTGATAGTCTGAGAGGAAAATTTGAACTGGGGGATTTTGTCGTTTGTTGGGGAAATAAACCTTGTCCCATCCTATCGGACAGGCGTTTCCTTTTGAAATTAACTCAGTTGAGGAGAAGTTTTCAGAGATTGAGCTTTTGGTTGGGGATCACCCTGTGAAAAAGACTTTGTGGGGGATTCGTCATTGCCCCTAGTAGCAAGTGTTTGTAGTATTGCCAGGAAATGCTTGCCTGACCTTATGCAACCCTTTATTAGAATTCACGTTCAATGCCCCAAGTGATTCAGATCCAGACTTGCCCCTAGTTATTCAGCATTTCTTGAGAGATTTCTTGGAATCTTGACTTGACTGTCCCCAGGAAAGTCGGACAATGACATGTCATGCCCCCTTGTTTGTAGGAGATCTATCATTGGAAGTGTCATCCCATTTGAAGTGGTTTTGTTCACTGAGAGAGCTCTCATTCGCTGAACATTTGCTGTGTGCATTTCTCCGCTATCAAACAATTAGCCATATGCAAACAATGATATTCAAATAACGCAAAGTTTATGCTTGTCTTGAAATTTTGAAAATTCTTTTTAAAAGAAATTTTGTAAGAAAATTCAACTCAGGATTTGGAGTAAAGCCTTACAGGAGTCAGGATACCTTTTGTAACATTATGCTTTCGAACTAACCCATGCTTCAATTAGGACTTTTGAAATGTTGTAACGTGGCTTGGTTCACGGTTTAAGAAACAAAGGATAAGGCTCAAAGTGTATTTGTACCCGCCCGTTCTTCGTGATGTCCTTCAGTCCTAAGCTCAATTAATTGTGTGTTTGAACTCCAATTGAGTCTGGAATGATGTCTTGGTGATGGTTCAGACCAGTTAAGTTTGTTGGAAGGCAGTCATTTTCTTCATATTTTCCATGTTGTTAAGGATTTGTAGTGACCTCTTTTTTGATTTGTTATCCCTGATTATTCCTGACTGTTACAGTCAGCGGGATGCCCCAGTTTTCCTTAAGTCTCCTTCGTAGGTTTTGACTTAGTGGGCTTTTTCTTTTGAGAGATAATGACTGCCTATTTTGGTAGGGAACCGCCACTATCTTTTGATTCCAGAGGAATGTTTTTGATGTCATTCGTTGTATACAAAGTGAAAGTTTGCGACTGAACGCGCTTTTGAATTGACTAAGAGACTACCCTGCCCCAGGTTTTGATTAAAGGTTTCAGTTTGTGTAAAAACAAAAAACTTCTACTTCTTTGGCTAGAAGGGGTTGACTAGATATTATCCTCCTTATAACTCCAGTGTTTTAGGAATTGAAAGAAACGCATGTACATCGTCAGTAAGGTCTGTCCAAAAGCATATTGCATGAGCTTATGGCATTGTTTTCGTTATCCTCCCTCTAAAGGTTTGTAACTTTTAGCAAGAGTTAAATATTATAAAAAAGAGTAAAGATAACACATTTTAAATATAATGAAAACAAATGGATGAATTCAAGACAAATATATGCGATGCACTAATGAAACAAAGTTAGACATTAATAGATAAGTGTTTGAACAACAACAGAAATTACAATTGAAAAATCAAAAATGAATTGGAACGCTCAATGATTCGGCATGGGAGTGGTGATCACATTGGGAGTCTCCGGAGGTTCAAACTCAATCTCCCTGGAGTCAATCAAATCTTGAATCTTGTTCTTCAAAGTCTAACAGTTGTCGGTGTCGTGTCCAGGGCTATCAGAATGGTAGGCATATCTTACATTGGGATTGCACTTGGGAGAGGAAGTATCGGGGTTTTGAGGAGGATCCTTTAGTGTGATCAATTTTACCTTCAACAAATGTTGTAACGCTTGAGACAATGGCATGTTGATGTTAGCGTACTTCCTTTCTTGGTATTTTATCCTACGCCTATTTCCCTGTCTTTGTTGAACATGTGTAGGATTAGAGATCAGGATTGCCCCCACGTGTTGGTCGTGGTTGCTTTTGTTATGACCCTTTTGGCCATAAACAACATTGGACTCTTTCTTCCCGTTGTATGGATTTTTCTGAGTATCATAGGATGTAGCTCCTTGGATCTTTCCGCTTTTGATGCCAGCTTCGACCCTTTCGCCAGTTAGTATTATCTCGATGAACCCGACCGAGGAGCTTCCAATTAGGTGATTGAAGAAAGGTCTCGTTAAAGTTCCCATAAAGATGTCAATCATCTCCCTATCAGTTAAGGGTGGTTGCACTCTTCCTGCCAAGTCTCTCCATTTTTTGGCGTACTCTTTGAAGCCCTCGTTGGAGCGCATGATCATGTTTTACAATTTCACACGAGTTGGTGCGAGATCAGCATTGTATTGATACTGCTTGTAGAAAGCAGTAGCCAAGTCCTCCCAAGTGTGAATGTCGGTTCTTTCTAACTGATAGAACCATTCCAGCTGAGTTCCAACTAAACTTTCTTGTTAGAAATGGACCTATAGCTTCCGGTTAGCAGTGTGAGGCTGAATCTTGCGAACATATGACCTCAGATGCATTTTAGAACAAGAGATCCCGTTATACTTGGAAAAGGTAGGGATTTTGAACTTTGGTGGCATGACCACTCAGGAAACCAAACCTAACTCTTCAAAGTCCAAGTCAGGTATCTACTGAATCTCCATAGCATTGAGGCGATCCTCCAACTGTTTTTATTTATCATCAGCGGGAGGATATTGTTCCTCAAAAAAGTCAGCTTCATCTTTATCCATCCCTAGATTGTCATCTCCTTCTTTTGTCTGATTGTATCCTTCGGTTGACGGAGTCGAGAGATCTAGAGTTCTCTTGACTGGTCCTCTAAGTCTTCTTCCCAAGTTTAGGACGCCTACTGACTTCTTTGACTTTTTCTTCTTATCCTTGAGAAAAAGAGTTTTCAGTTCCTCTTGCCCCTTAGCCATGGCCAAGAACATTTGTTGGTATTGGGCACTTTGTGTTTCGAGATCCTTCACCGTTTACTCCATATCCATCTTACTGAAATAAACAGTAGGAAGATAAGGAGACATGTATGGGAGAAACTTGTCATGATATGATGTATGGTATGTGGATGCATGTTTTCAAGGATCTTGCGGGGTAAATGTTAGAAGTTACTTACAGCTTTGATTGGAAAACTTCGTATTTGTGGATGTATTTCCACGAGAATTAAGCTTAACATGTCAAGTGGGTTATAGCCCTTGACTCAAGTTGTTGATCTTTGATGGTGTTTGGTTTAGAGGAAAATAAATCCTCTTGCCCCTTGACAGGCGTCTGGTTCAACAGGACCCTGCATCATAGACCCTTGAGATCCTTGAAATGGTTATTGAAAATGTTATGGTATGATGTAATGATGTTATGTACAAGTATGCAAAGTAAGCAAGTTGTTATGTACAAATAGTCATATACACACAAAGCAGACAAGTCCTTATGTTTAGGCTTGCATGGAGTTTGATAGGTAAGTACCCTCTTGAAGTTTAGTTGGCTCAACCTGTCCTAGTTATAGTAACCGGGTTCTAAGGGATCTCAATATCACTAATCTTTCTTCATCGAGCATTGTTTCAGCGCAAGCCTCTTTAATGGCGACCAAAATATCCCGAAAGTCCGATCTCAATGAGTGTAGTATCGAGTATCAACCAATTTTTATCTTTCCACCGAAACCGGCTATCTCACTACTTCCTAATGGCCAAGTTGGTCAAGTAAGGTTCTAAGGTAGGTTAGTGCTTCATGACGCTGCTCAGCGGCCCCGTATTCTCCTCGATTCAACACAAAGTATAATGATACCAACAAATGCGTCACACTAATATAGCTATTGTTTAGACCATGTCGGTATACCCCGCATAGTTTCCACAATCCATTGCTACTTGCCTAAAAAGGTTCCCCATATCCGGGTAGAGGATCAAAACAAATCCTAAACAAGGAACCATAATATAGAGCAAACAAATCAAACAAAGGAAAGCAAGTAAAGTTGATCTAGCCCTAAGGTAACCCCATTTTTAAGTAATTCCCCAGCAGAGTCGCCAGTTCTGTCACGCGGTGGGAGAACTAACTATGGATGTTTTGCGTTTGATCACAATTTTCGCAGTTAGCAAGAGTCGCCACCTACTTTTATTTTATCCAATAAGGAAAGGTTGAAAAGAACAGGAAAGACCTTTTGAGATATTTTCTTGAGTTCGGGGGGTAGATTATGAAAAGAGAAGGTATTAGCATCCTTTTTATCCATAGTTATCTACGGGCTCTTAGGTGCTTTCTAGATCACTTGCTTTTTGTTTGAAAATATGTTTGTGATGTGGGTTTTGAAAGTATTTGAAAAATAATGTCTTTGTAATGGTTCTCGCCTCTATAAGAACGCGTACAAAGTGTTTTGTCTTTTGAAAAAAAATTTAAAGCGAAGTGTTGGTGTATAAAATGTTTTTGTTGTAAGCAAGCGAGCAACTAGGAGTAACCTACCTACTCAAGAGGTCTTAAATGTTCTTTTCCTCCTCCTTTAGGTGTTGTTATCTCACCATTGTTTTGGTAAGAAACCCCATCGTTGGATGTGAAGGGACGGGCGTGGGACGTTTGTATAGTCATAGAAGGCAACCTATGGGATGTTTTAGCAATATCGTTTAGGGACTAGATCGTTTAATGAAGGCAACATTGTGGGTCATCGAGGGACTATGATCTTTTATCGAGGGTCTTTTCTAAAACGCTCATATTCAAGGGACATGACTATTTTCCGAAAGGCAACAAAGCGGGATAACCCTAAGGGTGCTAGTGTGCACGTGTGTTTGATTTACATGCATTTAGTCTTGATTAGGGTTATCTATTTGTTGATTTCATGTTTTGCCATACAAACCCTAATTACTAGCATTTATATTTGAAAACAATAGATTACGGAAAATGTAAAGTCCTACGCTATTACATCATTTTAGGGATGGGGGTACATAATTACAAATGGGAATTTATGAGAATTTAAATCCTAATTATCTATTACAACCATGTTGAATTGTACAATATAAGAAAAAAGAAAAGACTTATTTTTGAAAATGATTTTTTTTGTCTTAATAAATAAAAAAGAAAATATTTTTTTATGTCTTGTTATATTAAAAAAAAGTATTAATGCTTAAAATAATAAAAATAAGAAAAAAGGAAGAAAAAAAAACTAATGAAGGCAGGATCAGGGCATTGCTGAAAACGAAAATGAAGGGGACCAGAAGTTCTGACGTTGTGTGTTGTAGCTCCGAAAAACAAGTCAGAGGTGACCAGAAGTTCTGGGTTGATGCCATTGGAATCCTGAAAGAAACGTTAGGGGGAAAAAACAGAAGTTCTGGGTTGTGTTTAGACATTGGGAAAGAATCAGTAGTTTTGTGTTGTGTTAAACAGTGAGTAAAAAAAGACCCAGAAGTTCTGTGTTACACTTTAACTCCTTCCTTACATTAATCAGCTCATCAGTAACTTATTCAGTTCTTAACAATAACAAAATCAAAAAGATAACAACACAACAGTTTATAGAAGTTCTAATCCTAATTCTAAGCCTAGCTTTATTCAAGAAGTTCTGGTCCACAATTTTTTCTATTTATGAAATGATATGGACAACATCAATACTATGATATTTACATATTTAATGATGTTCTGAATGAAAAGATTCAAAATCAGAGAGACTTACCTTGAATCTGGAACGTGTGTTTGGGACTTGAGTTGCTGCCTTCAGATGTTCTAGAGTTAGCAAGAACAACGGAACAAAAAATGCTATGTTATTTGATTCAAAGGGAAGAACAAAGGTTTTGGTTTTGTTTAGGAATTCAGGGTTCACGACTGTTTTACTGTTTTCTTTTCTCTCTTTGATAATTCTCTCTATCCAAAACCCAGCCCCTTGAACGTGTGATGGAGAAACTTATTTATAGATGAGTTTACTGTGGTTTTTTTTTTTGGGGGGGGGGGACAAATGGGATTTAAACCTTTTTGGCATACTATTCCATTGCTTTTTAAACACAGCTTTTGTATGCTAATTTGGTGCAATTATGGGGTTTGAGAATAATGCAGGCATGGACTAGATCAGCAGCAATTTGGAGTGTTGTGGCAGCTGGTTGTAGGACTGTGTTGTAGCAGTGTAGCAGGCTGCTTAAATGAGGTTTTGGGATTTGGTGATATTCTGATTGCAGAAGACCAGAATGAGACTCGAAGGGTGATGTTCTGACCGAAGCGTTGAACATAGCCTTCATACGCTCAAGAATCATGTTATGGTTGAAGAACACAGTTTCCATATGTTCTGATTGAAGAGTCATATTTTGAACCATGTTTACAAATTCTGACTGCACTTGTATGGAGGTTGGCCCAAAAGTTCTGAAGTATCATATTCTCTTAACACTTAGAAAATTTTCTAAATGTTTAGAAATTTGATTTTTCAATGTAATTTCTGACTTTTGATTTCTTGCGGAACCAATTTCATGTCTAGATGAAATATGATTGTTGAAAGTTAATTTTTGATCCAAAAGTCAAAGTTTGACTTTTCAGTGTGCATTTGACCATTTTGCCTTTGTGAATGACTTTCTTGGAAAATTGTAGTCCAAGACTTGAAACTTGATAGAAGCAAACCTGAGGGTCTAGGAGGATCCTTTGAGAAATGAGAGGACAAATTTTGGGGTACAACAGAGACCATGTCAAGCCTTGTTCATTCTTCAATGTTGATCGAGGTAGGTGCAAAATAAACCACCTAGACAACAATGGAATACAACACAAAAGAGTTCGTCTCTTCTTCATGATGCGAGTGTGGAAACAATGTAGAATGTATCAAAGTAAAGTAGGTACGAGATTACGAGAGAGAAAAACTTTGACGGCATTCACATCTATGAGTTGATCCGAATTGGGAAATAGAACCAAAACATAGATTAGAAGGACCAAGACATCCTCAAAAGCTTGAAAATCCATATCTTCCCAAACAAACGAGCCTTTTCCACCAGGAACTTGGCTAAGAAACCCTTAACTCCACTCCTTGTTTCCCAATTTTCCACAATGTCGGATCTCTTCAAATGCAAGGCTTTGGAAATAACCTTAGGCTTTGGAATTTCCTCTAAACTGGTGAATGGTATTTAATCAAGCACAAGCACTCCTAGCAGTTGAGAGAATTCTTCTAATGTAAGTACCAATTGGTAGTCAAGAAATATGAAGCAATGATGCATAGAATCAAAGAATTAGAAGAGCACACACATCATTTCTTCTTGGAAGTTTGAGGTAGCCAAGTTGAGAAGTCGACCATATTTATTGGTGAAGGGAGAATCTCCAGGGACCCTTGATGCTAACTCTTGAAGTTGAGGAATCACTTTCACGAAGTTGACTCGGATGGTATTTCTACGAGTGGAAGCCATGTCCTACAAAACAGAACAAAGATAAATTCCTAAATCCTTGAAATGGTTAGTGAGAATGCTTATGACGTTATGATGTTTATGATGTCATGAATAATTAATCACAAACAAAGCACACAAAGACCCTAGGTTTAGGCTTGCATGGGTTTCATAGGTAAGTACCCTCTTGAAGTTTAGTTGGTTCAACCTGTCCTAGAAAGTAAACGGATTCTAAGGAATCTCAATATCATTAATCTTTCTTCATTGGGCATTGTTTTAGCACAATAAATCTTTTCTTGCATCCAAAATATCCCAAAAGTCTGATTTCAATGAGTGTAGTATCGAGTGTCAACCAATCTTCAACTTTGCAACAAAGTCGGCTATCTCACTACTTCCTAATGGCTAAGTTGTTCACCTAAAGGTTCTATGGTCAGTTAGTACATCATGACACCACACAACAGCCCCGTATTCTCCTCGATTCTCCACAAGGGATACCGGTACCCACAAATGTGTAACACTAACGTAGCTATTGCTTCAACCATATCGGTCTATGCCGTATAGTCTCCACAATCTTTGCTACTTACCTAATAATGTTCCTAGACCAGGTAGAGGATCTAAAAAACCCAAACATAACCCATAATTTAAAGCATACAAGTCAAACAATGAAAGTATTTTAAAGGTGATCTAATCTCTTAGGTAACCCCACTTTTGTCGCCAGTTCTGTAATATGGTGGGAGAACTGACTTGGGTGTTTTGCATTTTATCGCAATTATTGCAGATAACAAGAGTTGCCATCGACTTTTCTTTTATCCAATAAAGGAAAGGGTGAAAAGAACATGAAAGACCTTTTGAGAATTTTCTTTAGTTCGGGGGTAGGATATAAAAAGGGAAGGTGTTAGAACCCTTTTCATGTGTAGTTATCTACGGGCTTTTAGTTGCTAGCTCCTTTTGAAATGCCTTTGTAAATTTTTTTGTGTTTTGTGTAAATTTGAAAATATTTTGAAAACGCTTTTGTTTCAGCAAACTTTGTAATGATTCTCGTCTCTATAAGAATGTACACAAATTGTTGGTTTTGAAAATAGTTCAAAGAGATGTTTGTTTTTGGAAAGATGCTTTGAAAGTGTGAGTCTGAAAATGGTTTTATTTGTGAGCAAGCAACTATGAACATTCAACCTACTCAAAAAGTCTTTGTTCTTTTCCTCCTCATTTAGATAGTGTTATCTTATCATTAGTTGGTAAGCAACCATATCATTGGATGTGAAAGGATGGGTGTGGGTCGTTGTACAGCCATAAAAGACAACATTGTAGGATACCTTAGCAATTTTTCGTAAGGGTCTAAGGTCATTTACCGAAGGCAATATTGAAGGGTCATCGAAGGACTACAATCTTGTATTCGAGGGTCATTACTAAAGTATCCCACGTTCGAGGGACATGACTGTTTATTTGAAGGCAACAAGTGTGTGTTAACCCTAGAGGTGCATGTGTGAATTGTGTATTGTTTTCATTTAACTTGTCTTGAATTAGGGTTTTCTACTTGTTTGATTTTAAGTCTTCCCATACAAACCCTAATTACTAACAATAATATGAAAAGCGATAAATTGCAGAAATTTAAAGTACTACGTTATTACATCATTTTAGGGGATGGGGATACAAATTTACAAATGGGGATGAAAGCAATTAAAACCTAATTACTATTACAACCAAATTGAATAATGCAAAATAATAAAATGTACAAGAATATAAAGATAATGTCAAAGAAAATGTTTTTATGAGTTTTTTGATAGAAGAGGTTTTATGGTTAACCTACTTAAACTAATTAATTTACAAGAGAAGTTAATTAATTATTTAATAAAACCTAAAGTCTAAGTTAATTAAAAAGAAAACAAAATAAAAACCCAAGTCTAATTTAGTTCTAATTAAAAAAAGAAAAGATTAATTTATGGAAAAGGTTTTGATTTAAAAAAAATAAGGAAATAAAAAATATTTTTGTGATATTTTTTTAATATTTGTAAAGAAAAGGTGATAATTTAATAGTGTACAAAAAATCAGTTTGAAATGATTAAATTTGGATGCAAAAAGAATTAGTTGAAAATGATGAAAATAAATGATAACAAAAGAAATTAAAAGAAAAGAAAAAACAAAAGTTTCATACAGTGAGTGTTGAACCCACGCCCCCTAAGGCTCCAGCACAAACCCTTACCACCAGGCCAAAGCTTGCTTGTGTTTTAGATATAGATATCACACAAAATACAATAAATTTGCATGGTAGTTTGAAAAATAACAAATAAAACATAAAACAGTACCACTAAAGCTCGAATCCAAGTCCCTATAGACAAGTGACTTAGCACACGCATTGTTTACCACTTGGGTGGCTTTTTCATCCGTTTATAAAACATGTTCTATTAAATATAAAATAAACTCTTTCAAAAAATTGGATTTTTCTCTTCTTCTTCCTTACATTCATCGTTACTGTTACTGTAACAATATATGATTTCCATTTTTTAAAAACTCTAACTTCCTCATTTCTCAACCAAATTCAAAAATGTAAAAATAAAACTTGCTTAGAATTTCACAAGGATTTCAAATATGTAATTAGTTTTTATTTATTCCCACTATAACTCACGAATTTCTACCTGTACCAAACTGAAAACCTAAATGTCCAAAAAAATCAGTTTTAAAATTCTCATCCCACAGTCAATTAAAATGAAATTTAAGGATATGGTTAGCTTCATAGACATGATATATACATTTTATCTTTTAAAAGTAAGTGTAAATGATTCTTGTATCAAGATTTTAAAGTTGGAAAAACTTTCAAAGAAATGGATTTTGAAAACTCAAGAAATGAGTTTTATGGCCATTTCGGGTTTGAGAGTGTATGCGAGGCTTTACGGGCTTGTAATTTCGTGGCTTTGGTTGTAAAATAGTCTCTATTTATAGGGAAAGGTTGGAGAAGCTCAAGTTGATCAGAATTTAAAATCACATGTTAAGCTCAACATGTGATTTTCTTGAAAAATCAAGTTTCAATGCCTTGTACCTTTGATCATAGAGTGGTTAAACACTTTAAACATGTTGCTTCTAACTTTGTAGATTGAGTGTATGCAGAAGAAACAAGTTAGAGGCTCAAGGAGTGGACTTTTGCAAAAAGCTTGCTTTTCAAGAATGGAAATGGTACCTTTCTCCCTTAAATGGCAAAATGCGTTGGACAATGCTTGAATCAAGTGGACCATAGCTCAAAAGTTTGTGTAAACATTTAACTATGGTGATATTTGCAAGTTAAGAGGCCTGAAAAGCAAGATTATGCAGCATGGCATGAGATTGGATCATGCGTTCTTCATGAGAAATGACCTATAATCCATGTTTATGATGCCATCTTCTTCTCTTCGAATCTCCTAGCTCAAAAATGATCTATTCAAATTCTTGGACATTTTGGAAAGCTTGAAACATCATCTACAACTTTCATGTTTTCCACTTTTTCAAATCCAATTGGAACTATGTGAAAAATGGCCAAGAAGTTGGGACAAAAATCTGCCTAAACTAGGTCAAAATTTCACTAAGTGTTTAAGAAAAAGTGCATGACTTCAAGGGCTTATAACTCAAAATCTAAGAATTTTTTGGATATGAGCCCTCTAATACAAAGTTGTACATCTCATAAATATCTACAACTCTCATGTTGAAAATTTCCTCTGAATCATCTTGCATCTTGATGAAAAATTGTCATGAAGTAATGAAATTGTCATGTATAAAACACTTAGAAAAATTTCTAAGTCTTCAAATGTTTGACTTTTTACATTGACTTTTGACTTTCTTGATTTCTTGATGATAAAGCTTCATATTTTTTAATTTCATGATGAATTGTGATCTTTAAAATCAAATCTTGATCAAAAAGTCAAAGTTTGACTTTTTGTGCATCAGTTGACTTTTCATCAGTTGATCAGATTTCAACTATCAATTAAATAATCTTGATAAATGTTTTGAGCCATAAAATTAGGTTAACATGTTATGTTTGAATCCTTTAGATCATACCTCAAGCCATTAAGTCATGTAATAGGTCCAAAAGTCACAAATCAGTCAATTACAGTCAAAACCCTAATTTTGACCATTTTGGTAAATTGAGTTCTTTTCTTGAGGGATTATGATCAATACTTGATTAAATGATGTTGGCAAAAAATCATGAAGTTTGACTATAGGTTGACTATAGTTGACTTTTTACCCAATACAGTTGATTTTTAGTCATCTGGTAAATTGACTGAGCAAATTTGTGATTCAAGACTTGAAACTTGACATGTTCTTGGAGGTCTATAATGATCTATGAAGTTCATTTGAGGTATTAGAATTCCAATTATCCTTGTGAAAATCAAAACCCTAATTTGAGGCATCAATGTTTAGAAGATGGTTTGACCTAGTCAACACTTGTGCAAACTTGAGCTTTTGGAGATCGTATGAGAAATGTCTTGAGAAAGGAGAGGACAAATTTTGGGGTACAA